>WBMV01004764.1:634913-803624 GCA_013396655.1 Campylorhamphus procurvoides
GGCGGTCTCCGCTGGGCTCCGTGCGGCCGGGCTGCTGCAGCCGCCGCCGGGACCCGCGGGGAGCGGGGCCGGGCTGAGCCCGCCCGGCGGGACCCTTGGTGCTCGGCGGGGCAGTGTCTGCGGACGGGCCGGGCGGGGTCCGGGGTCCGGCCCCACGGCAGGGTCCGTGCCAAGCGTTCTGAGCGGGGAGCCGGTGAAAGTGCCCTGGGCACAGCGGACTCTCGGGGACTTGCCCCTGTGTCTCCTAACCTTCCCCATCACAGCATGAAATAGGGGAAAACTATTGTTTTGGGGTTTTTTTTGAGAGTGGTCGGACAGATCAGAGTAGCGACTGCCAGCCAGCTCCCCGACACGGTGAGCGGCGTTGTTACAGCGGGAACAAAGTGCGGAGCATCAGAGCTGCTGTCTGTATGTGTTAGTGGTTCGCGTTGTCCTCGGGAGCCCCTCCGTGTGTCCGCGCTCGGACCGGCTGAGCCGTGACCAGCCCAGCCCTGCCCTGCCAGCCCCCGGCTCCCGGTCGGGCTGGGGGGCCGGCAATGTCACAGCGGTGAAAAGGGAACGCTTGGGCTTGTTCCTTCCCTTTACTTAGAAGTTAATGACGAAATCACATGAGCTAAACTCCAAATACAGTCTTACTTTCAAAAAAAAAATATATAGTTCAGGTCCTCTACGAGGATGAACAGGAATAAAATTTTGAACTCATGGTTGTGTTGGTGTAGCCTTTGCATCTAGACAAACTATGTATTTTAAGGGTGGACCCTTTTTAAAAGCAGGTCGCAAGATGTATTTTCATGAGCAGTTCATTAATTTTGCCAGAAATAATCTCTAATCATTTCTCATTAAGGTATTTTTGCCTGAGAATTTCCAGATGTATATGTGGATTAATGTCACTAATTAAAAATAAAAATAAATAAATAATAAAGAAACTTTATTCTTCAACTTCATAGGTGCACTCCTCATAGGGCAGATTGAGTTCCCATCGTATGTTTTTCCTGTTTTCCACTTGCTGCACAATGCCAAGGGAGCATAAAGCAGGCTAGAACCAAAATAATAATAATAAATAATAACCCTAATCTGAGTCAAATAGTGTTTTCCTCTGCCATGTGTCAACTTCACTGAACCATCCCTCAGTTGTCCTCTGGATGGGCAGGTCCACTACCAAAGGCAGCATGTTTGCACCATGGCAGTAGATTTTAACACATTGTCTTTCACAGAAATGCAATGACTGTTAATTTAAAATAAAAAAAAAATTGAAGATGAAGAAATTCTTTCATTACACCATTATGGTCTAAGAGTAATTGCAAACTGTGGCTAATGTATTGGTGAATTTGTTCCAGCACTGGACTTCTCTATTACATGTGCTTTTAAGAAGATTATTTGCTTATATTGATGTCTTGTGGGTTTGTTGATTATAATTCAGCCTTTCATGACTTGGTGAAGAAGATTACCTAATCAGACATAACATGACCCAATAATGAAAGTTACTACAGCTCTTAAGAGACTACAGTGTGATTTTATATTTCCCTTACAAAATTCTTACAGTTTGCCTTTTCCCATAGCAATTAAACTACCTTTTCTTACAGTCTTACCCAGTAGAAAAATGCAGTAGTTACAAACCTAAGCATCTGCTGTTTGCTTTTTTGATGAGAACAAAATATGTCATTCAAAGTCACCAGCAAAGCAATGCTGAACACAAATACATGTGTTGTTTGGCTGTGTGGCCTTAAAAACCAGTCCTATAGGCAAGATGAGGTTATGTGCTCCAGATGCAAGAATGAGGTGGTATTACCATGCAGAGAGCTAGAAGGGTCTTGTGGCTAGTAAGAAAGATCAGACCATGAGAGGTCAAGTATTAGGTATCACATTGTGCATGCAGTTATCATGTAAGGTTACTTTCTTTCACTGCAGAGTGCACGTAGTCAATTCATTTGGTGCTAAGCCAAAAGGAGACACACACTTGAGTAGAGGTCTTAGGCTGGAAAATTTTTAGTGGCCTGTAATTAAGGAAGGGTTGTAATAGTAAGTGTAATAGTAATAGTGAATTTTTATAGAGCTGTTCCACTTAGGGAAGCATGTTTAGTGGTGATACTTGGCTTTATTCACCAATACAGTCAGTGTTAGTCTCTGACAGCTGTGTTCAGTGCTTCCTATGGCAGATAATTCCTCACTGTTTTTCCCTTAATGGAATTACAGCTGATTGAAGGTAAGGGTGAAAATGGACTAAGGTTAATTTTTTTTTAAAAGAGATACTGCCTTGTGATGCAGTGTTTCTTGAGAATTTGTGTATTTACATTTGGTATTAATTTCTCCTCTTCCATTGGAGTCTTTGTTGATGGGTATATAACTTGATATTGTGGAAGGAACTAAGGTGATAATTCTGCAGTGACACACTTTTATCTTCTTTCTCTCAGAAAGTTTAGGAATCACACCAGAAATGGAAGGAAGTTCTATCTGAATAGAATCAGGAATATGCTTTTGAGATGTTTTTTTTTAAATTTTTTGTTTCCCACTGGCTGGTTCTTACTTGTTTGTACTGTTGGTTTTTTACTTCTAGATTTTTTTCTGCTACCTCAGTTTATTTGAAAGAGGAGAACAAGTGGAACTACTGATTCTTTGAACAACTAGAGATGATTCCAGTGTTATAGGTAATTATTGTATTTACTCAATTCTAACAGTAAGTTATGGTACAAGGAATGTGATTTTAGCCCGCAAGGGTACCAGGTCTTCCTTACACCTGAAGTTTCATCTTCCTTTATGTGTTATATTACACATCTTGTGAGGGCTTCTTTCTGCAAGCATACATAAGCAGGAATTGACTTGCTCTTGTGGGCTTCACATGCTACTGTTTTTTGACCATTTCTATGTGATTTCATCACTTGTGCTCTTTATCAAAGCATGCTTTTTAGATGACTGTCTCAGTATGACTGTAAATTCAGTTTTAATCTTTTCAAAATGCATGAAAAGCCTCTAACTTTGAAGCTTCTAATCATTATAGAAAAAACAGGAAAAATGATACAGAGTATGTTAGAGAAAATACTGCTTTATAGAAATTCGTATGAATAAAGGCCCACCAACTGCACAGTCAAATCTCATTAGTCCAATAATACTGACTGGCTGTCACTTTATTTCTTTTTTTTTTTTTAGCAGGAGAGTAGTAAGACTTTTCTAAGCTAAAGTCATTTTCAAAGGGAATAGCTTTGACATTTACACAAAGCAAAGGCATGAAAGAATGTTGAAAACTTGAATACATGCAAGAATCTGGCTTTATCTGAATTCTCTGTAAAGTAAAATACTGCTGAAAAATTAGTGGCAGGGGTGACAAAAGCAGTCCAATTAATTTAGGAATAGCAGGTTTTACTAAAGTGAAAAAACTCTGCTTTCTTGAATGTGATATCTGTCTGCTTTGGAAATGTTGATAAAGAAATATTCTCCTTTATAATCTAGAATTTATTCATGTCATGATACAGAAGAGAGATGATCTTTTTCACTGGTTTTGTCATCATCTGTCACTTTCTTTCCCTCTTTGATCAGTCCATAATCTTAATGGTATCTTCCACCATTGATGACATCAACAGTCTTCTGAGCTTTAAAGCCTATTAGAACTGCTAAGGTTCCCCAGAAATTATTTTGTGGACAGACTTTGTGTTTTCAATATTTTGCAGTAGTTCAAAATGTGGCAGTTCCACCTGCCAAAATAGCTGACTTCCTCCAGCCTGTCAGAATTTTTAGACTTGATCTGCACCTTTTTGTACAGTGGTCATGAAAGTTAAAAATAATTTGAAACAAATATCAAAACATACTCCAAAGAGAAGGAACAGAAAAGGTGGATCACTATGGGATAAATCTTTATTCACATCTTACTGTAAGGTAGAATTAGTAATTATCAAGCAGGGCTGCTGATTAATAATTGTGTCTTATGGACTACCCTGGCATTTTTCCAGAGGACAGATTTCTGTAAAGCTGAGAGAGGTATTGATTTTAGTCTGTTCAGAGGAATACTTTTCCAATTAATTACCTCTTCTGGCAATTCTAAGTGCAACTGATGTTAAAAAATCCTGATGTCTTCCATAACAACAGGATATACTTTGATGAAGAATTTTTGATTAGTAGCTTGGATTATTCCAAGGCACCCATCAGATTTTCAGAGTTAATGGAAAACTGTTTAACAATTGTATGAGATGTTTTTGTAAAACAGTGAAATTTAAGGTTAGAGCACTGGCTTCATTGCTTTGAAAATGTGTCTAGATAGACTTGTCTCACTGCTTTAGCTGATACTTTTGTCAGAATAGCAAATATACACTGTATTGACTTGAAAAGAATTTAAGACTTAATAAGAATCTAACCAGCTTGTTTAAAATTTGCGATGCTTTCCAGTTCAAGAAATTGCAACTTAAATCAACATAATACTTGCATTTTCTGAAATCTTCTATGGCCGTGTATTAGACCTTCAGTGGGGGACTAACTTCGAGAAATATTACCCCTTACAATTTTAAAATTGTAAACAGCATGCCCAAATATTTTGCATAATTACAGCCTTTTAAGCCTTTGAAAAACATCTTGAAAATGTAAGGTGTTTCTCGTGCCTACACTTACTGAATTTTATGTGGGAGAGAGGAGGAACAGCAGAATGTGTCTTATCTAAAAAGAAGAAAAATATAAGTAACTTAACATAGAATGACAGAATATGCTGAGTTGGAAGGGACCCTCAAGGATCATCGAGTCAGATTCCTGGGCCTATGCAGGACACCCCAAGAGTCATACCATATGCTTGAGAGTGTTGTCCAAATGCTTCTTGAACTCTCTCAGGCTTGGTGCTGTGACTCCTTCCCTGGAGACCCTACTCCAGTGCCCAGCCACCCTCAGTAGGAGTTCTGTGGGCAACTTCATGCTTTCAGACTTGTTTCTGGTAGTATTGTTTTAATTATTCCTGTGGGTTGCAATTGTGGAGACATTTGTTCAGCTAGTTAGATTTTCTGGCTCCAGCAATAAAGCAGTTGGCAAAGTATTACTTAAGTAGTGTTGGAAAGGACAACATTAAATGAAAAGATAAGTGATTTTGGGAAACACTGACTGTTGTGAGGCCAGAACTGTGATTATTTCTTTGATTGCTCATTATTTTGTGTTTTTATAGTATTCTGTGTCTGGGGCGGGGGGGGAGGGATTTCCCTTTTAACCAGTCTCAGCTCTGATTGGAATTTAAACCTGTAAGAAGACAGGCTCTGCTGGAGACACTTTCTTTACCAACTAGAGTCTGAGGTACAATTTTCTTCTAAAATGCCGGATTGATAGCAATTACCAGAAGAGAAAAGGAAAAAAGGCACTCTTTTGAAAATCTAAACACAAAACATAAGAAAACAGTTCAACTTTGCAGTTGCAAGTTATCAGTTGAGTGAAATGGTTCTATTTTTAAACTATTTCTGTTGTATCTGTTTCCCACTAGTTTCCATAAGTTCTCTCTTTTTGTCTTTTATAATCAGTTTAAATACTAGGCAATATATTTTAAAAGCAGGAGTTAGATGGGGCAGAATGTATTTTCTGTTCTTCCTTCCATGTTTGACACAGCTTTTTCAGCATAAGTGAGAGGTTGTGGTAGTATGATCTCCTTATGGCTTTTGTAACCCTTTCATGCTCACCATTGCTTTTTGTCACCATATTCTCAGGAACTTAGACATAATATTTTTTAATATTGACTTTAGACAGAAAGATCTTGTAGTTTATTGAACTATAAGCAGTTCCACTTTCTAAGCACTCCTTTTTTTTGTTTTCTGGCAGTTTTGAACTAATTTTCTGTATACATTGTTAATAAAGGGAAATAGTAATGAAGAAACAGAGGGAGAAGGAAAATCTGTGGTCAGGTCTTTATACCATCCTGCTTTCAAAAATTTCTTTCAAAGGCTACCATTCAATCATAGCTATTCAGAACCAATAAAGGAGAGAACTACATTATCTCAAATCTCTCATAGATTATTTTTAAATGCTTATGTTTTTTCTGATGTGCCTTCCATCTCCCACTTCATCAACTTTCTCCAATATATTACAAAACTGTAAGAGGAAATACTGATCAGATTTTGATATGGGCTATATAGGGACAATGATGATGGTATCATCTGTCTAGTACAGATTTTAGTGGGTTTGGGTGGAAGTAGTATCATTCATTACAAATAAAAATGTTCACGCCATTCTTGGGCTTACTGTAACCTCAATCTCAGAGACAACAGAACTTGGCAAAATGGTGCTAAAGTATATCCTTAAAATGAATTAAATATTCACAGCACCTGGCTGTTCAATATCTTACATATTCCTAATGTAGAGTAAGACAAGACTCAAGTCCAGGAAAGTTTACTAACCTGAACTGTAAATACAAATAGTAATATGGCTCAATTGGCAAATTAATTAAAGGTTTACAAGTAACATGTATGTGGTGAGGAGACATAGAAGAAGCTCACAGGAAGATGAGGTTTTTGACAGTGGTTTTGATGACTCAATTGTTTGCAGGCAAGCTCTTACTTGTTACCAGAGCAGGTGTTTTATGTTGGCTTTTGCACAAATAAGCTATGAGCCTGACAGTTGCTGTCCAGGTAAGTAAAGCATTCTGCATTGGTTATTTGTTTTATCCATATGCATTTGCCTGGTAGATATCCTAAACTGCATTCCAGCATTATAAAAATAAGTACTTTTGAATATTAAATGATCACTTTGTCCTTGACAAAGGTGAAATCAAAGTTTAAATCTTGCTCTTTTACATGTAGTAAGAGAAATTGTGTTTTTGGATGTAAATGTAATCACAAGCTTTTGCATTCAAACTATAATTAAAGTATTAAGTAAGTAGGATGTTTCATAATGTTTTCATAATTTGATAAGGCTGGCAAGATCTTCATCAAGCACTAGAGCATTTTAAACTTGGAAGTATTTTCCAAGGAAATGAAAGTAATTACTTGAAATTAATGTATGATTTTATAAACATGTGCACAGATCAAGTGATAAGTAACAGAACTTCACTCTTCTGTACCTCCTTTCACTTCCTGGTAGGTTTTGTAATTAGCAAATACAAATTTAAGTTGCACTTTGCATAAGGAATTGCCTGATGGTTCAACCACAGAATAATTGTACTTAAAACAGATTAAGTGATAGTTACAGTAAATATTCAAACATTAGTGTTTGAAAACTCTCAAGCTCAGTGAATGAGAAATACTTTTGACATATACTGAAAGCTAAGTAAGGAATTTTTAGAACTTTGAGCTAATGGGAAGAATAGATGGGCAAATGATTGCAGACAATCTAACTCTGAGGAGATCTGCATGCAGTAGTACAACACGTTAGTTTTGTATTTCCTTGAAGATTTAGCCCAAGTTGATATGAGAAAGCAGAAAAAAAACCACATGGTAAGCAAATAATTAATGCTTTTTCTTGATTATGCCTGCTTCTTCTGCAAGTTTAGCAGTCTGGGTTCAAGGGTTTTCCCTTTTTTGAGCCTGCTACTTCAGCAGTGGACCTCATGGCATTGAGAGTGCCAACAGGGGACTGCGCTCCTCTTGGCACTTTATTTTTATGTTGCTGATGTCTAATTCCTACTCTTTGTGGAGGACAGGGAAGATTTAAGTATTCCTTCAAAAAGAGGGGTAAGGCAGCTAAGATGGGATCTTTGTGCTGAACAGTTAACTCTGCAAGTATTGTAGTGATTTAAATCTTTAATAGGTGGTCTACATTTCTGCCATTGGCACCTGTGTCCTCAAGTTCATTACAGTTTTACACAACCAGGGAAGGATAGAAGCTTAGAGTTGTATTTGAACAATCAGCTATTGTGTTGATTTCTCTTCTACTTTGTTTCTAAATCCTGGGCTTAGTCGATAGGTTGCCACCCAGGCTAATACAGTTGTACATACACAGAAGTAAAAGATAGGCAGTTTGTGAGTCTGTAAGTTCCCCAGGCGAGTTGGGTTTATGTCTTTTGGTTTATCAGTTCCTCCCTAATCACATTTCTGTCTACTTGCCAATATCAATCAAGCTCTGACAGAATGGAGCCCTTATTGTATTTTAGATCCCTGAAAAGTTTTGAAAATACAGGAAGGCACGTAAGTAATACTACTTAACCTGCCAGCTAATGAGCCTGTTCTTGGTCTGACTGACAAAAAATGTGCTCATCCTGTCTGTTCTGGTACTTTGTAGGGAGGGCTATGTGTGCATGTGAGGTATAGGAGACTATGGGAGATGAAGCATGCAGAAGACTTGTCTGAAGTTGTTGTCAGAAGAGCTTGTGAAATAAATAATAGAAGGGAACCTCAGATTACTTTCATCTGAAAGTGAAACATCTGCATGAAACAGCAGAGACAGAATGAAGAACCTAAGAAAGCAGTTTTCTAATTATGTTTAGGAATACCTGATGATTTGATACATAGCTTAATGTGAGATTTAATAGTATCCAAGTACAGAATTAAAGGATATTTTTCCTTATGTGCCTCAGATACATACTATTTTAAGCAATACTGACCCAGGCAGAGAATTAATTTTGTTTAAGGGGGAAAGGGATAATTATATGTATTGTGATTTGTTCTGCATATTTTTTCCTAATAATACTTCCTTAAGCCAAATCACTAGTAAAATCAATGGAAGCCTTTAATTAACATCTCTAGTTTAATCATCTTACTTTTATGACTCTGTGAATCTTATTGTAACATGAAAAATCTATCATCAAGTTACAGTGCTTATAATTAAAGCAAGTATTACAGGGCATTTTATTGTGTATCTATAAACATATATGTATAATCCAAATTAAACATCTCTGGGATGGACCACTTGATTATGAATACTGCTCTCTGGTATTGATCTCTCATTTCAGTGCTTAATTTCAGCTTTAGAGTTACTGCTGTAAATGTTACTTTTTATGGAATGATACAATAAAGAGTTGGGGTTTCTACTCTATAAGAGAATACTTTATGCTCTGAGGTTTTCAGCACAGGAAGGACATTGACCTGTTGAACTGAGTCCAGAGGAGGCCTCCAAGATGATTAGAGGGGATGATTAGGGGGTATGGCTTTAAAGAGGAAGAGAATAGGTTTAGATTAGGTATTAGGAAGAAATTCTTTGCTATGAGCAAAGTGAGGCACCAGAACAGGATGCTCAGAATAGTTGTGGATGCCCCATCCCTAGAATGCTCCATGCCAGGTTGGCTGGGGCTTTAAGCAACCTGGTCTATTGGAAGGTGTCCCTAACCATGGAGATGGTTTAGAACTAGATGATCTCTAACATCCCATCCAACTCAAACCTTTCTATTCTGCAGTTTTTTATCTGTCAGCTATTAGTCTAATTATAAACAGGATTTTTAGTAGTGATTCGTGCTGATTAAACTCTTAATTGTAATATGTTCTTTTAAAAATCTCTGTTATAATACCTGTATTGCATAACAAAGTAAGATAATTTCTTTGTATTGCATAGTCATTGCTTCATCTGTGTTCAGTGAAATGTATAAGAAGCAATCACCACTGGTAAGCTAAATGGGAAGAGTGCTGTTCTGTACCATATTGTTGTATTAAAGAAAATCATGCATGTTTAGAGTTGGCATAGAAAATCTTAATATCATACTGGAGGAGGGGATAACATGTGCACATGCAGTATCCTTTTGATAATGTTCTAAGAAAATGCTTTTGAAGTATTTCTTTAAAAAGTAAGACTCTTATTACTTTAGATGTATAAAAGATGAAAGAAGTATTTCATTTAGCAGTGGGATGCAAATAACCTCTTATGGAGCAACATTTCCATTCAGTAGTGTGGAACTGTTACATTGAATTCCTTGCCTCCTATACATGTAGTTACCATGCTTGGCGGTCATTGCTTTACTTGTAACAATCCTAACTACAAACTGGCAACAGATCAAGATGTTTTCCTTTTTATCTGTCTAACCTTGGCCTTGCAAAAATTATTTATTTCTATCCAACCATTACTCTTAAGGCTCTGATGGCATAAAGGCATCTAATCAATGTGAGTGCACAAATAGAATTAGGATTCTCATTTGATAGATTATGTTGCTTTCGTGTTACTTGTGTGATAAATGCACATTGCTTTCAATTAAAAGGATTTTTTACTTGTCACAGGAGCCATTCTAGCAAAGCTGGTCTATGGTAGGGACATGAGTAAGTCCATGGAATTAAGTAGATGATGATCAACTCAGTATTTGATTTCTCTTTTGCCACTTTAAAAACAGATTATTTCACAGAATGTTTGATATCGGAAAAGGCCTCTGAAGGTCATCTGGTCTACCTTTCTTTCTCTGCTCAAGTGGGGTCACCAAGAGCAAGTTGCCCATGACTGTGTCCAGATAGCTTTTGAATATCTCCAAGGGTGTAGACCCCACAGTCTCTCTGAGCAACCTGTACTCCGTCATCCTCACAGTGAAAAAGTGTTTCCTCATGTTTAGGTGTTGTGTTACTTGTTGCCTGTTGACTCTTATCCTGTCACTGGACACCCCTGAAAAGACCCTTGGCTGTCTTCTTTGCACCTTCTTTTCAGATAATTGTGCACATTGATGAGAACCCCCTGAGTCTTCTCTAGGCTAAACAGTCCCAGCTCATTCAGACTTTCCTCATATGAGAGATACTTCAGGCCCTTCATCATCTTTGCGGCCCTTCTTTGGACACTCTCACCAGTATGGCCGTTTCTCTCTTGTACTGGGTAGCCCAGAACTGGACACACCACTCCAGGAGTGCCTCACCAGTGCTGAGTAGAAGGGAAGGATCACCTGCCTTGACTTGCTGGCAGCACTCCTAATGCACCCCAGGATACCATTAGCCATCTTTGCTGCAAGAGCACACTGCTGGCCTTTCACACTGTTGTCCATTTTGTATTAGAGTTGAGTTTTAACTTATAAACCACAGCTGACTTGATGGACTTGTAGTCTAAATTTTTTGAGAGTCAATAAGCTTACTGTGCTGTTTACTCAGCTATAATTCTGTCCTATGGTTTTACTTGTAGATAGTGCTGTCCCTGATAAGGTTTGGGTATTAATTGAATAAATCAGTTAATGTTTTAATGTTAAAGAAATATAAATGTCTTGGATCACAACTTTTCTTGTGTGTGAACCAGTATGATACTTGAGCTAGGATCTGATAGTGTAGTAGTGTATTACATATGGAAATCTTTCTTTCCCCTTGCCCTCAGCCAAATAAAATAAACAGCGAACAAGGCTCTTGTCCTGTACAGGTCTTTTCATGCTATTGTTAAGCTAACTGTTCCAAAGTCAGTGTTTCTAAACATGTGGCTTGCACCTCTCAAGGGAAATGTGCAATGCAAAGTGGCAGAAAGTTGCAGTGTAGTGCCAGTAATTTGGCTACAGCTCATTTCTGCCAGTCAGAAAAATTAAGTACATACAGTCCATAACTGTAGGATCTTTTCCTCTCTTTCTCCTGGATGTGCTCTGCTGTAGCTGCTCCTGTAAGCAGCTTTTCAAACAGCCATGAACCAGAAGTGTTTGCGTTTACAAAAAACCCTTTGTGATAGGAAGTGATTATTGTTTTATAGAATCACAAAGCATTAACATAGCAATCTTCCTGAAGTCTTTGTTGAGATATTTCTGTAAATTTGGGTCTGAAATGCAGGAATAGGCCAAGAAAAAAGAAAGTTTTCTTTACAGCAGTTTCCTTTGAACAGTTGTTTTAATGCCTCTAAGTAATATTTTAAAATTTGAAAATCATAAAGTATTAAATTTTGAATGCCTTTTAAAAAATGCTATAAGTATGCATTTGATTAATTGATGAACAACTTACAGTCAGTGAACCTTTCTTATATTTTAGAATTCACATCTAGGATCATTAAACATTGACAATATTACCTTTTCACATCTTAATGAGTCTAGTTATGTCTCAAATTTATCTTTTTATATTTAATGCTTTTGTTAAACTATTTTTTGAAGAGATACAACTCCAATCAAAACAAAACCTTTATATAATTATTTTGACATTTACATTCTTAATTGGCACTTAAAAGGATCATTAATATCTTCTCAGGACTAGCTGAGCCTTTATGCCCCTTTTTAAAATTCATTTGACAGATTAAATACCTCAAAAATATTATATATGAGTTGCCTTGAAGTTTAGCGGTGATAGGTTTTGAAGCCGAAACATAGCAGTGACAGGTAAAATGTTACCATGAAAAGTGGTGTTGAGGTTCAAATCTTAAAAGTGCCTCAACAAAGTATTCCAAAAACATATTTGTTTAATTGAAAACTTAATTACCTAGTGAAAAAGGAAAAGTCCTAATGAATAAAAGTGGTAGGCCTAATTATTTAAATAGGAATGCTTCCATATTTCCCAGTGAAACACTCTAAATATTAAGTACACTGTCCTTCAAAATATACAGTAGGAGTATCTTAGGAGTAAAATTGTTTAAATTTTAACTAGTTGTGCTGTATTACAATCTTCCTTTAACATTTGCATGCATAAACATAATATAATTTCAAAGAATGTCAATGTAGTAAGTTTTTGGCTAGTAAAAACCCCCAGATTTTTATATCTTTGTGAAGATAACTGTTCTGAAGATTTTGAAAAGAGCAATTTATAAAGCTGTCATGCTGTGTTCTTGGTGTTTGCACAATTTGCACAATTGAAGCATGCATTTAAATGGGGTTTTTTTGTTCACAACACAGAATCTAGGAAACTGTCCTTCACTGCTAACTGCAAAGATTTATAACCTTGTGATGCTGCTCATATGAGAGAAGTCATGTACTTAAATGTCCAGGTGCTTCACTTGTAGGAATATCAGTCTGTACAATCAAAAATCAGAGTTCTCAAAATTGTTTTCATGGAAAGCTTATACAACCTCATTATTGTGAACAGAATTATGTTCTGAAAAGTGACACTATACCCATATTTAAAATGTTGTTTTGATTCACCACAGAACAGAAACTGCAACAGTGCTAAAGCACAGAAAAAATGGGTATAGACACTATTGTTATTTCATTAAATGCAAACATTTGCCATAGTAAATGAAAAAATATTAGAGAATCCTTGCCAAGTCTATGTATACTGTGCTTTACTAAGATGATTTTTAGCAGGATTCTCAGAGATGTGTTACTGCGTTAGAAAGATGTATGGTGGGAGGCTATAAAAGGTGGGCATTTGAATTTGTGAGCACCAATCACCAGATGAGATGTCAAAGATAAGGTTTGGGTGCTCCTAGTTAGGGAGGTCCTAACAGTTCATCATTTGAGATCTCCTCAGAAGTCTGTTCACTCCCAGCAGGGGACTGGATAAAAGTTATCTCATTATTCACAGTAACCAGTATTGTTCAGAGGCCCTCAATTATTGCTGAAGAATATTATCAATTTAAACTGAAGAATCAAGAGGCGCTTGTCTTATCTTGTCATCTGTAAGAAAACTTATATGTCATTCCTATAAAACAGAGAAATATTATAGATATTTAATGCAATCTGTCTTAGAATTGTAATTTTGAGAGAGTGTGTAGAGAGAATTTGTATAATCTAGAAAAATGGAAGAGAATAGAAAACAATTTTGTGTTTTGGTTCATTAAAACTAAAGCACATTTTGCTTTCTAATCTCTGTTTGAGTCCATAGCTTCACAGCCAAAGAAAAGCAGTAATTGGGATGTATTTACTAGTAAATCAATGGAAAGTGCTGAAAAAGCACTAGAATCGTCAAATCTGCCACTGTCTTAGTAGACTTGTACTGGGACAGCTTGACTTTTAAATGAGTCTGTTATACAAGAACGAGAATCCAGGTCAGTCCTTATGTATAATGGATTTATCATACCAGCAGAAATAAAGGTATTTAAAGCTTACCTTCGCTAGTTAAATGGATAATTAAAATATTACTGCTTTGATGAATGTTAACAAATACGCCAATTGCTTGTCGTGCTTCTTCACACTTGACACCAATACAAAACAGGGAGAGAATAAATAAAAAAGATGCTGTTTTGTTTTTACTTCTTAAGCTTTACTCTGGTTTCACCCAACTTGCAGTTACACAAATGATGGTGTTTAAACACTCCAGTTAAGCTTTTAACAATTAGGCTGTATGTGGACAAGATGAGTAAGGTCTGCATTTCATTTCATTTTGGTTAAACATCCATACAATTTTCATGCTGATATATTAAATCATTAATCCTTTCTTAAATATTTCCGAGTTTTTCTGTGTTTAAATTAAATCCCTAGCAAGGATGGTAGCAGCTTTGTGTTTTTACCTACTTAATCTTGCCTTCCAAGTATTTTCAACTGTTTTCTGAATATGCTGCAAAGGTCTCAGTATTTGGCTTCCAGTAGGCCAGGATGCTGGAAGGACACACACACTGAAATGCAGTATCTCTTTGTGGAAACAGCTGGAATGCAGTTTCTACAGAAATGAGCTTTGCTAGCATGTGTGAGAAGCACTTTCATAAATAATGGTATACTGGGCAATGATGGGTGAGCTTTCCAGGTAAAAAGTAGCGCTTTCAGCATTGTGGTTCCCAAGAAAATAGCATGATTTACAGTGTTTCGGATTTGGGTGATAAAACTTGGCACTGTTTAAGTTTTTATAGAGACTCTGCATATAGCCTGTTTTAAAGAATACTGCAAGTATCCTAATGAAAAGATTCCATACTTTGAAGTTCATAATGTTCATCTGAGAGATGGTGACTTTCCTTTTTGATGAAAATCGCAGGTAGAAAAGAAGCACTGCTTGTAAATTTCTTTCATATGTATCCTGGAATGTTGAACAGACTCACCAAAATGTAAAGTTTGAAAACATAAATCTGTTTGTCAAGGACTGAGAAAATCCAGTGCCTCTTTGTTGTTCTAAAATTGTTGTTAGTTTGCATGTGACTGAAATTAATATCAGCATTTTATACCTAACTAGCTCCTTATGTCATAGAGGCAATAGGCTGTTTTTCATGGGAGCAGTAAATTGGTCATTGTGTATTTTGTCCTTTTGTCTTTCTCTACCTCATCCCAGTAAAACTTTTGTTGTATATTTTAATATGTTATATAAATTACCTATGCTAGAGGGGGTTATGACTCAAAAGTATGCATCTCTCTTTTTCACTGTTCCATCACAGTACTTCTAACCTGACTAGGAACAGTTGATCTTATATGATTAGAAAGAAGCCTTTTGAGCAGTGACCTTCTGTTGTCTATTTTGCAGGGGAGTGTCTGGTGCATAGTGACAGATTGGCTTTGCCTTGCTTTCCCTTTTAGTGATGTGCAAGTGAATGGAAACCATTAACTCATTTCAGATAGAAATTTTTGGTTGCTGCAGACCTAGATTTGAATCAAAGCACATCAAGATGAAAGGCTTTATACCCGCCCCCCCACACACACACACACACTAGTCCCTCGAGCCTTCCAAAGCTGTTCTTGTCCTTTTTAAGTTAGTGCTTGTCCTGTAATGGGACAAAGAATTATTTACAGTTTAGTTTCTTCCCACCATAACTCTGTACATTTATTTTTTAGCAGTGTAGAAAGAATTTAATTTGCTTTTTGCATTTTTTCCCCTCTGTAGTAGCAAGAGTTAACAGAATAAGAAGCAGAGATTCTAAGATGCAGTACAGGAATTATGTTCGCTGTCATTTGTGGTTTAAGAAAAAAGGGGTGGTATTCAGCTCTTAAAAGGGCTTTAATGAATACTGTTTGGTATTTTTGAAAGCTAATGGTCAGAGGACAGCAACAGAAACAGCCTCAGAGCTTTTAGAGTAAACTGATTAGCATTTTTTCTGATAGAAGTGATTGTTTCACCTCCTCTCTTTATCTCAGGATTTTTCACTGTCTGTTGCCTTTTGTTTATATTCAAATGACATACCCTAAAAGAAGCCTTTTTTTGTGTGATTGCAATGCTTTCTCCCCTCCTTCTGTAGAAAATCTGCTTGCTACAGACAGGCAGAGCATGTGTTTCCCTTGTCTTGGTTGGGTGCACAAATCTTCTTTTATGTGTGCTGCTTCTTACCCTGTTGCCTAGACGATTGCTGGCTTTCACTAAGAATGTCTGGTTCTCGTAAAGAGTTTGACGTGAAGCAGATTTTAAAAATCAGATGGAGGTGGTTTGGTCATCAGGCGTCAGCCCCTAACTCTGCAATTGAAAGCCACCAGGGAGACTTCTGGAGCAGAGGACAAAATGTAATAACTGGTGGCACAAAGTTTTTAGATTCAGGTAACTTGCCTTTAACATCAGTTGGCTACAGAAGGTCCAGCCAACAGGATTTCCAGAATCCACCTCTTTGGCCAATGGCATCCACCTCAGAAATCCCTACATTTGAATTCTCAGCAGAAGACTGTGGAAGCGCATGTTGGTTTGGCAGACGCGAAACAGATGATAGAGCAAGTGAAGAAGAAAATGAGTCGGACAGCAGTTCGTGCAGGTTAATTCTTACTTTCCTATTGTGAGAAACGTGTTTTCATTTCATGTTTATAGTTGCATGCATATATAGGCTAGTCTTTATTCTAAATTAAAATGCTTCAGAAACCCAGCAGCTCCTGTGCATCAGAAACAGAATATTATTTATAATCAGGTTCAGTGTGTTCACTATGACCTTTTTAAAAGGCAAATTTCATCGGGGGAAGTAAACAAATCGCATACATGGATGGACTTGTGTTTTAGATAGTATACCAAGTACATGCTGTCATTAACAAGGCACTGTCCATTGTCCATTACACAGTAGTGTTACAGGATGCTTTCTACATTATTTTGAAGTGACACTGATTGTTTAGTTATGTCAGTTAGGAGAAAATCATGAAAAAGTAAGCCACTTCTGATTCTAACCTGATGTTTCCATATATTTCTATAGAAGAGAGAGAGTTAACTGTAGAAAATACATTATAAATCAAAGAAAAAAATTACTTCTATTGAAAGCCAATCAATTTGTGCTTTAAAGTGATTGTGGTTACCTGTCTGGCTGTCTTAAACTGTGCATCTAGTGTAAAAAGAAAAAATGGTTTTATTGCATCTGTAAAGATGTTTTGGTGCTCTTTTCTTACATATCATTACTAAAATGAAACTGTAAAATTTGTTTGCAAATGCAACTTGTTTACAAGCTGTCATAAATTAGGCAAGTTAATAACCTTTCATGTGAAGTATCAGTTTAATTCTTTTACTTCATTTATTATGTAAGTCAGCCATTCTATGATGTTTGCTTTCTCACTTTTAAGATAGCTTTGCAGTGTTATGGCATTTCAGAAAGTGGAATTTCAGTGTGGCAATTTAAAAGAGTACTCTGTTTAATAAGCCTGTTAATGACAGATCAATCTACTTATGGTAGTTTAGTGTTTTGCATTCCTTAGGAGAAGAATTAATTTAGTGGAAGGGCAAAGTAGTCCATAATATAAACACTAACTATTTATGGTCTGTATGACCTTTAAAGATTCAAAGAAAGGAAGGAGAATAAAAATGCTTAGAGGCGAAAATGGTGTATTTGCTTTTATCACTGAATGACAAAATAGTAGAATTAATGAGAAAGGAAATCCTGCATACGGATGCATTGTAGCAGCAGTCTTATGCAGCAAGAACTAGGTAGCTTTAAGTAATATATCTCTGAAGAGGTCACCTTTTAAATTATAATCAGGTGTGAATTTTTAAATAGCTGTGTCACTGAATCTCATACAGCTTCACCTTCCATTTCAGCAACATATATTTGTGATGTGAAATGTTTACGTACAGCATTACCCTGATTTAAATATTCTCACCATAGCAAGACAGTCACTGTAGAAAAAGAATGTAATTTTATGAGATAAATGTGTAGATTGAAATTACTACAAATCCTTTCTTAATTGTAGGAGAATAATGTACATATGACAAAACTAATTTGTTACTTTGTAGAATTTGAGAACTGCAGATACTTATTTAGGATGTTGGAAGAAGTCTATTTTTGGTTGCTTTTTTGTCTTCAGACAGAGTTATGTACTACAGGAAATGCATGTAGGATTTGAACTGAAGTATCTCTTAAATTATGTGCTTAATCATCTATAGCATCTAGAGTTATTTCTGTTTCCATTATTGTCTTGTAATTCTTGCTAATGTTTTACTTTCATACTTTAAAATAAATATTTTAGATAAATTTTGAGTTCAGTGTCAGTACAATTTAATATCTAACTGATGATAATGTAGGAATTTGCTTTATATTGTTATCTCTATCTCCATCTCATGGGGAGACTGTGCTTAAACCATGTTTTGCTCACTTCCTTTGTTAAGAATGTACAAGCTCTACATAAGTCTGCCTAACATCTGGAGTTTTTCTGAAATTAACTTAATAAAATGATTTTTCTTATTAGTCTAAAATACAGCTTCTTACCTGTTGAATTGGTGGGAAAACCCCCAAAACAACACATTTGTCCGTATAGTTTTCAAAGGGCTTTTTTTCCCGTATGAAGACCCCGTTACCTCCTCCATTACAAACAAATTGTGTATATGAAAAAGTCCTTCTTAAAAACTTTTTGTAGAAGCTACAGTTACCTTACTTCTGTGCTCCTCTATGACTTACTGCCCAGCTACAAGCCCTAAAAGCATGAAGTAACAGAAGCAGCTCTACTGCTTTGTGTGCATCAGTCCTTCCTCTCTGCCATGTCATATAGCACAGATAGAAAAGCATTTAGATCAGGTCTTTGTCATTATGAAAGCTTTAGATCATTGCATGATTAATGTAGAGGAGAGTTGCTGTCGAATCAATTTGTTATTAGTATAGAGCCCAGTGGTGTAAGGGATAATCAACTTCCAAGTTCAGTACCAGATCTTTGACAAAGGCTGCGTCTGAGATGCAGGCAGGCCATCCACATTCAGGGATCAGAGCTAGTCATCTGTAGTGCTGTTCATATCATACTCCTGTGTGTCGTTTGTAACCAGCATTAGCTCAAGGGATTGTTTACTGGGACAGTAAGTTTTGAATTCTTTTGCTGGTTTTCGTCTCCTAGGTTTCCTCTATTGCTACTTGTTTGTTAGCTATCCTACATTCCTGAGGCAATGGTCATCCTTTTGGATTGGTACACTTTTAAGAATTTTCCAACAGCTGTGCAGACTTTTGTATAGAAAATTTAAGCCTCTTAGCATGAGATTTGTTTTCCTTAACTTTTTTTGTGGGTGCCTTAGCAGCAATCCACAGATCTTGAAGGCATGGTGGACATCAAGCTAAGAATACCTAGAGCATACGTAGTATACAGAATGTTGTATCTGGTTCATTTCACCCAGACATGCATTAAAATGTTGGAATTACTGTAGATTTAAGTATGGAAATGTATTAAAATATAATATACATATTTATATTTGAACATTAAATACAGGCAGGATTTCAGAATTCATAAGTTGTGTGCTAACCTTGAACAGTTTAGTAAGATGTCTATAATTGTAAAGACAAGGTCTGAGTGTGCCGGCTGGTAGCTACTCTACCATATTGCTCTGTATGATCATTCTTGGACTTCATATGTTGTAACTTCCAATCTAAGACTTCCTTCCCACCACGAGTTTTCAATCTATAGAAACCTTTGATATGTCTTTTCTTTCACCTCACTGTGACCTTTGAAGCTGCAAGTTCTTTAGGACCCCCCAACTGTGCTGTGCATTTCTGTATATCTCCTATCACAAAATAATGCAAAGTGTCAAATTAGTACAGTTAATAGGGTCCCTAATTGTGGCACAATAGTAGTATTACTTGAAATTAACTGAAAAGCTATCAAAAGAGCATTTTTTTGCTAGATATATGCATGAAATAGACAAAAATAAGAAACTGTAATTGAAAGACATTTATTTTAAAGGAGAGAATTTCTAGCCTTCTCCCTTCTTCCATGCTACTTTCGTTCTGTGCCTTTTACATCTTCACTTGGGTTATCACAGAATCACAGAATGGGTACGTTGGAAGGGACCAGAATGGATCATCTGGTCCAACCTCCCTGCTTGATCAGGGCCATTCTAGAGCACATCACACAAGAGTGCATCCAGATGGTTCTGAATATCTCCAGTGAGAAGACTCCACAGTCTCTCTGAGCAACCTGTTCAAGTGCTCGGGCACCCATACAGGAAAGAAGCTCTTCATATTCAAGTGGAACTTCCTCTACATTGGTTTCTGCCTGTTGCCTCTTGTTCTATTGCCTGGAACCACTGATCAGAGCCTGGATCCGTCCTCCTGGCACCCTCTCTTCAGATACTTACAGACATTGATGAGGTCCCCTCAGTCATATCTTCTTGAGACTGAACAGGCCCAGCTCCCCCAGTCTGTCCTCAAAAGTGAGATACTCCAGGTCTTAATCATCTTTGTAGCCTTCTGTTGGATCCATTCCAGGAACATCATGTCTGTCTTGTACTGAGGAGCCCAGAACTGGACACAGCACTCCAGATGTGTCCTCACAAGGCCTGGGTCGAGGGACAGGATCGCTTTCCTCAATCTGCTGGCCATACTCTTCCTCATGCAGACCAGGATACCCTTGTCCTTCTTCTCCACAAGGACAGATTGGGGCCTCATGGACAGCTTCTTGGCCACCAGGAACTCCCGGTCCTTCTCCTCAGAGCTGCTTTCCAACTGGTCAGCCCCCAGCCTGTACTGATACTTCTGGTTATTCTTCCTCAGATGCAGGACCCTGCACTTGCCTTTGTTGAGTATCAGGTGGTTCTCCTCTGCCCATCTCTCCAGCCTATTGAGGTCTTTCTGCTCAACCCTCGGGGGTATCAGTGACTCCTCCCAGCTCTGTGTCATCAGTGCACTTGCTGAGGAGGCATCTGAGTGGCAGATGTTGTAATAAGGTAAGATAACAAGAGCCTTCAGCATGGACTTAGAAAGCTACAGGGAATTCCAGCTATCTGTTTGGATGGAATGGGCCACTGTGCAAGATGATCGTATTTTTGCAGTGATTGTCGCATGCTTTGACTACAGTAAAGCTTAGTCAGGTATGTTTTTGTACTACTGCAGTTCTCAGCCATGCTGCAATGTAGATTCATCATGAGGTAGTTTAAGTGTCATTTTCCAGAGAGAATGCCTGTTGCTGGTGGCATTTCTGTGAGTGTACAAATTTGTTACACTAAATCCAAGATATCTCTTAGGAGTAAGACAGGAAACAGTGCTATAATCAGAGGTCTAGCTGCAAAGAAAAATGCCTGTGTTATTTCTATCAAAATAAGAAACAAGTAATGATGCAGTAGTAGTGGCTTAGCAGGCTGTGGATATGTGTCTTTGCTGGGTTAACATAGGTAGTGCTGGAATCTGTGCTCCAGGTTTTCATGTCTGTTGCTACTCATGCCAGTCAGATTATGGTTAATGGAGATATATTTGTTGGCTTGAACCTGTGCCTTTTGATTGCAAGATTGTAGTTCTGGCTAAAGCTATAATTCTTTAGCATAAACTAAGTCACTGCAGTCTCTCCAGAGTTACTTTTTTTGCTTTCCATTTTCTTTTCTTATCATGAATTATGATATGCTATGGATTTTTAGCATTCTTTGTTGTTACTGTCTGTGTCTTCCTCCTTTTATTTATGTTTTTCTGAGCCTTTGGAAAAGTGTCCTGATTTTTATCCCTGTTTGTTTTTACCAAGAATCCTTTCAGCATCCTTCTTTCAACAAACTCCATTCCCTCCAGCTGAGGTTCTTGTCTTAGTAACTTCGAAGAAGGAAGTATTGTACTCTTTATGAACTATAATATAAGATACTGGAAGCTGACAGAAAAACTGGCATATTACTATTTCAGTAAGTTGTTTTCTGGACTCTCTATGCAATAAAATGTCAGCTAGAATGACAAAAGCAATGTAAACAACTAAATTGTTGAAAAGATATTCTAAAAACTTCTGTGAAAACTGCAATGCAGGAAGCCATCTTAATGCAATGAGAAAGTTACAAAATTAAGATTTGTTTAAAAATGCTAAAGGTGTATCTTAATACCTGTTGTAATTTGTCCAAGGGGAAACATACTTTTTCTTCTCTAATATGTATGACCTAAACAATTGACTGCCCTAGACTAAAGATAACTTGAAATTGCAACAGATCTTTTACTTATATTATTACCAAAATATATCATTGTTGTGCAGTATAGGAAATGCAGTGGCCTGTCTCAAAGCAGACAAATAGCTTACCTGTGGCTGTGTAGGGCTTTTTTTTTTTGTTTTATTTTATTTTATTTATTTTTTAATATTAGGGAGTCCAGCTACTGAAGATGTATCTGTTCTAGTAAGAGAATAAATGCTATCACTGGTTTTGAACAGCACTGAAACTTAAAACCCATACATTTCATTTATGATTGTGGAGATCTGCTTTCATCAGTAAAACATTGGCTTTTTATTTCCTTAACATTATTCTTTGGTTTCCATTACAGGAATTTAAACAGGAGTGTGTAATTTATGGTCAGAGGTTCTATGCATTATTTTTCTTCCTTTTGTTGTCTTCCCTAAACGCAAGGCAGTCACACCCATTTTCCTGTATATATTTGATCATTTTTATCACTCTAAAACTCTTTTATTACTTTGAACCTGACTTTCAACCTTTGTCAAGTGTGAATGAAAGTAATATTTTTACAGTTTTTCTTCTTTGAATTACAACAATAGGTTTTAAAATATCTGTATATGTTGTGATGTCCATACTGGCTTGTTGATTTTATGTTTATTTGCATGTCATATTTATAAAGGTAATATTCTTTATGCATAAATTTAGATTTTAAATGCTGATGTTATTTCATTCTCTAAGAAACAAAGTGCTGTTCACTGAAAGAATAGTAGTGAGGAGAAGAACATATATTTTTTCCCATCTCTGCAGTTTTGCTGTTTACTACTTCTAATGCTTTCATCTACACCCAGCTTGTGTTAGAGAAACATTTGTAAAACAGAACTGAAGCCAATTCTATGCCCAGGTTATTCTGGCTCCAGTTCCCCTTTTGCATAATTTCAGTGCATCTGTGAAAGCCATTTGGGTTGGTGTATAGTGCTGCCTGCAAACTTTAGTGGCTTAGGCAGAGCAGTTGCTTTTAGTTTGGTTTCCTAAAGGGAGCAAGTTCATGCAGTTGTGTTCTGCATCACCTCTGCCATTTCCCTGGCAGCTGTAAAGCCCATGGGCCATTTACTGTGAGGATAGGCAGAAGTCTCAAACTCCTCGCAAGTGGTAGCTTGTTAATGGAGAGAAAGGCAGCTTACTGCCTTGCCTGAGAAAGGACTGAATGCCTCTGCTGCAGCACAGCTCCCCCTAAGTCACATTGTTTGCTGTCTCTTGCCTTGGGAGGCAATGCCTTAAGGAATTGAAGGGAAAGGAGAGCTAGACTTGAGGTGGATGGAGTGGGAAAAGGAGACAGCATAGAAATGTTTCGAAAAACAGACTTCCTTTGTTGATTCTGTGAACCAGCCAGTTGAGTACACATAGTAGCATGAATTGAGGTATTTTCTCCATCATGATTTTGGAGATAGAAATCCCATTGTAATGCTCCTTGACTCCTTTGTCCAGTCAAGGCTCTAGTAACCAGCTGCTCTTTGACATGTCTCTTCTGTTAAAAGAAATGTGACTGTATAATGCAAGGAAATAAGCTGTTACTGCAAAAGTTTAGAAGCAAGGTGGTACTTATATAAATAAAAGGTCAGCATCTGTACTATATACCTTGATATAACCTTGTCACGCTTATCTTGCAGTAAGAAGTAGAGGTGATGTTAAATTAGATCAACTGATAATGGCAAAAGAACAGTTTTAAATATTAGTGAATTTATGCATAATTTTCAGAGATAATCTTTTCAGATAACTTGTATGCGGTTTTTCAGAAAAAAAAATCAAATTCATTAAACATTTTTTTCCCCTATATCCATTCTGAAATGAATGGTTTGAAATGTGTAATTGATTCTTTTCTTAGTCATAATGAAGTCTTTATTGCTTCATTTTTATTTCAAAGACAAGCACGGAAACTTTTATCTTAAAAGATGCCTTCCTAAAAATAATTAAAAATGTGTAAAATAAAATGGTTGAAAAAAGTTTTGCAACCCTTGTTATAGCCAATTTTAATACTTATTGAAAATCATAGATTGTTAACTAATGTATATGATTGTTATAAAATAACCATTGCAACTCCAACTTTAAAATGAGTATCAGTACTTCAATTAAAATAACAAATTTTCTTAGTAGAAAAAACACCGATGCCTCTTTCTGAGAGAGAGTTTAGTAAAAGTGAGAGGAAGGAAAGCTTGTATATGTTATGGTTTGGTTGAGTTTTATATTGAAAACTGTGCTTGTGGTTTTGCTGAAGCTACAACAAAGCTGAAACAACAGCAGAAGGAGAGGTGTGAATTCAGCTCTCCAGTCATCATCACTGTACTTGCTTTTGCTTTTAAAACTTGCTTCTTGCCACTTTACTAGTCCAATTAATTGCTTCATTGCTTTGCAGTGAGCTGTTACTTTGTGCTGAGCTCTTTTTTCCCAAGCATCCTACTGCAAGAAATAAAATCCTTTAAAAACTGAGAAGCTTACAGCATGGGTTACACATAATTTTGATTTCAAAAGGCATACTCTTATATGTTCTTTTTTAAATAGAGAATTTGAAGAAAGCTAGCATCTTTAGTAGATTAATGTTTGTCACCAGGGTAGTAAAATATGTAGCAAGCATGGGAAAGACGTTGTCCTTAGAGTAACATAGAGAACCATAGAATCACACAGAATTCAAGGTGTGCTCTCACCGGGGCCGAGTGCAGAGACAGTGACTTCCCAGGTCCTGCTGGACATGCTATTTCTGATACAGGCCAGGATGCTGCTGGCCTTCTTGGCCACCTGGGCACACTGCTGGTTTATGTTCAGCCAGTTGTTGACCTGCACCCCTTTGCCCCCCCATCCTAAAATTGTACTATACTTAATAAAAATTGATCAGTTCTAGATAGGATATTTTTGACATAAGTAGGGAGGGAAAACTAAGACCAAGAGAAGTGTGTTTGATGTTTTAGAATAAAAAAAAAGGGAACCTTCCTGACTGATGTTCTAAGATAGTCATAATGGTATTTCCACTTAATGTGTTAAAAACACTCTCTTAGATCTGAATCAATGGAATATGCAGAAAGGGTTCTTTGATACACTTAACTCATGTGCAGGCATCCTCAAGTCTTTAATGTAATTTTCTTAGTAGTATATTTGAGGTGTGCAGAAGTAGCAGCACCTCTAGTCTCTGGAAAGGGAAGTTCATACTAGGAGATAATTTGAGTCAAGAGGCATATCCAAAAGGAGTGGAGCTGCCTTGATACTCAGAGCTGCAGACCTTGCAGCTGCATGTTTGCTCTGAGCATGGATTCATGGGTCAGCATTAGATGCCCAGGTTTTCTCTCTCTAGGTGGAAGGGATGTAGGCTAAAAATTTTGGAAGGCATTTCACCATTACTCCTGGGATAGGGAACAAGTCCTTCCCTTCCCCTGTTCTTTCCTTGCTTGTGTATTCTCCCAGGCTGTCCTGGCTATGACAAATGGAACTGGAAAAAAGATATGTAAAACAGTTTGGGGAAGGAAGGGCATTTGAGTTTTTCATACTGAGTAGCAGGCACAAAAGGCTCTTGAAGCTTTATTTTGCAAATACCTGAATTATTAGGCTGTCTTTTTCATGTTCTTTATGGACCACTGAACTTTAATCTTTCTATCCTTCTCAGCTTCCTTCCTTATGGAAGGTCTTTTTTAAGTTGCTAGCTAGAGGACAGGTATAGGGTTAAATTTCTTTAGATGAGAGGGGAAGAACTAAGCTTGGCTCTGTTGTGTCCTGAATAAGCGCTTTATTGTGGGTAGTGGAAAACAGACACCACTGCAATTATTTTTCCTTATTGAACAGGAGTGGTTACTGAGTTCTGTGCAGCATGTACACGTGTGCAGTCTTGAGGCTGGCAATAGCTCCAGTGTGGGTGTGATCCAGCCAAGTGCTGGTTTAGAAAGGTTTTTTCCTTTGTTGCTGCTTCCATTCTATTTCTCAACACTTCTTGAGGCTGTAATGTAAATCAAATCCCTGATAGCGTGTAATTTTTTAAATCATTATTAATGGGGTTACTTTAAGGAATCTGGGTTAAAATATAGTTTAAACAAACAAACAAAAGCCACAATGTGTATCACTGCAATTGAGAATTGCTAGTGATAGAGGGGTGGAGAACAAGATTTTCCGAAGCAGCCTCTTCTTTCCACTTCTGGGTTTTTGTTTTGGTTTTGGTTTTCTGTTGTGAGTTGGGTTTTTTTTGTTGATGCTTTGGGTTGGGTTGGTTTTTTTGCAGGGCTACTGGTTTAGAGTTGCTTTCCCTGAGTACTTCTTGCTGATTCACTTGAGAATGCCACCCAGTTTGCCAGTATAATGTTTTCCGTGGTTACACAGTTGCATTTTCACATTATATGAGTTCTTTGATTCAGTTTCCAAAATGGCCACAAAGAATACTTGTTCCTGCTTGCTGGAGGGCCAGTGGTGGACAGAACCAGTGACTCATGGGGAATGGGGAAGTGGGAGGAAGTTGACACTTATTAAATAAATGGCTAACCACAGCTTCAGCGAGAACATTTAAGATCAAGTCCTCCAAGAGAAGTGGGTAGGCAGGCATCTCATTTCTGATCCATTGCTAGATTTAGCTTTGAATTAAGTACCATACTGCTTGGCCTTTTTAGCTATCTGGGTACATGCAGATAAACCCCGAACCAAATCATACCACAAAACCCCAAACAAAAAGCTTCCCTTTACAGAAAATCTTCTGCTGAAAATTTACTTTGCTTTTGAGAAGCTTTGTCTTGAAATTAATGTCCCAGGCTAAGGAGTGAGATAAGTCACTTGGTGGATTTAGGCCTGAGCATGATACATCCGTGACATCTTTGTGAAAGCAGGGGTCTGGGTACAGGTCTTGTGAATCCACACCCTTCCAAATATTATGGTAGGTCCAGAGTATTTTATAGATTGCCTGCATTGTGAAAAACTAGGTAGTAGTCAGTTAAAGAACTCTGAGCAAGAAAATATGTTTTTCACAGTGTACATAATTAGGATTCTTCTCCTTTATCTCCTTGGCCCAGGCATTCCTTTTACATGGTCTCTGTTCCTTTTTTCTCCCAAGCTGCTGCATGTATGGAAAGGAATAATTTTTCTTCTCATCCATCCTCACTTTTCCCTTGTGTTGGCTTCTGCTGTGCCAGCTCTCACAGCAGACACAAGGCTTCATGCAATAGGAGTGGTGGTATATTGATGTGTTTCTTTGTGGGATTTTTCCTCCTGCATGCCCACACACTTCACCCAGTTGCATATATGCTGAGTTTTGTTCTAGCCACCTTAGGCAAAGTGTGAAGCAAGACTTTAACATATGTGACAGGGAGAGGTTTGGTTCCGTATTGCCATCCTTCCATTGTTTTTGCAGTTTGCAGGGTCTTGGTAGGTGTTCCTCCTTAGCCATCTGACAGCACTGTAGATACAATTACTGGGCCCATCTCTGTGTGTTGGTTGAAGAATACAACAGTAAATGATTGTGCCTTTTTCACAAGGGTTTAGATTAGGTTTGGAGGGAGAAAGAAAGTATGAATATGAAGAAAAAATAATAAGGGAATATATATTGGAACAAATCACGCACATCAATTTTAAAATCACATGTGATTTTTATTTTATCCTTTGTAAATAAAATTTCACCTTAATATTGTGTGAACTAAGATTTCTGTTATTGTCTTCAGCAGAAACTCCAACAGCAGTCAAACCTTATCATCTTGTCAAGCTATGGAGCCCTGTACCTCAGATGAATTTTTTCAGGCTCTCAACCACGCTGAGCAAACTTTTAAAAAGATGGAAAATTATCTTAGACACAAGCAGCTATGTGATGTGGTGCTAGTTGCTGGTGATCGCAGAATTCCAGCTCACAGGTAAGTTTATTATAATTTGAAGTAACTTGATAATTGTTTACAAATGCACCTTCAAAGTGTGTCCTGTGTTTTGTTTTTAAAAAGTCAGAATATCCTTAACAATTTAGAACTCCTTAAATGCATATGTTTTTGTACATTTATTTGGAACAAAAAAGTTAATTTCTCTGTTGTACGTGATACAGAAACAAAAATAATTGTAATTTCACATTCTACTTTTTCCTTCATGTATACTTAAGATATTTGCATAACAAAATTAAACCCCAAAAAGTCCCAAATATAGTCTGAGAATATTATAAGTTGTAGTAGTTTCTGTACTGTAGAATGATGTCAAATGTTTTTCTCAGATTTAATTATTTCTTTGTACTAGTGACTATGTTGTTGAAGTCATAAGTAACAATAAGGGCAGTCTTCTGTCATATAAAGTATTTTTGCTCCCATAGTAAGTAGTCCTTTGACAGGAGACTGCTGAGCACTGACAGTATTAGATGTAGATTGAGCTTTACCCTGTCATCTGTGTAATTAACAGATCATACAGCATGCCACTTAAGAGCTAGGATACCAAAGACTGTGAAACACAGGTATGAGTAACTGAAGTACATTGCGGTATTTGGTGCACAGTATTAATAGTCCAAACAGGAACCTAGGTATAATTGAGCTGTGGTTACCTAAGATGAGTTCTACAACAGAAATTGCGTCCTAAAGCATTCCTGCTCATTCCTATCCCCACAGTGAAACTTCAACTTAATACTGTAGCAGTAACAAAGGGATGGGAAGAGGTTGCTAGTTTGCAGTTGGTATTTTTCTTACAAAGCCAGATTTCTGCTTTTATTCAGGTATTATTCACACTGTTGCACTGACACAACTCAGGCAATGACAGCATGGGGATAGGAACTGATGTGAGGAGCAGAGAGGTAATTTTACCATAGCTTGCTGTTGCTCTCAGAGACTTCATTTTATGCAACATCAGAATTAGTTGCAAAACTGCATTATCTCTGTGGAATGAGTGAACCAGACGAAAACAGGGAATGCACACACACCTAGTAGGCACATGCTCAAGTAATTTAGGGTCAAAGAGCTTTGTAGTGCTGTAAACAGGGGGGAATAGTGATTATAATAAGGAAACAATTTTATTTCCTTTTGTGTCCAAGGTAACCCCTTTGCAGTACACACGTTTGGAGTATGGTTTATATAGTAATTAAAAAAGTACAGAAAGCATGCAAGTGACAGCTGTGAATATCTTGTAAGGACTGGAAGACTTTATTTGCAGTGAGATAGACAGAAAGCCAACATGCTAAAAAGTCATTTAATGTGGTTTATACCTGTTTCTCATTTATTTAGAGAACTGACTTTGCTTCTCTAGCTTCTACTACTGTATCTATTCCTGTAGTGCATTAGGCATAGGCTACTACCTGTTAACTTACTCTGCTCTTCTGAGGAGAAACATCTTGCTGTAGTTGTTATATTGTGTTTTAAAGATGCATGAAAGTTAAGGCCAAAGAAGCACACTTTGTGCTTGTAGCAGGAGGTGGGAGGCTTATGATTGTCCTTTGTTGACTTTATAACATTGGAGCAACTTACAAAGAAGCTTCTTTCTTTCTCTTACTGTTTTGTTTTCACAGAGAAGCACAGCAATAACCACAGTCTTAGTCTCAGCAGATCCAAAGTACCTCACTGAAAACCGAACTTTTCTATAGTGGGAAAGATATAGACAGAAATCTGAAATTTCATTCAGAATTTTATACAAATTCAGTACTTGTAGTAGCCTGTTAAAAGAAAAAAATTCTATTGTAGTTTTTGCTGCCTGCATCCAAGTTCTGACTTCTTTAGTATTGACTGCAGGCTAGATCAGTCAGTACACTTAAGAACACTAGTGATTATTGTATCTTGAGACTTAATAAGCAACGAAAGATGTATTTAGTAGATATTAGATTAATGACTTGGCATTCTAAGATATGTAATAAAATAGAAAGTTCATTTACACTGGACAGCTTTTTTTCCCTTTGCTTTTTCCTAAGAAAGGTAAGAGTTTTTCTTAGTATATGGTCACATAGAGCTGGTAAGAAAGAACATTTTTCTTTACTAATATTAATCACACTCATATATAAAGTTTTCAGATTTTATGTTTTGAACATGATATTTTTTATAATTCCTGTATTTTATTTTTTAATTATCAGTTTCTACTTTTAATGAATGTTCTGAGGTGCATGATATATGTTTTTAGAGAAAGAAGCAATTTTGGTGTCTACATTAGTAATAAGCATAGGTGATAACATTACTCTGAAATTCTGAGAGGTTTTGATTTGTATCTATTCAAAGAATTCAGGATATGAGTCTACTGCAAATAAAACATCACATGTAGTAATGATTTTTCTGAATATGACATTCTCTACTGTTCCAAGACTTTATCATCTCATTCTGTGCTGAAATTATAGCTAAGAATTTATTAAGGAGGTCAAGAAGCGAGTAGGAAAGGAGACAGTTCTCCACTAGGAAGAAATGTATTACATTTTTACACCTTTACTCTGCAGTTCCATAAAGAAATTTTGCATACTTAAATTTAATTTATTTTATTTAATTAAGCTTTTCATAGCAGGTGTTTATTCTGTATCTGCTGCAAATTTGATGTCTGTAATTTATTATGTTCCTATTTATTGCATTTAGCTAACTGCTATATCCATAATAAAAGTTTGTTGTGTTTGATAACGTACTGCTCTGAATATTCACACAGGGAAAGGGAGATATGTGTAAATTGCTGTCCAGAGGCGATTTAAAGCCTGCTCAGCATCCTTTACAGCAATCTGAGCATCTGTGCAGAGCCATTGTCCGTCTTTCTGTTGACACTGAAAGGTGCAACTACAAAAGACATGAGACTGAAGGAAAGAAGCTAAAGGGAAGCTTATATACTCTAAGGGTTAGGAAGCTTGTTTGCAAGACCATAAACTCTTCAGTATCACCTTACAGCTTCAGTGAATGTGACCAGTGAGTTCCCTACGACTGTTTTCAGCTATTGAACAGGCACAAACAAGTCGCTGCCTAGGAAATGCCCCTTTTATCTTTCAGATCTTAGGAAGCTTCAGTTCATTATGGCAGGTGAGACGGGTTGGGAGATACTAGAGCTGTAAATTGCCAGGTTTGACATCTATCATCATTTTACATAGTAATTGCTTTGACGACCTGGAAAACTGTCTAGATGGTGCAGCTTTTGGTGGTTCCAACAAGAAGTACAATTTTTAAAGTGTGTCACCCTGCTTACACATATTTTACTGGTTCTCAGTGGAAAACACTTCAAAATAAGTTAAGCCATCATGGTGGATCTTTCTAATTTTGGATCAATACAAACCACAGAAATTAAAGGCATCACTAGTCTTGGAACCTCTTGTAAAACCAGGAAGATGTACTGAAGTACCCAGATGTTGTCAGTATTTAGAACATAGCTGTTAATTGTTTTTCTAGAGAGATTAATTATTCAGACATCTTGTGATCTCTGAGATGAAAAGATCTGATAGTCATGTGTTCCTTTTTCTCTACGTTTTTCCTGTGCACTGTTAAAAAGCAACCAACTTACTGTATGTAATTCAGTAGCCAGATTCCTGTAATCTTATCTATTCAGAACTGAGTCCTTAGCAGTAGCTAGTAATTAGATAAGAAGGAGAGTAAAGATAAATATATTCAACATCCACAGTCAAACAATACAATGTCAACGATATTAAGGCTTTTTCTTGGTTTGGTGTTGGCTTTTTTTGTAATCTAAAGAGATGTCTTTAATATCAGTATATACTGATTTTTGTAGGCGTTTTAGTTGGGCCAGTTTTGAAAGAAATATTACTCTTAGGGGAAAAAAGGCTACAAACTCTAAATACAAACTCCACAGCTTTCTTCAGTTTCTAAACTGAGGAAAAGCAGTATTTTGTAGGATCAGTAGTTCCCAGTGAACTCTCGATATGGATAAACATGTTAATTTTAATGATTAGTAAATAACACAAAGAGATACTCTTTATGTCAAATGCTAGCAGAGCCCTGATGGCTCTATTTAACAAGGAGATTGTGAATATAATGTACTTATTATATAAGTGTAGTTTTTATAGTCATTGCACAGATTTTGGTTTAAAAAATCATACATGTCACTAAGCTCTTTTAGAGCTTTTTTAGCAAAAAGGTCAAATATGGTGAGGAAAGCCTTCCATGGATTCTTCAGTTACATGAAGGTGTTAGTTGTTTCATATTGTATAATCTGTATGTAGGAATGCAGTTGATTTGAAACTAAAGTCAGTTAGTAGCTATGAGATGAAAAGATCAATGAACAAGTGGGTATCAAATCACATGAGTATAGCAGTAATTGATTTTTATTGAGTAGGGGAAAGAAGATAGGACAAGAAAAGGCTAGTTGGCTGAAAGTCTGCCTTTGTTTTTTTTATGGTGGCTTGGTGTCACCTTGATTCATTTTCCCCGTGTCTTTCAATCTCCTTTCTTTCTTTGAAGGAATTTTTCTAATTTAGTTGAATTAACAGAAAAGTGTGGATACCTATTCCAAGGCTTTTCATTGTGAACATGCTTCTTGGCTAAAATTATTACAAAATTTTTATTACTATAATTTATGCTTTGGCAAATTACATGTATTAATCTACTCCTGGACTTCACATCCTGTTTTGGCTTATGGAAGTCACTCTGGAAAGCACTGAAAGCTCTGAAACATGAAGACCTCCTCATGGTTCTGAACACATTTGCAAAAACAGTATATGGATTAAGTTTGTGTTAATTTCTTTTGAAGGACTCTGAGTCTGGAAATTACAGGGAAAAATTTGCTGATATCAAATTGCTGGCAGAAGGTGTTGGAAACCTGGTGTTATGACTTGGCATTTCTTCAACAACTGTTCCTAAGATGTGAACAGTCAAAATGTTTTCTAAATAATAGTGCAGCTCTAACCAAGCCTGTTGCACTGCTAGGGGAAGGAAAAAAAAACCCAAACCCAAAACTGCGGTTATGATTAAGTTCTAGGTTTTGTTTCTCATCACAAAGACCCTGCTTTTTCAAGTTCTATTCTGTGTAGAAGTTGTAAGTCAGCACTGCCAAATGTGAAAATTTTAAGTTGGTTGTTTTGCTTTTATTTTTTAATTCTGAATCGAACCTGCAGAAACATTCTAATCACTTTCCCTTCCAATGAGAGCCCCGATTTTGTACATAGAAATCTGATTGTGTCATCTCATTCTACCATCAAAAGCAGTTAGAGAAATTCTCCCTTGATGTTTATATGACTGTACTCTCTAACTTCACTTTTACAGATCTTTGGAAGGCAGTATTTCCATTCTACTTCAGTTGTCATTAAACCTAAAGTTAAAATGCCTGGGCCCTACCTTGACAGAAAGTTCTAATTTTTCTCAGCTCATCAGCCATGGAATAAATCTCATATTTCAGGAGCAATATGTTCCTTAAAAGAACAGAACTTTGTTTCTCTTTACAAGACTTCAATCATAAAAGGTGTTAAAAGAAAATTAATCTTTTCCCCCTACACTCCTACCTCAACTCTGTTGCCTCACCATCTAGAAAAAGAGGATTCTGTAAGCCAGACCAAATGGTCAATGGTCAGAAAATCCACAAGAAAAAAGTAGTTGAAATTAGTCAATATTTTATTACTTTGAAGTTAGTTAACTAAGAAACAGTTCTTCGTAGTTCATGACTTTGTGTATGTACCTGCAAATCCTCCCCTAAGCACTGGTGCTCACCTTTTCAAGTAATTTTACTCTGTTTTGTAGTTCCTGAACTCTGTCATTTTAATACGCCAATATAATGATTCGGCACAGCATAAACTGACTGAAATATTAGTTTAATTGAAGGTATGTATGTGGATTGTTTAGTGTATTTGCAGTTGACTTGGTTCTTGGGCTTGCTGTTTGTATTGCTCACTATACGTACCAAGTGTATTTATATAGAATTCCTTGTAAGCAAGGCAGCAGTGAACTCCTGCAGCACAAAAATTGACCCAAACCACAAGGCTGTTCCTAAAGGTCTATTAGGAAAGAGGCTAGCAGTCCTCATGAATACTTATGGTAGGTTTCAAATTCCTTCCACACATCATTTCCTTTCTCTTTTACCCTAGTCCTGTGAACACATACTGAGACATCAAAATTCTTGCACTTTTTGTGGAGTGGCATTGTTATTTGTAGTGAGTGTTTTACTCTGAGTAATTCAAAGAAATGTCTGTTGTGCACTACAGTGTTTGCTTACTTATTCTGTATCTTAAAATACTCAGAATGGTTTAAAAAGGCTAAATATATGTGTGCACCGAGAATAAGAGCATTTTAAAGCACTTTGTAAAGGACTGGTAAGTCATTTTTCACCTTTGAAAAAGTGACTGACATAAGATAAATGGAAGGCTCTTCAATTTTTTTAATTTCTATAATGGATGTTTATATTCCATTTTCAATTTATGGGAGGGAGGGTTGTGGGTTGTGTGTGTGTTGGCTATTAAAAGTCATTGAGCTTTGAAAGGGTAATTAATTTAGTTCAGTAGCAAATGTAGGTTTAGTACTTCATTATTCATAGAGAGGAACTAGAGCATGGAGCACTTTGTCAATTTTTAAATGTTTTTCTCACTACAGTGTTTCTTCAAAGGGCAAAGTAATGAATCATAGATTAACAAACATAAGGTCGACTAAGGTTTTTTTTCTTTCCCTCTGTTTCTCCCTCTTCTCCTACATGACATACTCAGATTGGTTCTCTCCTCTGTTTCGGACTATTTTGCGGCGATGTTTACTAATGATGTTAGGGAAGCAAGACAGGAAGAAATCAAGATGGAAGGTGTGGAGCCAAATGCTTTGTGGGCGCTGGTTCAATATGCATATACAGGTAATTGGAATGAAAATGGGAATTTCATCTAATGAACGGCCCTCCTGTGATCATTATAGTCCATTGCTAGATTTCAAAAGCTCTTTACAAAACGTTATTCGCATAAATAAATAAAAGTAAATCATAGAATCATAGACATCCTGAGTTGGAAGGGACCCATAGGAATCATAGAGTCCATCTCCTGGCTCTCAATAGGATAGCCTCAAGAGTCACACCATGTGTCCTGAGAGTGCTGGCCAAATGCTTCTTGATCTCTATCAGGCTTGGTGCTGTGACCACTGCCCTGGGGAGCCTGTTCCAGTGCCCAACCACCCTCTGGGTGAGGAACCTTCTAATATACAAACTAAACTCCTCATCAGAGTTTTATGCCATTCCCTTGGGTCCTGTTACTGGTCACCAGAAAGAAGAGATCAGTGTCTGCCCCTCTGCTTCCCCCTGCAAGGAAGCTGTAAATCATGATGAGGTCTCATTGATATTACCCGAAACAAGCAGGTGGAATATAGCTTCTCTTGTAATACTACATTCAGTTAGTTAGCAAATTATATGCATCTTTTAAATGTATCCTGACTAACAAAAAAGGGATCTTATTAGGATTCCCTTTCCTTACATCATTATAGATACCGATTCTGCTGAGAGTGACATTTACTAAGCCTTCTATTATATAATAATTCGTTAATCTGTAAATAATTATTGCCTCTGAGTTTTAGGGAATTTAATAAATTATCAGAGCAAACTAATGTGATCTTTTTAATGTTACTAGGTCGCCTTGAATTAAAAGAAGATAACATTGAGTGCCTGTTGTCTACAGCTTGCCTTCTTCAGCTCTCTCAGGTTGTAGAAGCATGTTGTAAATTCCTAATGAAGCAGCTTCACCCATCCAATTGCCTAGGAATCCGATCTTTTGCTGATGCACAAGGTTGCACTGACTTGCACAAGGTGGCTCACAATTACACTATGGTATGTTGTTATATTAAGTATCATCTGCTTTATTTAGTAAGGAAAATGCAGAATGTTTTCCTGAATAAAGTAATAATGTTTTTCCCCCAGAAAGCCCTGGTAATTTTCCAAACAAGAATGCACATATGTTCAAGGCAAAATAACTGTAAAATTGCTGGTTTAGAGTTGGAAGGAAATAGGAGAGCATTCATGGTTCCCTGTAACAGTACTGGGATTGTGTGATATGCATTTAATACAATAATGCAATAACTTGTTCTTATTTCTGACAATTAAAAAACTACAGACGTCACACTGGGCAAGCTGCCATCACCTAGTCCAAAATAACACATTATTAAATGAAAGTGTAGAGTTCTTTTTTTTTGTAATAAACTGGAGTAATCAGATTCCAAGTTGGATTATGAATGTGGGCATTCATCAATGTAGATGCTTCAATATCCTTAATATCGTAGTAGTGGGATGTCAAGATGACATAAAAGAATTTAATCTTAGGCTAGGCAATATGTGACTAAATACGAATTTGTCAATTATATTTTCAGAGTTAATTTATAGAAAGACTGACCTGCCATTGTAATCAAACTTCATTTTCTTAGTAGTCATCCTTTTATTTTACTGTAAAATGTTCTTTTTTGTCTTTTCACAAGCATATTTTAGTAATGTTATGAGAAGAAGGCAGGACAACTGTCTCTGAGGCAAGGCAGTTCTTGACAGTTTTGTGAGGCATTTTACTCTCTTGATGAAATTTTGCCTATGTAAGCTCTTGAGGCCTGAATGAGGGCACGTAGATACTGCATAAGAGATGTGGGAATGAAAATAGTACTTAATTTGCTTGTGTGGCAAATGGCTTTGCCATTAAGATACTGGCTCAGATCCAAAAGTTGTGATTGGTGTCATGTAATTAGTATTAGAAAACCATGGGTCTTTCTCTTGCCAACTTAGGTTTTGCTCGTTTGAAAACTTTTTTTTTGTTAAGTATTTCTTCTTGGATTAAAATAACTTAGTTTAGTATGTGTAACAGTTTAAAATAGCTTTTATTTAATAGGCAATATAACGTTCTCCCTCAGATCTCTCATGCATTTAATATCATGTACACACTGGAATTTAGCAAGGCAAGTCAGTAAATACTGTACAGATTGTAACTTATATGTTTCTATTCATTATTGCACAAACAAAAATAAGGAGACAGCAATTAGGTAGACAGACAGATGGAACAGTAAAGGTTAATGTGGCTTTGGCATTTGAGGAATATTAGAATTAATATTGAGTAAGCAGTGATACAAACAATATGCAAAAAGAGAACCTCCCTCCTCTGACCTATTTGTTCTTCTTCAGAATAAGCATGTATTTTGGTATGTGGTATTGTCATGTTCCTTTTAAGTAGACTGCCAAGATCAGAATACTAATAATTGTTAGACTGATGCATCTTTAAAAGTGAATGTTAGGGATTACAGTCTTACTATTCTGACTGGCAATTCATGAGTTATGGCAGATAGGAGCTGTGAACTTTCTAAAAGCCATTCTTTTACATCATCTCTTTCTTTTGTTCAGACCACAGGAAAATAGTTTTGTGCCTTTTGGTTGTTGTTTACTTCAGGGGCAAAATTGCTGCTTTTAAGGCTTTTATGTGGGTAAAATTCAAATTAGGTGGATTGTAAAAAGCCATTTTCAAAACTAATTAGTTGTGCTAGATGGATTTTTCCCAAGGCGTCTTTTAATGTTGTTTAGTTCCAACAGAGACATGAAATTGAATTTTAGTAATAATGAGTAATAGAGAAGCAGCCTCTTTAGTTTGAAATGAATGTTGCTATGGAAACTGCATAGAAATGTATAGTCCAATTGACTCTTCAATTAAAATAAATCCCCAAGTAATTTCATTTGTTTAAAAGCTGTTTGAGAAAAGCAAATGTTCAACAGTAGTAAGTGCTAGCTATTTGATGCTCTTTCCATTCGGAAGTATTGGAGCGTAAGGGTTAAATGCACCTGTAGTACCTGGGAAAGTTCTGTTTGTTAAAACAGTGGATTATTTTTATGCTGCATTGGGCTGCATAGAACAGCAGGGGATTATACAGAGTGTAGTTTATATCTCTGATTATTTTAAAACACTTGTAGTAGAAGGTAGTCAATAGTACAAAACACCTAAATTTTAATTTATAGGTGTTATTTTCTATAAGTTCTTTTTCTTTGACAGAAAGAAAACCCTGATTGCCATGTTACTTTTTCTACAATTAAAACAACTTCTCAATTTTAAAGGCTGTTATGACCTGTGATAATTTGATAATCATCATACCTACTTTGCTAAAATAGTTCTCTATATGAAGACTAGAAATTCAGGTGAAATGAGCATTTGGTTAAACTGGAGGACCAATCATGAGTTATCCACTAGGCCTACATCTGTTAATAGGCTTGCTCTGTCTGAATAATGTTCATTAGTCATTGGAAAGCATCAGCAATTAAAAAATAATTTAATAAGAAGGATTTGAATGTTGCATTTTTTCATACGACAGATGTAAATGTATGTTATGCTAAAGGGACTTAAGTGTTGCATTACTTTATTGCTGACCGTGTTGAGAGTTGATAAGTTGTTTTTTCAGAGGAGAATAATTTTTAAGTTTACCAAAACAGATCAGTTTTTGACATTACAAACTAAAGCCTGAAAAAATCCTTAGGATGCATGAAGTGAAACATGAAATGAAGTTATCAACAGTAGATTTAATGCTATGTGAACAACAACTCTGATTTTTATGCATCAGAGTTTTAAAATAGAGTTGACAGAATCATGAGATGTATCTGGGTAAAGCGTTCTTGTGAATAAAGGCTATCCTGTTTTGCTATAGCTTGTATGTAGTTTTGGGGTCATACAATTATAAATTTAGGAATTTTGTTAGACTCACCAGAAGTGTGTCTGTTTAATTTGTAAAGCCTTTTTGCACAAAATGCCTTTTGTGCATTTTTATTGTTGTCTTCAAAGTCAAAAGAAACACCCCCTTTGTCATCTTGTTCATTTGAAACAGTAGATAGTGTACCTTGAATGAAAACCAATAGCTCAGTTTCAAAAAAAGTAAACAAAAGGAAGTTAATACTCTGAGTTGAAGAAAAGCTAGCCTGTTATTTCCAGAACATGAAATATCTCTGGCGAGTGGTGAGGTGTTCTTCAGTAAGTGTTCTTAGGTTAGCTTCTTCAGTAGCTGAATTTTAACTTTCTGAATTACAACCAAAAAAGAAAAAGCAGACATTCTAAACTTCATGCATGATAGTGCCTGAGTCAGTCCCTGTGTAGACAGCTCTGTAATTGTTACTCAGCTTTCCATGCTTAAAGGTGACTGAAAAGCCATTTTGATTTTCATCAGGACTCTTCAGAAGTACATGAGTAGTCATAGTCCTACCACATACAGATGAAGTTAGTTTCAGAGTTTACATGACTTCTGAGCACAGCCAATGGATGTTTATAAGACAAAAAGAGAGCATACAGTAGCAGATTGAGTCCTAGCAGAGAAACTAGCTATTTTGCAGAACAGGTGTGGCACACTTAGACTTGCTATATCCTCTAAGGCAGGAGTTGGGCAACAGAAAAAACATTGCAATATGGAGTTATGATTTGTGAAGAAGAATTAAAGAGGGATAATTTGTACTTTTTCTCTTGGAACAGGCAGGACAGTTTTTTTCTTTTGGTAGCAGGGAGAATTGTTTTATTTTGTTTTGTTTTGTTCCAAAGGGCCAGAACTAAAGATTGTGATAGTGTCTAAAACAAGGATTTTACATTCTGGCACCTGAAATTGTAGCCCAGAATATCCTGTTCAGTAATCATCTGACTTGGAAAACAGTCATTGGCTTTCCTTTCACTTGTGAAAACCCAGGATATTTCTGTCTTCCAGGTTCCCTCAGTTCTGCCTAGCATAATAGATCAGTACTTCCTTGGAAAGACTAAATAGGTTTCTGCATACTGCTCAGTCTGTTCTGGAATCCAGAAACTGTGCAATGAGGAGTCAAGCTACAGGAGTTGTACTCTAAACAAATCCTGGGCACGCTGAAAGCATTAGGTTGGTTTATTGCTTGACACATAAGTCAAAGCTGACTAAAAGCAAAGTAGGTGGTATCCAATATCTGTTTCACTATTGATAATTTACCAGGAAGTCAGACAGCTCAGTTCTTAGAGAATTCATGCCTCAGTTGACCAGTGGACTGAAACAGCCAGCAGACAAAATTATATTCCCTGTTTGCTCTCATTCAGATCCTTGAGTCAAGCACCTCCTGCTTTTTGGTTGCCCAGGTTCAGGGTTTAAGCAGAGCCATGTTGTTAGAGCTGCCTGTTGAGCAGCCTCAGTCCTTCTCAGCCTGCAGATGTCTGATGCTCTCTAAGATTTTAATCCTTCTGACACAGTGTAGAGGGAGACTAACCATGTCACTGCATCCTCCTCTGAGATTAAGTATTATTTAGAAGTAAGCATCATTGCATCTTATTTTTAATGTGCTCCTAATATTTTCTTGCTCTGTATCAAGCCCAAGGCAGGCCTGTAGTTAAGAATGGGGACTGCATGTCCCTGTTTTAGTTAATACATAAACCTCAGGCTACTAATTTGATAAAATTTCCAAGCTCTTTGAGGAGCTAATTTGGGGGTTGGGAAACTCTTTGTTTACTTTCAGGACCAGAAAGCAAGGGACTGAAACTGCAGACCATTTGTTCTCTGAAATATCCTGTTCTTCCACAGAGAGTTCCCATAAGAAGAATGAAAGAAAAGGCTAATGAGGAGGTTAAGAATGCTAGGAGATACACTGGCTCCTCCTTTTTGTCTTCAGAATCTCTGTCTGTAGAGGAAGAGGAATTGTCAGATTCTGATTATAAAAAAACTCAGACGTAGGACAAAGAGTGCCTGTATTCCCAGAGGAATGCTTTGATACTCTGCTCAAAACGAGTCTGCTTTAAAAATAGAATGGGAGCAAGAGGAAGTTGAACTTGTTCCCATCAGAAAGCAACGGTCTGCAAGCAACAAGAAGGAAAATCAGGCTTTTTACACACAACAGCTGTTGCTGTGATGAAATCCAGCTGGAAAAAAACCTTTCCAAAGAGGATTCCTGACTGACTTTTGCAAGATCAGCTTGTTGTTGCCTTCAGAGACAAGAGAAACTTTCCATGCAAGTGCTTTCCCCTTGCTCTTCCTGTGGTCCAGATAGAAAATATGGAAAGTTTAAGGTAGTAAGTGTTGCCTTTTCTCGCTGTCAGAGCCCACTGCCTGTTCATTCAGCAAAACTAAAAGTACAGCTCCAGCTTGCCTACTCTCTAGGACAGAGAATCAACAAAAAGGCAGCCAGTGGAAAAAATGAACTCAGTGGAATCTGAATTCCTATGGACTGCATGTTTAAACTCTGGAACTAATTTTGATCATTTCTCAGCTTCAATTTTACTTCCAGGCTTTTGTTATCACAGTGAAATAAATAGCACTGCATGTGTAGTGCAACTGAACATTGGTACAGTCCTTTCACTGTTTTTCATCCATGTATTTGCTCATTTTAACTTTCATTTTGTAATACTAATTAAATTAATTATTTAATTTAATTAAAGAAAAGACAGTTTTATCTCCTTTCTAGTTTACTACAGTTTTCACTTGGAAGCACTACTTTTCTGTAGACAATTTGATCTCTGTTGTAGGAAAGCAGGAAAGCATTTCAGATATTAAATGCAAATGTTTCCTTTCCAAATTCTATCCAGGAATAGAATTAGGTACATAGACAACACCTTCAGTTATTTTCTTAATTTCAACTCCAGAAGTACCAGTCAATTGGAGTCACTTTGATCTTTCTTTGATCTTGCTTCTTGTAACCATCTTATATATATATGGCTTTCATGTAAGACGGACTATTTACTCCTTATCAGTTTTTTCCTCTTCGCTCAAGCTTTTTTTTTTATTCATCAATATTTTTGGAATACTGAGGTATAGCTTTGAAACTATTAGACTAAGCAATAAAAAGGAAGAAACATTAACTTTTTCACTTTGTTGTCAAGATGTCCATTGCATATGCAATGCCAGGCTGTAGTGTAGTTTTTCTTGCCACTTTGAATGGTAAATTCAGACCTGTTTTGCAGTGCAGATCCTGCTTCTGCTCCCAAGTTTCTCCCTTTTTTTTAACCTAAAAATCCTATTTTTTTCAAATATGTATGTGTTTTTAATCTACCTTTTTTTCATTAGTGTGCAATTCTTTTAAAATTATTCAACAAGATACTAAATAAGGCTAACTTTGATATTAGCTCTCCAGACTTCCCTGTTTGTGGATCTCTTTGTCCTCCAGGTGTTTTGGAGGTGTGGGTGATGGCAGAGCAAAACCAACATCCCATTAGCTAGCTTTCAACAGTGCATTTTGTAAATTGATTATAACACTGTGTTATTGTCATGAAGTTACTCTCAGTTTTTAGTATGTGTTTAGCTGGGGTTTGAGCTATCAAAATATAAGAATATGTTGGTATTTTGCTTTCCTGCTTTTACTTTGCTGCCTTGTAAAGGTATATGGGAAAAGAGGATAGATGTGACTTCACCCTTTTCTCTTTTTCACTGTAAATTCATGGTGCTGATTGTGTTTCTACATACTTCTATTTCTGCCTAAGTTGATGAAAATCCTTACAGAATATTCTCTGCAAGTTCTCATATTATGAAGTAATTTGATATCAGTGTAGGACATGTTACATGTTGTAAATTTCTTATTTTGAAGTAAGGATTTATTGCCGAAAAGGACAGGATGAAAGTTAGAAGATTGAATCCTATCGAAGTAAATATTGTTAATACAGCAAGGCATGTGAAATATTGTGGATTCTTTGTATGTTTTGCTCCCCGGAAAAGTCAGAGCAGCTGTATAAAACCTACAAAATAGCAAAATAAACTTAAAATAATCCATTTTAAATCAACAATAAAATTGTTAATGTTGTTTATTTTCTCTGAAAACTTAATGCCACAGATTCCTCTAGCAGTGATGAAAACAGTTACATGTGCCCAGTTGTAGCATGATGTGCTCTTTGCTTGACAAAGCATCTTACATTGCATTCTACATTGTCAACAGGAACCAGCTGCATCTTCTTAATGGTACTTCAGAAAGTATTTCTTCACTTTGCAGTGCCAAGATAGTAAGGCCCACAACCCATGGCTGGTTTCTGTCCATACACTTCCCACTCTGTTCTTTCAGCACATATGCCTGTGAGACTGAATGGTTGAGTTGAGGAAATGATCGGGGCTGAAAATAATTCAGTACCTTTTTTTTTGTCTTCATCCCAGGTCAGTTCTCCGGTGGTACCACTGAGATGGCATGAAGGGAGGGAAAAGAGGGCAAGATATAGTAGGTGTTCCATAAAATGTCCTCAAAGTATGATGTCATCTGGATTAAAATTCTTTTCTTTTTCAGGAAAACTTCATGGAAGTAATTAGAAACCAGGAATTTCTATTACTGCCAGCCACTGAAATTGCTAAGCTTTTAGCAAGCGATGACATGAATATTCCTAATGAAGAAACTATACTGAATGCACTACTTACGTGGGTTCGACATGATTTGGAACAGAGAAGGAAAGATCTCAGTAAACTCCTTGCTTACATTAGACTGCCTCTGCTTGCTCCACAAGTAAATTGTTCAGTTCCTCTCTAGTTTATACCATAGTTACAGTGGGCATAATGTCTGCAGCATAGATATATGGATAGTGGCAAATGATAAAATTCATAATGATTTGGATTCTTAGAACTGCATGTATGGACTTAGCACGATAGTTTGTGTCTGTTTGTGAACTGCAGCGTGCTGATCCTAACCCAAGATCAGTCAGGACACAAGAAGGGTGGAGCTGCTATCAAAAAGTTGCTTCTCTTGCCTATAAAAATGCTTATCAAGGATATGTTAGTCTCTAGGTGTGACCTTTTTTAATTTCTTCTTTATGGAACTTGTGCATTTTATTTGGCTCATTAAATTTCTTTCATACAGTTATAGCTAGGAAATAAAATTTGAATAAATTGTTTGGAGTGATTTTTCTTTTATTAACTCTTGATGGGCCATCTTTGAGTAATTCCCAATCAATACTTCTCCTTCTTGGACATTTACATGCAATGCTGAGGAAGTCTTGGGCTCAGTTTGTTTAAATACTTGTGAATTCCAAGTTTTCCCAGCCCTGTAGGAATGACTGCCCTTGTTAGTGAAGGTGTAACATTGTATTCATTATCTGGTAGCTTGCATGTAAACTAGGTTTGATTATTTTTATTTGGTTTTTCCTTTCTTCTCTTTCCTTGCTGGACCTTCTTTAGTAATATTTAACACTTACTATACAGTCAAAAAATTTTACTTTATGGTCTTCGGTTTGTTTAGTGAGAATTTGCTCTATGGGATTTTTATGAAACCTAAGTAATAAATAGAATTCATTAACACAAGAAGAACTGAATTCTAGTAATTCATAGTGATAAATCACATGCACAACATTCTGTGTATTACCTATAATCTGATATCCTCTTGTTTGATTATAAGATTCACTGGCAAGCATTTTAGTATGTATTTCCATACTGATTATTATATATTCTGTAGTAGGATTTTCTCAGTTTAGGCCTTTGTAATTCACTTTTTCTATAAACATAATACAGTGTAAGCCAGTTGACTGGGAGGAAATCATTCTTTTGTTGAGCATGTAATTAATTGATAACTAAGTAGCTCCTGCTGTATTCCTTCTACTTGATTGACTGTAATTGAAATATCTTTAGAAACTGAAAGTACAGAACTCATCCCAGAAATATGTACTGAAATCAAATTATGTCCACTTAGTAACTGATTAGGCAAGTAGCACAATGAAACACAAAAGCAATATTATATTTCAGTTATTTTATCTTTAATTTTTAATCTCATCTCCAAATATATACTTACATTTCAAAACCAAGATTTTTCTGTTACTTTTTTATTTATTATTTTTTAACAAATTAAAGTGTTAAAGATGTGAGTTTAATATGGAAACAACTAGTGCATTGAGTAAATTGATCTGAAGTGCCCAAAGCAGTCTTAACATTTTCAGAATCATGTTTTTCTTCATGATCACATGACATTAGGCAATCTGACAGCAAATATAATGTAATGAAAAGCTTTTCAGTTTTATGGTTGATGAGTTAAAGGTATTTGAAAGAAATTAAATTAGAAAATTGAACAACTTGCTGAAATCAATAACGTTGCAAGCAGAGATGCAAAGAATATTAGATTCATATGCTTTAAAGAAAAGCTTCAGGAAATACTGTGAAACTGTAGCACTGCAAGCAAAAATTCATAATGAATTGTTGGGTTTATTGTTTGGTTTTATGCATCCTTTTGTAGACAGCATTCTGTCATTTCTCTGGTTAATGCAAGCAGTGTCCTAAGTATTTTTAAGTCTTTTTGCTAAAGATGATTATTTTTCAGCTTCTTAAACTGTAAGGAGACAAATATTCCATCTCTGATAACTAATGAAAAGGATGATTGAGGAATTTCTAAATTACAAGAAGGTTTACATTTCTTTTAGACAAAAATTCTTAGTACTTAAGTGTCTGCACTTCCTCATCAAGTTTACAGTTAATATGACTTAATTCTAACACATCATTTATAAATGTTATTAGAAATACTCTTAGTACAAGAAGCTATATAAATAATAGAAATGGGAAAAAATTTGCTTTCGTTTCAGTAAGCCCATTCCAAGTTCTTTGAGTGAAGAATATTTATATAAATTTTAGTTTCAAGAGCCTTGAGGTTAGATTGCATTTCTTTTTAAATGAGAAAGTTCCTTTCAGAGATTGAGACTCTCTGCTATGAGAACTTCCTTATAGGTTGAGAGGGTTAGAAACTGTAGAAAATGTAGGTTGCATCTTGTTGCAAAACTCACATTCACACATAGTGTTGCTTTAAATATTAAACACAGCTTGTCTATCATAAAAATAAATTGGAGGTCTGAATTGGTCATGTCATGTATGAGCGTTAGTTTTCATGCACGCAGCTGTGACAGTGTCTGATTTAGAATTATAGTAATTAATTTATTTTTTATATCTATTTTTAAACTGTGTGGAATTTTATAGCATCACACGCTGACAGTTAAAAGACAGTTTTTAGTTTATTAGTTTATAATCATGAAATGTCTCTGTGAATTGAGACAAGTGGTGCTTTGGATTGAGAGAAGAAACAATGGGAGGTACTGAAAATAAAGAATGAAACTAAGTTCCCTCTACTAATTTACATGAGAACACTTTTCATCAGCTCTTTTAAATAGTGAGCACATTAGCCAAGTAGAGAAATGCTCCAAAAGTCTCAATTATCTGAAAAGTTGCTGGTGAAGCGCTTTGAAAGCGTTTCCTAATCTCTCTGTGTATGTGTGTGTGTGTGTGTGTGTGTGTTAACTACATTTTCTGTCAGATTTTGTGTTGATTTGCCTGATACTGAAATGTTTAGCAGTGTGTACTTGCCTGTATCTGTTCTGGAACCATGGCTGTCATATTTGCCACTTTGCCGCCCTGAGGCAGCTTTAAGCCAGGGATGTTCACACCATATTGTGCACAGCTATTTCACAGTGAGCCCCTCTAGTACTCCTGATGACCAATGTCACAGCAGTTTTGTACTTGTTGGTTGACTGTCAACAGCTCAACAATGGCATTTCCTTCTGGTTTGTGGACTTGCATGTTTAATAGTCACAGAGTGTTTGAATTTGGGATTTTCAGAAGCATTTGCCTTTTTCTCATTGTTCTGGCCACTGTTCAAGTTCCAGTGGGGGACTTCACTTGTTTTTTTTTCTCTGTTACTCAGGCCATGCTGTGCAGCTCAGAAAAACACCAATTGTCCAGACTTCTAATAATTAGTAGTGACACCCAACCTACTAATATTTTCTCCCAGCAGTCTGACAAATGTGGAGTACAAACCACTCCAGAATCTTTGACCTTAATAACTTCTATTAGTAGTCTTTATTTAGTTGAATTTTATTTAAGTCAGTTTGTTTAACAGTTGCCAAATTTGCTTACATTCTTGGTCTAAAGTTTTTATCAAAGGCTTGTATTAATTGATACACTCTGATCTGGGTCACTGTCAGAGTGAGGAATAGAATACATGTTAAAATATTCAGCCTATACTGAAGGAGCCTTTACAGACCTCTGGACTGGGTGGATTTGGGAATAAGAGCAAGAGGTTAAACTGACTTACATATCTGGAACCTGATTCCATTTCCTCTAACAGTCCTGCATGGCAATGGAACTTGAGGAGATTTTGTTTCCTTCCTTTGGACCATTAAGCTTAAATCACCCACTCAGATCAGATGGCCTTCCTTTTTTTGTTTATTGGTTTATAATTGTTTTTATTTCTTTAGTGGCTTAGTTTAAAATGTGAATGTTTTGTTTATTAGAAGTTTACCTATATGACCATTTTGACAATACAGATATTTTAAATCAGGCAGTGGAACACTTCGTTAAAATATTATCTTGACATTCCTGTCTTTATTCTTCATGTTGTTTATAGCAATACAGCTTGTTTGATTTTCTTTTTTTTTTCCACAGTTTCTGGCAGATATGGAAAATAATGCACTCTTTAGGGATGACATTGAATGTCAAAAACTCATTATGGAAGCAATGAAGTACCATCTGTTGCCAGAGAGACGACCTATGTTGCAAAGCCCTCGCACCAAACCTAGAAAATCTACAGTGGGCGTGTTGTTTGCAGTTGGAGGAATGGATGCAACAAAAGGTATTGGCTTATATAATGTTTGTTTGATGAGCTGGTTTGGTTCTTTTAAAATGAAATGTTTGATAGATGTTCTTACAACATGTTAATTCTAAAATTCAAAGACTTCGCAGTAGAGAACATGAAACATCTGAAGTGCATACTGTTTATTAGGTTAAAAAAGCCTGTATAACTTCAATAATACTGTAAACGTTCTGGAATTGAGAGTTCTGATTGATTTGAAATTACCAAAGGAATAGCTGATTTCTCAGTACTGAAATGTTTAATTGAATGAAAACTGACCTTTATTTACTTGAGTGGGCAAAGGAAGAAAATGACAGAAAGGGCATAAAGGGGACCAAAATGCTTTTTGCCTAATTGTTGAATAGTTCCGTCACAACTATTTGGACTTTCTTTTTCATAGACACTTCCATACTGTTTAATGGTAGTTAGAAGGGATCTGGCCAATTCGAAAAGTTATGGCAAAGAAAGTGATTTCTTTAATTTGTTGCTTTAAAGTTAGCAGTTTCAGTACTTCATGTCACTTTTTTGTCCAGTATTACAAAGCAGTTGATTTCAATATACAATTGCATGTCACAAGATTTGTTTTACATTCCTAATATTTCTATTTCTAAAGGCTTGACTCTGCAAAGCAGGTAAAAAACCTCCTTTTTGTCTTGGAAAGCACTGAGAAAGTCCTTCTTTATAATAATGCAGTTAATTGCTAAGGAAGTCAAAAAAGACTATTTGTCTATATAGAATTAAGAACATGCTGCAGATATCATGCTGTCTTGTGGGATCAGCATATTGCTGAATTTAAAATTATCCTAGTAATTCAGACCTTTTTTTCATATATAACTTGCATATATTGTCATCCAGGAGCTACAAGCATTGAAAAGTATGAACTTCGTACCAATACATGGACTCCAGTTGCAAACATGAATGGACGAAGATTACAGTTTGGAGTTGCAGTCTTAGATGATAAATTGTATGTTGTTGGTGGCAGAGATGGACTGAAAACATTGAATACAGTGGAGTGCTACAATCCTAGATCAAAAACTTGGAGTGTAATGCCACCTATGTCCACTCATCGTCACGGTCTTGGTGCGTACAGTTCTGTAAAGGCTGAATGCATATTTTAAAAGGCTATGTTTTAGGATTGGTCATAAAAACATTCAGAAATTAAGTTTAGGGGGGTGAAAATCCTGGTTTAATGCAAACTGCTTATGCAGAGTCTTTTCTCCTTCAGATTATATTAAGCATTGTCTACCAAAAGTAAATTTCTTTTTTCTTTTTTTAATTTTTTGTGGTGCATACTGGACTGTCACTAGGAAATTGTGATCTTTATTCCCCTTATCCAGAAGTGATTGTTTTTCATATCTGTTTTTTAGGAGTAGCTGTATTGGAAGGTCCCATGTATGCTGTAGGAGGACATGATGGCTGGAGCTACCTGAATACAGTAGAAAGATGGGATCCACAGGCTCGTCAGTGGAACTTTGTAGCTAGCATGTCAACTCCAAGGAGCACTGTTGGTGTAGCAATATTAAATGGAAAGTATGTGAAGGCAACTTCCATTTTCAAATTTAAAATCTCATTATTTTAATGTCAATTGTTCGCACTATCATCATATACAGTATCTAATGTTTATTTGATTATTTAACCATACTATAATGTGCCTTAGGCTCTAGAAGAATTTCATTAATATTATTTCAGGTGAGCTCTCATGCTGGACTTCTGATGTATAACTTGCTTTCTAGAATGGCTTCTGTGTTCCTGCTTTTCCAAATAATAGTGCTAGGTGTGTCTGTTTCTGGGCTTACATTGCTTATAAGCTCTGTGCATAAACTCTTTATCAAGTTTGATTATTTGATTAGTTTTAAAGATTCATCAATAAAGGAGTGCTCCTAAACCAATCTTTTTCATTCTAACCCTTCCAAAATATTGAAATCTGTTGTTAGTACCAAATGCTTGAAAACTTTCTGCTAGGACTGAGCAAATTGGGCCACCTAGTGGGTGTGAAGGACTTAACGTGCTGTCATTCGCAAACTGAAGTCCAGGTCCAGAAGAACACTTGAATGCCTAAGATGAGGCAGGGCAGAGTTGGTGCATGCACAGATCCACTACTGAATTTGTCCTTCTGACCCTGCTAGAAACGAGCTTTATCTGTCAAGTCACATAAGTAATTTTGAAATTGTTAGCTATAGGCATAGGTTGGCAAATGTTGTCTAAGATAATTAATTTTCTGTAAGTTATTGTTATTATGTATTGAACGTTAAAACAGGAAAAGATTGGAGCAAAATCTTATCTGAGTTTTTGCAACAGAACAGTCTATTCAAAGCTTAAAGTCTCCTTCTAAACTTCTCTTTTTTACAAACTTCTGAAATCTTTCATATTTCGCTGGAAACTGTCTTACTCAGACATTTATTTCCTTTTTTTTTTACTTTGTAGGCTTTATGCAGTTGGTGGTCGAGATGGAAGTTCTTGTCTTAAATCAGTAGAATGTTTTGATCCTCATACAAACAAATGGACTCTCTGTGCTCAGATGTCAAAAAGAAGAGGTGGTGTAGGTGTAACCACCTGGAATGGGTTCTTGTATGCAATAGGTGGTCATGATGCCCCAGCATCAAACTTAACATCCAGGCTGTCGGACTGTGTAGAAAGGTAATATCCTGACGAAGGCATATCCTTATATGTGATTCCAGTAGTGCTAGTCTATGGAGTGATTTATGGAGAAAGCTGTAAGCAGAAAAACAATCAAAGAGTTGTGTTATTTTTAGCATGAACAGAGGAAACTTAGATATAAAAACATATTGTGTAGTCATACTATGATTTAAACTGTTACTGAGACCAACTATTTAAAGCAAATTCTCCCTAATGCAATTCATCTAGATTTTTTAATGATTTTATTGAATGAATTATGATTGATAACTGAGAACAATTTGGAATTGAATGCTTTTTAAAATTAAGAACTTCTACAAAAAATGTCTGTATCTATTCATATAACTTTCAAAGGAGTTAACGGACAGGTTGTGTGGATCCTTATATATCCTATTCTTTTTTGTATCCCCTGATGGCAGTGGGAAACTGGCATGTAATTCAGTGATTCCTAAGTTTTTGTGTCTTTATGTAAAGTGGTTAATGGATGACTGTATCGCAAATTGCAGAAGCGCATGTGCTTTATACAATAATTTTAAAAAGACAGTAAATACTTCATAATGCACTGCATTGTCTTCACTGGGACAGTAGGTACTTCTGAAATAAGTTTTAACTCTCTTCCTGTCCCCCACCCCAAATTGTAAAACTTTTCCTCTTCCCTGTTATCTTCCAGCACGTACAGTGAATCTTCATCATCCATATTCTCCTTTTACTAAATTTATTAAGGGGGAGATATGTTTCCCTCTCCATCAAAAAAAATCCCAAACAAACAAAAACTAAACCGAGCCACACCAAACCAAACAAACACCACCAAACCCCCCCCCCCCCAAAAAAACAAAAACAAAACCCAAAAAAACCCAAAACACCCCAAGAGAGCTGTAGTTTTCAAGCTTTCAGAGTCCTAGGAAATCCTAGACCAAAAATGCACAGTGTGGCCCATACCACTTTATACATGGACGTTGCACTAAAAAGACTCTCAAAAGGTTTGCAAAGGGGAAGCTACATTTTAGCAAATATCAGATTTTGAGAGCAATACCGATTATTGGAAGCCCAAGAGAAAGTAATATCTCCACATATTTTTCTGCATCAATATTCTCTGAAACAAAGAAACATGACTTTAGTAAATGGGAATCATCTTGTAATGCATTTTGTCCTTGCTCTTTAAGTGAGATGAAATTGAGGACCATCAACTTCATGGAACTAGTTCCTTAAAAAAATTACCACTTTTATGTGACCACACTAAGCTTCTGAATATTTGTTTACCACTATATTTGCAATAAAAGTTGTTTTTCCCAGATAAATAAAATTATTTATAAATTGTAAAATAACTTGAAAAGTAATTTCTAGATGTAGGTTATTAAACACCCTCTTCTGTTTGCATATGTGCTTCAGGTAGAGTTTTTATGTTACAATTATGCTTGCATACATTTCTGTAATGTTTTGACTAGAGAACAGCAGGTAAAATTGTTAGAGTTCATTATATCTATGTTCTTCATGCAAAAACTAGTGCCTTCCAAACTTGCTTTTAGCAAGGGTTATCTTAGGATGACCTATTAGCCAGATAAATGTTTTCTTTGTATAGTTCTTTAGAGCCCTTCTGAGCTCTGTGATTACATCAGTTCTTCTGTAAGCAACTGTAATCTTAACATCATTTCTTTTAGCCAAGTTAAATTATATTCCTTGACATAAGCATATAATGAACTCTCCTATGCAGTTCTCAGTTTGACTTGAAAAGACTGTTGATACTGTTCTAGAACCATAAAATGTTTTTCATTAAGCCATCTGCCATTTACTGTGATGATCCTTCTGATTTAAAAAGTGTTGTAAATTGTCCTAAGGGTTTTGCATTTCCCCCAGAATTTCCTCAAACTGTTTTGGGAGTGATATTTTTGAAAATTGTAATCTTTCATGGCAAGTAACTCTCTCTAATACCACATACAATTTTAACAGCCGGTGTTTTGACATGCAGTAGTTATCCCCTAAAGCAAGCTCTTACTCTGCTACAGTGTACCAGCAATGATACCTTTAGACCCACAAAATATGGTAAGAGCAGCTCTATGTATATGTGGGTATAAATGGGTGGAAAGCAGCACAAAATAGATACCAGGCTAGTGCTGTGTTACCAGATGACTAAAGAAATAGTTTCAAAGGGAGGGAATTTGAGCAAGAAAAGTCCTTTGAAATTAAGACCAAATCTGCACTGTCCTGTTTTCTACTATATTGACAGCCTCAATTCCAGTACATTTTTCCTCTTGAATTTTGGCAGCAGTTTTAGACCTAACACAAATTATCTTTCAGGTATGATCCCAAAACAGATATGTGGACTGCTGTGGCCTCTATGAGCATTAGCAGAGATGCAGTGGGAGTATGTCTTCTTGGTGACAAGTTGTATGCTGTTGGAGGATATGATGGTCAGACATACCTTAATACCGTGGAGTCTTATGATCCCCAGACAAATGAATGGACACAGGTATAGTTTCTGATCAGACCATAAACTGCTATTAATATTTTTATTTCAAGTGTGACTATTTTTACAAGGAAAATTCAAATACTCCTCTAAAAAGAACTTTCTTACTAGTCTGTTTTGAGTCTGTCTTTTTTTCTTTTGTGTACCATCTTGAGACGACTTATCTTGAACAGACAGTTGTTAATTCTAATAAACTGTCCTTTCTTTGGCAAGAGTATAGCTATTTTCTTTGACAATTTCAGCTACTTTTAATAAAATGTATTGACATGTTCCCCAAACTGTCATAAAGGGTTCTTTCTATATGACTTCCAGTTCTGAAGATAAATGATAAATGTAGATTAATTTTAGCTCCAATGTGTCTCTCAATAAGCTTATTGATTCCTTCAACATTTTAGTCATCTTTTCATAAATAATCCCCTCCTGATGTGAATGCATTATACAGTGTGTGTAACTTTCAGAAAGCCTTTTCCCATTTTTCTCTTTGCAGCTTTGAAAAATTAGTTCTTCAGTTCACAGTCAGAAACCATTACTGTCAGTTCAAAGCTTGGTTACTTTTATATAGCTCCAGGAATGTGACTCTGTGTGGGAAAAGCACACACAAGGACATCCTGAGCAGGCTGTCCTTTGGTATCTAATGCCATTTGAGATACCCTAAGGTATACTATACCCATCCACAGAAGGCTGGCAGATACAGCACAGAATCTGTGAGAGGCCAAGGTTCTCCTGGAGTCCAGTTGCAGGCCAGGATGAATGTCCAAGGTCATCTGGAATAGCATCAGACACCAGTATTTAGGCAGCTGAACTCTGACTACCAGTAATAATCCCAAATTTTTAATTCCTAAAGGGAACTAAGTTGCTGTTTATTGAAATCTCTCTAACACAGAAAACTCAGCTGTTCATTTCCCCCTCTTCATACTGCTGCAAGATCTTAAAATACAAGTCATCAAGGAGGCTCATCAGAGCTTGGGGCCTTCACTGGTATTGGTGCTGGTGAGGATAACCCATGGCATTGTTTGTCCCACTAAAGAAAAAAAACCCAGTGTACCAGAGGACAGCTCACCATTGCACTTAAAAGAATCTCACATGATGTCTAGGTGGTGACCATCTGTATGTACCTTTGTATCCTTACCCTTGACCCTCTGTATCTCACTGAATGCCGTGATCCCAGTATATAGGACAGTTTTGTCCCTTCCTAGAGGGTTTTGGAAATGTTTGTGTACCTCCTTTCTTGCTATGTCAGCAGTCTGCCACCACTTCATCTGCACACAGCTCAGAAGAGGGTAATGGAATTTTCTCAGCTGAAGTTTGCCAGAACCACAGACAGCTCAGGATGTCTGTTGGTCCTGGGAAATAAAGAAATAGGGGTGTTGGCATAAACAGCCTTTTTTGTCTTCAGATGGTCTCTGTACCACTTGGTGTGCTATTGACACGCACTCCAATATGGTGAAGGTTAAAAGAGGTGAGCATTAGAAACCACCATCCTCTGTTCAAGTCCAGCAGAATTTCAGCAGAAAAGGATTTTGCCAGAAGTAATTTCTGTTTACAAAGAAAGAATAAAGACTGGGAAATTATTCCGATTCCAAGACCCCTTGACAGGATTTTATTAAATATTCGAGTAAAAAAGAGAGGTTGCCCCTATCATTTTTGGCATATTCTGTTTGTGAGAAATGCATTATTTTGCCAACCATTACTCAGTTGTCAGACTGTCTAACTCAGGTGTCCAGTTTGTACTATAGCAAAGGTTTCTTCTTCCTGTGATACTGAATAATTGAAATTATCAGTAAGAATTGCTTGATGTTCTTGGGGCTTGCTATTGCTTTCAAAGTGCTTCACTCTATCATATAAAATATCTTTACCTTTTCTGTGAGTTTGTATCCAATTTTGGACCAATTTTTAAGTCGCATTAGCAAAGCATGGATGTTATTGTCACTCTACTGCAGCTGTACAATTAGGGGGGGAAAATTACTTAAAGCTGACTGCATTTATCTCATGAATGGTTGGTTTGTTTTTTTGTTTGCTTTCAGGTTGCCCCACTGTGCCTAGGAAGAGCTGGAGCATGTGTCGTGACTGTGAAACTATAAATTGTTTTCTCTCTGAAGGTGACATTCTCCTGCATAGACTCAGATGATTCCTTTTTCCTCAGGCAAACTACCAGTGCACAAATAAGCACCAGGTGCAGGATACCTGCCTCAGCAAAATGTTTCATCTGAAGCTGATATGAACACGTTGTTCTTATGGACCAATATTAAGCACTTTTTAAAAAATTATCTTTATTACTCATACGTTACAAGAATTCTATTTGTAAGAAGATCATCTGCAACCTGCCAGTTGTCAGCAGAGGACTTCTGTTTAGGAAGCATGAAGAAAATGAGTGAACTCACTATAATAATCAAACATTATTATGCATCCAGGACCTTGATTTCCTCAAAGGTGCAGAGGAATGATGCTATAAATGGATATACTTTGATATAATTGGGTCTATATCTGGGTGAAACTAGTTATAGGATTGGACCCCATATATTTAATTTGCCTATAATAAATACATTTGGCTATGTGAATGATTACCATGCAGGCTGACAAACCAATGCAAACTATTGTGAATGGCAGGCGTAATGCCTGCCTTGGAAATGAAGTTGTGTATTTGGTGAATCTTTTGCACTTTTTATCATCATTCCTAGTTTAGCAAACTTTTTATTTAACCAAAGCCTTATTTTAAATATTGTCTTATTATGCTAACAGGAACCTGCTATTTAATAACTTCTGACAGATATTTTTGACATCCAGTGTACTTTTTGGATTTTCAAAGTTTTTACGTGAGATGCAGAACATTGTACCTTTTCCTCTACTTTGGTTGTTATGTTTACTTTGCTATTTGTATGAGTTATTGGAAGAATTCTAAAGTGTAATTAACAGTTAACCAATTTAATATTTGCACTTTGGAATTTTGTAAGCATTCCATTACATCTAGACTAATTGCATTTTTACATGAGGCTTTGCACTACTTTGAAATGTTTAATTTTATAAGATGAAGAAATTGTCTGTCTTTCCTGTAAGGTTATTTAAGAAGGTAAAGGGCCCGACCCTGCAGGGTGCTTAGCTGCCATTGAAGCATGCAGCCCTGTATCCAGTGAGCTACCATATTTAACAATTACCTATTTTTTTCCAGATATTTTATGATTTGCCTTTCTCGAGCCCTATGCTGTTACACCAAATTGCTTTGAATGGTCTAAATGTTCTCGGGAGAAGCCTTTTTGTATTTGCTTTTCTGTGCCTTGTCCCTTATGTTTCCCAAACAGCACCGCGTGTGGAGAACGGGAAGATGTGAACTCACTGAATGTTTTGGGTTTTTTTTAAAGTTTGGAGTGTCCGATACACAAAGCCCTTTGTACATATGTAACTTAAACGTGTTGTTTTAACGCTCGCGGCGACCTATTTATTGCTTTAAACGAAATGGGTGAGACTGTGCGATGGCAGTCTCGCAGCTGGAATACAGCTGATCCCAACAGGCGTTGTTGCTGTGTGGCCTTTATTGCCGAGGGCGGGGTGTCTGCACCCCGGAAACACCCGCGCTCCCGGGGGCCGGGATCGNGAGGAAAGGAGGGGTGTCGGGAAGCGCCGGCCGCCAGCGAACGAGCGGCCTGACGGTCTTGCGTGCGCTCCCCGGTTTGTTTTCTTTCCCGTAGAAGGGCTTAGGTTGCGAGGGAGCTTAAAGCTCGTCTAGCTCCAGCCCCTCCGCCGTGGTCTGGGCCTCTTCCCGCTCAGAACACGTTTCTCCAGGCCCCGTCCGGCCGGGGCTCGGGCACTGGTGTGGAAGGAAGGGCCATCCACAGGCTCCCTGGGCTGGGAGCTCCCGTGCCTCTCCACGGGCACAGCACAGAGCTGGCGCCTAAGACCTGCTGAAAACCTACTCTATCCAGTTTGGAGCCATTCCCCTTGTTGTATCTCTACAAGCCCTTGTGAATAGTCTTTGCCCATCTTTCCTGTGGGCTCCCTTCAGGTACTGGAAGACCGCATTTAGGTCATCCCTAAGCCGGGCTGAACAATCCCAATTCTCTGAGCCTTTCCTCATAGAAAAGCCGCTCCGTTCTTCTCATCACCCTGGTGGCCCTCCTCTGGACTCAGATTTTATTAAATTTTCTTTCAAAAGCAAACATAACCATGAGATGTTGTTCGTGCTTGTGGCACGTGGTGGTTGTATTTTTGCACTTCATGTGAGTAAAATACAAATTCAGTGTGAAGAGTGCCTCAGTTTACATTCATCCAAAAGAGGGAATAAGAACTTTTGTCAAAGACTTGAGCAAGCCTGCCAGGCAGTTGTTGAACACTGTGTGTTTGTGTTTATCTGATGATGTGGGAGAGGTATGAGTCAGGATAGCAAGCTATGAAACAAAGTTGTGGGCTTTATCTTACCCCCAAGTTACAGAAAAATCTGTGCAGGTATTGTGAAAGCCAAAGGAAGTTCAAGGCTTTCTCAGTTGGAAGTCAGAATCTCTTTTTACAGTGGGTTGCTGTAAGGTCTTAGCTTTTCAGACTGAGCAATTCAAAGTAACAAAGTTGTTACCTGTCCTTAAAAGACTAAATGTTGATCCTTCTGTGTTTTACAAACTAAGGATGATTTCTGATCCCAGAATTTTCGATGAAACTTAGAAAACTGGTAACATTCTGGTCTTTGAATTAGAAGGGGAGGGTCTCATGCAACTTTATCATTCCTGTAACTAACAGAAAAAACAGTAGTTGTGATAGAGTCACAGTTGTCAATGCAGACACCCAGTACCAGACACTTCAGTTTTTTCCACACAAACCAAAAGATTTTATGTGGAATTTTGGCACTTTGGTACATTAGAATCATACAGAAATTGTGTTTGGATTGGTTTGGGGTTTTTTTACCTCCACAGTTCTCAGTTGCTAACATGTTAGGAGGTGGTAGTACTCTTCCATGCTTATGATTTTAGGATGCGTAACATTTTCCTTTTGTTTTTTTCCCTAGCAAGTATTCAGTTTGTATGAAAAAGCTTGGTCTGGTTCCCCTGTGCAGTTTGCTTGGCAGAAAACTTTAGGAAATTTCCTTGCCGTAACAGGGTAAGATTGCAAGTATTTATTGTGTTTGTCCATAGAAATCACTGATAAAGAAGGGATTTATTCTATATGTTAATCTTTTTTAGAGGTGATCGCGCTGTGAAAATTTTTGATCGTCATGGTCAGAAGAGAAATGAAATCAGCTTACCAGGGTAGGTACTAGGATGGGTTTAAATTAGTTTCTTTGCGGATTTCTTTAAAAATGCCTCTCCTCTGGCAAGGTACTTAGACAATGTGAGAACTTTGTAGGAAGAGATGCTATCTCTGGTGAACATGCCTGGAGAAGAAGACAAACAGCATGTATGGAATTTGAGGTAGTAAAAGCTGAACTCTTAGTAAGCTGTCAAGGACAGTCAAAAAACTACATTCTCCTACCCAAAGCTCTCCCTATTAATAATAAATTCAATCTGTGTCATCAAAATGTTAGAAAAAACCTCTCATATTAGGAAAGATCATGATGAGTTTGTATACAGTACATCCTCATCACGCTGATCACAACTGCATTCTTGCAGCTCTTGATTTCCTAACAATTTGTTATCATGGCTTTACTGAGAAAAAATGCCCTTTTGGCTTAGTGCTCCTGCTTTCATCACTGGCATAATGTATGTGTTGGTATTTTTGCTTTAGATCAAGAAGGTACTTCTGAAGTTAATCTCATTTTTTTTCCCTGCTTATCATACTTCGGTTCATGTCAGAGAGTGGTGTTGGAGTGTTCAAACTGGATTTTTTTCAGATGAAATATAAAAAGCTATGTACTTTGAAAGGTGCATCTAACTACTTAAAAGGCTGTCAGACCACAGAAATGGGCTAGATATGACCCAGAGGAGACCTCCCTAGGTGAAAACACTGTGACACTAGGTCATCCTATCATTTTGCTCAATAAATATACTTTTATTGGGCATTATTGCTACCGGATGTAGCAATAATTTTCATTTGTGTGCTACTCATTTCTTAAGATTTTATCTGCTTTTAATCATAATGGAAATTTCTGAAATTTTATTTTATTTCTACCAACCTCATTAATTTTGATTAAGGTAGAGCCCTTAGTCCAGGTGAAACTCCTGCAGTTCATGGTGGTTGCCACGTTGCAACAAACCAAGAAATGCAATTCTCACTGTCTTCACCGACTCACTTGTATCTCACTGGCCATCACATCTTGCTGCTTGGTACCTTTCATAACGTGGGCTGGCTCTGTCAGTCTCTTTTGCTTGGTAATGTCCATAACCCAGCTCATTCTGTGGTGTATTTTGCACAACGTATGTTAAATGCTCATTCCCTCCAGAACATTGCCAAAAGTGAGAAAAGCTGTGTGGAATCAGAGGTGAACTCTGAAAAGAGCTTGTGTTGGACTGGGAATCCTCTGCTGTCGTGTGGATTGGTGAGGGTGGTTTGAAGGGGTGTCTGCCTTACTGATGGACACCGATAGCACCACCGTATCGATGGACAGGTGTGACTTTCCTTGAGGGAAATTGCAACATCAAAACCAGTTTTATACTCATACCCTCATGGCAAGGCAAAGAGTAGAATAAACTTGTATAATAATTGTATCTCCTAAAGGCTTGTTGAAATAATTAAATCTGCTTAATAGTGTTGATTTTTGAGGCAATCTTCTACCTGTGCTAGGTAGTTATTTTGAATTATTTTTGTGATTGAAGTTCTTTCTAATTAGTAGTATTAGAATAAATAACAATTTTTGTAATACACAGCATAAAGAGAAATGGAGGTTCTTCCTTCAGGCCAAACTTTGCTTTTTTTATTTGTTGGTTAACTGTTAACCAACTGCAATTAACTGCTGGACCTGTCCTTACATAAGAATGGAGTTCAAAATGTCAAGTATTCTCTGCTTTACTTATTGATGTTACAAGCCTCTTAACATCATGTTGATAGAATTTGTTTTGTTTCCTACTTACCAATCTGCATTTTCCTCTATTTTTTCTTTCTTGTCAGTGTGTCTGCTCATGATATTCTGATTGACTGTTAGGCATTCCTGAGTGTGTTTAGGGAATAGACCATAATTATTCTCTGGAGTAAACTGCTGAGATTTTAGAAAGAAAGTGGGAGAACCTGGAACTGAAGGCTTACTAAATTAGTTTATAGCAGTATGTTTCAGTAGGACACTTTTGAAACTGCTTGCAGTAGGAATTTTCATTTAATGGTAGTGAGAGTGAAATTTTTCATAGAGATAGCTTTTTAGCCTGAAACTTGCAATGTATTTATCTGGAAATAGTGGTGTCAGGTGGCATAAATTCTTGGTGCAGCATATGGTGCTTTAAATATGTGTTGTGAACAACACTGTTTTCAATTCACTAGAAACTTGTGTGTAAGTCTGCTGTCCTCTTCATTATAGGAACTATTTGCAAGTAGAGGTTTTTCCAGCTTCTGTATAGGTTTCTTGTCCAATTTCATTAGGCTTGTTGAACTATGAGAAAAATAATCCCAACTCTGAATAGCCTCTAATGAACCAGAACCTTACAGGGAATTTTCACTGTCTCTTGAAAATCAAAGTGGCAGTATTTCAAGTGCTAGAAGGTAGCGGTCTCTTATGACCTTCCCTTCAGCCTCTGTCATTTTGATGAGATTTGAGTAAGGGTGTGGCTGTTATAAAAGATCAGTTTACAGATAAATCTACAATCTGTTGTGGGTTTGCATAGAAGGGAAAAGGAAGGACAAGGTCAGGGTCTTCAGCTGCATAGTTCTGGCTGTTTCTGTGCGCTTAAACATTTTAACGTTGCTAGTGATTTTTCTTTTCTTCAGTAACTGTGTGGCTATGGACTGGGATAAGGATGGAGATACTTTAGCAATAATCACAGACAAATCTAGCTCCATATTTCTGTGGGATGCGATCACAAACAAAACAAGCCAAGTAGACAGTGGCATGAGGTAAGAAATTTTTTTTAACATGTGTATTTAAAGACTGGGACCACTGAGACTGATGTGGAGGATATATTGCAAGATCATTTTTTATTGGAGTCCTTATAGTACATATATTGTTAAACTAATATGCTGCAGTTTGTTGCTAAATTACTTTTTGTATGGTTTGTTTGTTTTGAAGTGTTTGTCGTGGGTGGGGATTTTAGGGTTTATAGGGGTTTGCTTCTTTTTGGAGTGTCAGCAGTGCCAAGGTCTCTAGAAAGCTTCTCTTCAATGTTTCCACTTCGTGGTAGCAACAAGGATGGGTGAATTTTTTGTTTATCTGCACTGGCTACACTTCCTCCTAAGTATTTCACACTGGTTAAAGGGAGCTTAAAACTAAAGGAAGTTATTTCAGTGGTGCTAGGATTTTTTTCCTTTTAGATTTGTAAGGGCACTAAAATGCTATTCACAGAGCAGACTGGTTTAGGATGGGAGGTGATATCTGAAGTGATCCTACTCCAAAGTTCAAAGCCTTATCTTTCTGAATTTGGCCACAGACTTTAAACTCTTCTCAGCTCTGCATAACAATCAAGAATTGGATTAACAAATAAGCTTGGTTTAACAATTAAACTTTTGGCTTCATTGAATCTATTCCACTAAATTCTTGCATTCTGCATAAACATTCTATCTGTAGGAAAGAGAGTGGAAACAAATTTGTCCTGTGTTTGTTAAGATGTATATACATGTTACACTGTGTGAACGAATAGACCATATTGTACCTCCTTTTCATGTGTGAACAAATACTATAGGGGGAAGAGTAGCTTGCTAGTAGTATGCAAGCAAAAAGGAACACAGAAGGTACTTAGCAGAATGGAGTGTGCAGTAATTGCAGTTCCTTCATGATCTTTCTGAGATCAGAGGTGAATTACTTACTGGAGATGGTCTTGCTAGAACAGTATATATCAATGCGAGTCCTTAATCCTTTTGTCATAGTGTTATTGCTCAAGCAGAATAAACACTAAGACATATAAAGGGTGTGATAATCAGTCTTTTCTTGTATCCTCCCCTTTTTGAAATTAGAGAAGCACAAACGAAATATTGGAGGTCATTTCACATGTCAATATCTGAAATTTGTTTCAAATTGCAATTGCATGCTTACAATAAAATTTAAAAAAGAGGGGAGGGACTGCACTAATTATAAAATTATAATTGAATATTTTTTTTTGCTTAAGAGGTTCTTTTTTGTTAAGATAATGTGTGGTATCTATCTGTGTAGTCTTAAATATACATCAAAACAGGCCTTGCTGTATCTGAAACTTCAAGTTAAATTTAATCTTTATAACTTCCTTATTGCATTGACTAGAACTAGATCTATTCACTTGTGAGTTGAAGTACCAAAAAAAAAAACAAAAAGTGACTGGAAAGTTTTACATGCTTTCATGGTATCTTTGAGTGTCTTTTAAAGCTGTGTATTTGGCCAAATTACCCATCAAAGTGTGTTGATGTTTGCAGGCATCAATAATTGTTTGTTTCTGTTTGTACAGGTCATATTACGTCACCTCATACAACTTTTTATTACTTTTACTGTTTTGTGCATACTTAAATATTTCTGATACTGTTAGACAACATTTGCTTAATTTAAAAATTCTGCTTGGTCTGTGTGGTTTCATAGAACTTCAAAACAAATATGCAAAATATTTTCATATGTGAGCACATGAAAGCAATCTTTGCAATACAAAGTAAAAATTGTCTTTATTTTAGGGATGCGATGTCTTTCTTGTTATGGTCTCGAGTTGGAACTTTACTTGCTGTTGGAACAACAAAGGGAAACCTACTTATATATAACCGTCAGACTTCTCGCAAGATTTCTGTTCTTGGTATGCACTGGTTTGAAACTAATCTTAGTCATGTGAAAGTGTAATTTTGCTAATATACTTTGATTCCTTTTTAGCTCTCTATATGGACATGCTAGTAAAAAGTGTGCTCATACTCAACTTGCACCATCTGGTTTGTTTTACTTAGCAAAGTATTTTTACAGTGTAGTAAGTAAATTATATATATACACATACCTGGCACTGCCTCATGGGAAACTTGGGTTACCTTTTTTGCAAAGGATTTGTGTCCTTGTTCTTGTTGCTAAGTTACTCTTTCTTACCTGCTTGGAGTACCTCTGTGCGTAAAGGCAAAGGATATAACAGTCCCCAGAAATGTGATGCACAGAAATGAAAGAACAGCTGCTGTGCTGTTTCCTATAAGGTTAAAATACTTCCATCAGGGAGTAGAAAATTTAAAAAGAAAAGGATCTTGAATTTGTAGTTGATCTGACAAGTTGTTTCACAAACTGACAATCTGTGTTTGAGTGTCCAGAGTATATTTCCATCACAGATTATTTTGTTTTGTGGTTGTGTTCATTTGTGTTGTATAGGTTTCCTTCTTTTCCAGGTAAACACACTAAGAGGATTACTTGTGGCTGTTGGAGTACTGAAAACCTCCTGGCTCTAGGTGGTGAAGATAAAATGATTACTATAAGCAATCAGGAAGGGGATACTATAAGACAGGTAGTATTTATACCGACATTTGATTTTAAGGCATGCTCCTGGTTCCCAAGAAAGCTGGGGCCTATGGGAGCTTGTGCCTTCTGAATCCCACTGGGACAAGGAGCCTTTGGAAAACCTCACGTAGGATGAGGGCATATCTGAGCATCTGAGCCTCTGTGTTATGCAACATGATTTATGATATTAGAGTCTTAGTAATTCTCCTGTGGTCCTGCCCAAGTATGCTTCTTTCGTCCTTGTTTCTGTTGCAAGAGGATCCTATGAGTGCTGCCTTAGTTTGATTTCCTTGGTAGCAGCATAGAACAGCTCTGATGTGATTCTTCATAGCATCTTTAGGAAGTACTTCTAGTGTTGGTTTTGCTTTAGAGTGTTTTAACAAAGATCTTGGCTCTGGTGTGCAAGGATTATTCCTAGGTTGGATCTCTGGTGTTTTGTTCAGAGCTTTGACTTCAATGCTTTCTCCAAGTACACTAAAATCCTCAAATTAAGCATTCTATTTGTTTACATACATCACAGTCCTTCCAAGCAATGACAGTTACTACATAATGTGCAAATGACTGTAATTAATTTTTTTTATTTTAATGAAGAGTGTTTCCACTCAAAATTTTCAAATCACAAATCTTTTGTAGTTTATTTCATATACTTCCTTCATTGTGTCCAAAGATCACAACTGGAGAAGAATAATAAATTTATCAGGATGTGTCTTTGCTTTAAACTGTCTGGCTTAGGAAGTAGAAGCAGTGTAGCTGACATGGCAGAGATCTAATCAAGGGTTGCTTATTAGGTTTTCACTACAAAAGCAACTAACTAGACTGCTATCACTGCCTAACCCTAGACCAGGTATGCCCATTTTAAAATACATTGTAAATATTTAACCTGTATGCCTTATTCTTGGTCTTCCTTCTTTGAATTTGTATTTGTTTGCACTGCTTCAGTTAGTACTCTCTGTGTAATATCATTTTGCAAGTCTTCTTCCTGATCTGGATCTTTCCTTCTCTGTCTGGATTTGTGTGTCTAACTGTTGCATAACTGTGTTTCCTAGTTATTTTTTCAGTATATTCTATGCTAACATGTCATTATGATCCAAACTGAGGTCATGTTTTCCCCAGCATCTTGGTTTTGGTACTAAATGCAATGACAACTTTTTTTGTCTGTTCTTATCACTAAAATGTAGAGGGCAGGAATAATGCAATTATTTATCATCAGTGTTAGCTACATTAACTGTTGATTTCTCAATCTGAACTTCTTTCTTGCAGACCTCAGTGAGCTCAGATCCCAGTGATATGCAGTTCTCAGTTATGAAGACGGATGAAAGAGTGTCAACCAGGGAAAGCACAGTAAGAAGTCACTACAAAATACTCTAGTTCAAGTAAGAGTAATCTAGCTCCATGTGACCTGCTACCTTTTCCTCTGAGGAAATGGAGCTGCCTTAATGCTGTAGAGAAGAGTCTTGACTTGATAAAGATTCAGAATTCAGATCCATGGGATTCTTAAGGATTGTTCAAAGTCCTGAATCTCATCTTTTAGTGAAGAAATAGGGCCTTATTTTAAAGTGATGCCATTTTTACCAAATTAATTTTTCTTTTCGTTCATTGGCAGGTAAGTGTAGTGGTTGGCAAGAAGACTCTCTTTCTTTTTAATTTGAATGATCCTGATAACCCAATTGATCTGAAATTTCAGCAACCTTATGGCAGTATTGTAACCTACAAATGGTGAGCAGAATTTTCTTAGTTAAGCATTGCAGTATTAACAAGCAGAATATTTTCCAAGTAGTTCTGATAAATGCTGGAACCTACATCATGTATCCCTTGCCCACACTGGCTTTTTCCTGGATGTTTTGTAGCCTTTTTAATAATTCTTTTCCAAACACAAAGTAGTCTGCATTTTGTAACTGTTCTACTGGACAATTCAATGGCTATAAAAGCAGTATTTTCAAATAGAATCACAGTTGGTGTGCTCAGCTTTAGACCACTAATTCCTGTCCTGACAGAAAATTAAACTGAGAACTTTATGGGTTGTTTTCTGTTTGGATGAGCAACTTATGACAGAACTGGGGGTGGAGTTGTGTTCTTCAGCTAGTTTGTTGGTTTGCAGAGTTGTGCAAAGTTCTTGTAAACTCCCTGCTGTTCAATACCATTGGTAATGTTCCTGTGAAGAAAACCTAAGCTAGAAGTTTCACTCTATACCAAAGAAGTAGCTGTAGTGTTTCTATATCTTTGAATCATTACAGCTTGTCTTTTAACAACTGTCAGTCAATGTGGAATTGACATGCCTTTACACTCTACAACTATAAGAAAACTTGTAGTGATATGCTTCTTAATTTGTGGCCATGTATGTAACAAGGCATACCTGGGTTGTTTGCCTTGCAATGATTTTTCTTGCAATTAAGCTGATATTGTTTGAATTCGTCCTTACATGCTGTAACCATTTCTGCCTTAACTCCATTATTTCTGCATGACACTATGAAAAGTAAAGAGACTATTCACAGATTGTAGCTTTGGTACTTCCCCTGTGTTTGCAGTGCCCTAAAGGGCAGACTGACGGGCATTATTGTTTTTAGGTGGCTTTGATGGGACCAAATTAGCCAGAATTTGGAAAGGAAAATTGCCATTTTCTGGTATGCTTATTCCAATGAAGATCCCAGAAATCTTCCTTCCAGCATCACTGTCATGCTTGCAGCTTGCTGGAAGTAAAGGGGCATTATAGAATGCAGGAGAGAATAAAGATGAGCTATGAGTGAACTCTAGGTACAAACATGGTTCTGTCCTTGAAGAACCCTTGGTAGTTTTTCCCTTAGCCTATTTTATACTATATTGTTCTACATTGTATATATAAATTCCCATAAATTGCTTATTTTTCCTGTTACAGGGAGGCATTGACAATTAGCCCAGTGGTCTGAAAGAAAATGCATTTTGCGTATTGCATTAATAGATCTCTTAATTGTTGCTTTTGTAACAGGTATGGTGATGGCTACATTATGATTGGTTTCTCACGAGGCCGTTTTGTAGTCATTTCTACACATATTCGTGAGATAGGTCAAGAAATCTTTCAAGCTCACAATCATAAGGATAATCTAAGTAGCATTGCTATATCACAGTCATTGAACAAAGCTGCATCATGTGGAGGCAATTGGTAAGTGGTGGTTTTATACATAAAGAATAGAATTCTTTTCCCATAGCTGTAGCTCCTAGACATTAAAGCTGTGCTTCCTAAGGCTCCTAGACTCCCTAAGAGGTGAGTGTAGAGAAGATGAGATTAATTGCTCTGTGGAACTGCTGCTCTGCCTAAAGTTAGAAGCTAATATTGATGAAAATCCCTGCAATTGCAATTAACTTTAACTGCAATTAATTTTAAACAAAAAACATTACTTAAACATATTATTCTTTTTGATTCTTTCTTTATTATTTTACTTGGCTACAAAAACGTCCACATTTCTTTACTATGATTTGTTGATTTAATATAAACATCTGCTTAATGACAGAAGAACAATTAATTTAAAACTGTACTGAGTATGCTGATATCCTGATATCCTCCTCCCTGGTGTTTGGTCTTATCTGCAGTCTCAACAAAATCTAAAAGTGTAAGCGATTAATGAAAAACATAATTAAAGAGACTGGAGTTTTTCTAAAATATGTTGTGGATATGATAAGATAGCTTCTATAGCTCCTCATCTGCTGCTCCCTGATTCTGTGATACCTGGATTCTTCAGGAAGAGAGGAATTGGGTGATGGCAGGAGTCAGACCATTCTGTCCTCAGCTCAGTGTGGGACCAACTGCTGATTTAAGGCGCTTACACATCCAGAGTTGCATAACTATGAGCAAAGCATGGTGCAACTTCAGGCACTTCAGCTATTGTACAAAAAGGTTTATTTCTCTAGGGGGTTGTTTAAGATGTATTGAGTGACATGACAGCATAAGTAAACTCTCACTCTGTCCCTTTTTATGTGAATCTGGATTGAAAGCTATTTTTTTTCTATCTTGTGTTTCAAGCACTGTTTGTCCATCACTGATGTGTTTTTAAACTAACATGTACTGTAAGAGGTCACAGAAGGGAAAACTGTCTATATTTCCCAACCTCAAGTTCTTTCAAACTGGATTTGTGTCTTTTCCTCAAATTTTAGTTCTCTGAGCAAATATTTTTGTGCAGTGATACAGTGATCTATTTAGCGTGATGGGTAATTGTGACTCTGTGTTGCTCTTTAGGAAACAGAGGGCATTTTACATTTGTGGTCTACTTTTTACTTAACTTGTTTTGATTAGATTGGGTTTCTTCCAGTTTATGATGACTGAGATTTAGATGGGTGAGAATGACTGCTTATTTTTGTTTTAGCATTAAAATCCATGATCTGTCAGACCTGAGAGAAATGTATGCCATAATAAACTTGGATGATGAAAACAAAGGTATGTTAACATTCTCCATGAAGATAGAAATTTTTACAAATTAAGTAAACTAGAATTTTGATTGTGTCTCTGTGTACAGGAAGGAAAGTACTGCCATTGGGAAAAGCTGTGTAAATATATAATTTATCAAAAATTCCTTCTTTCCCAAATTACATTTTATCTGTTCAAAGTGTAGAGAAGTGCAGCTTTCAGAATATTTGATCAGTTGGTGTTGTGTGGTTATGAATCTGTAATTTGGGATATTCAGATTATGAAAATAATACACTTAACTGGTTTCTGCTTCTTTCCATGATTTTTTGCTGGGGTTTTTTTGTGCTTTTCAGCATCTCATGTACTGACATAGGATACATGATCTATTTTAGTCCTGATGTAGTGGATTTGTATCTGGAGCTTCCAGAACAGTGTTACAAAACTATTTTCTTGAGTAATGAATTGCCACCATTATCTCCTCATGTAGTATTTGTAAATGCTTTAGTTATTGTCAAGTTGCTGATTGCCACCAGCATTTTATTTCTGAGAACCTTCCCCTTTTTTTTTCCTCAGGAATTTAGGATATTGTTTTCCACCTGTCTCCTTGGAATATGGGTATTAGTCAGTTAGAATATGAATAGGCATTTTCACACACTGAGGACCAAGCACTGTTTCTGTGTTTAGTACATACTAATGTGGTGATAAGGGGAATAAGATTGAATTCTGCTCAGCTGCTTCCAGTATCATGGTTCCCTTTGAATGTGCTGAATAAACTGTCACTGTTGGAAAAGAGGGAGAGAGGTGATCAGTTTTGTAACAGATACGCAATCTGGTCTAATGGAATGTGGGTTGTACCTAGACGGTCTTTAAGGTCCCTTCCAATCCAAACCATTCTGTGATTCTGTGAAGTCTTCACTCTCAGGAAAATGCTATATTAATAAATTATGTGTTTGGTTTGAGTGATTCCAATTCTTCTTGGAATTATATTAATTGGTTATGTTTGAATACATTAGTACCTATATTACTAGATATTAATTCCTACCATTTTCACATTTTAAAGCAAAATAATTGTTTCTTTGTTTCAGTAGTTAAAGAAAGGATCATATTGTTTTACAAAAACTTGTGCATGTTTTAGGTGTAGATCAGTTGGCTTGGACAGATGATGGACAGTTGTTGGCAGTATCTACACGAAGAGGATCTCTCCATGTTTTCTTGACAAAGCTTCCAATCCTTGGAGATGCTTGCAGTACCCGGATTGCATACCTCACTTCTCTTCTAGAAGTTACCATAGCCAATCATGTGGAGAGAGTATGATAACCTCTTTCTTTTAAACTTCGTGTAGATATAAATAAAGTAAGTATAAAAAGTGGGTGAAAATTGTTATTTTTTTGTTTTGTTTTCTTACAGGAGCTACCAGTCACAGTCTCTGTTGAAGTAGAACCCAGTTTTGTTACTATTGGTGTTTATCATTTGGCTGTAGGAATGAACAATCGGGCTTGGTTTTATGCACTTGGAGAGAATAGTAAGCATAAATTTAGTTCTCTTAAAACTATTGCAGCACTCTGTCTTATCTTGTGTCTTCAGGATTATGTTCAGCAGTTCTAGACATTCCACATTGTACACTAAACACTTGAATTGCCATGTGGTTCCTGTCAGGATGGGATAGTGATCTTTGTAGACTGAAGCAGTTATGACGAGGCATTTTAAAAGTAGAAATAAAACCTCACATTTAAAGTAATAGTCTGTTTTTTTCAGATCATCTTGTTAACCGATGAAGGAGTTTAAGGCTTTTGAGACATTATATGTCTTTGCCTTTAAATACGAAGTTTGGCAGAGTAGCTAGGAACTATATGATCAGAGAGTTTAAATTCTCAGTTTGGTAGATGTTCGTGTTGTTTGTGTGGGATAAGGAAAAAATTGGTTATGCTGTGTCCAAATTTTAGATAGTGGATTTAAAGCTTTCATGTTTCTCTAAGCATCACCTTTTTTTCAATAACAATAAATTAATCAAAACTGTAGGGATACTAGTCAGAGTTGCACAGGAAGAGAGTTTCTGTTGTACTTTCTCCCAGTTCTGTGACTGCGAAGAAGAAAGTCTCTTTACATGTGACTTGTCTCCTCTCTGCTTAGTTGTGAATTGTTTACATCTGCTTACTCAGCTGCAAATTTAGATGGTGATAAGTGAAGACCTATACAAAATCAACGTATTTTTTTATCTTTTCTGTTTGAATCTTTTAGATGTAAAAAAGCTTAAAGATGTGGAGTACCTGGGGACAGTAGCAAGTATGCACCTCAACTCTGACTATGCTGCTGCTCTCTTTGAGGGTAAAGTCCAGTTGCATATGGTAAGAGCTCTGGCAATTTGCGTTGCTGAACTAATGAGTTCATCTAAGCTGAACAACTTAATATAATTTTAAAAATGAGATAAAGTGGAATGATCTTCAGTTAATGGAAATAAAAACTCAAAATTCTTCAGAATTGTTTTGCTGGCTAAATAAAATATAAAGCTCAGTTTCTGTAGACTTCAGAAATACAACCTAGTCTAGAACAGGTGACAAAAAATGTTTTCTTGTCAGCTATATAACAAGTTTGATTTTAAAGGTTTCTAAGATGTGACAGAAGCAGATGCTGGGTTTTTAAGAAATGCACATGAAAGTTTTTTTGTGTCTCATTTCCTTGCAGTTTGATAAAGGCAACACTATGATACCATACTGTTAACTGTGGAGTTCTTTAGTTCATTCTGTTCTTTATATTTAGATAGAAAGTGAAGGTTTGGGTGCTCAGGAAGAACGAGAAACTCGACTTTTCCCAGCAGATGATGATAAATACCGAATTTTGTGCCATGCTTTAACTAGTGACTTCCTCATATATGGTACAGATGTGAGTATTACTTGGGGAAAAAAAACCCTCACCTGTGAACTTTAGAGTGGATTATTTTCTATGAAAGAACTTTAGGCAAATACAATCAAAATTGCATCTAGCTTCTTTACTCTTGCATTTATATGACATGCATTGGCAGGAAGGTGAAGTTTTGCTTTTACTGGTGTTTGTTGCAAAACACTGATTTTAATAGCACGTGGTGGTTTAGTTTTCTTGGTTTTGGTTTAGGCCTTCCCTGGTAACAAGGTCATAACTAAGGAAGTATTCCACACCATTCCTTCATGCAATCAGGTGTATATAAAGACAGGAGGAAGGTTTCCTCTCTCTCTTCCTTTCGTGTGTTTGGAGGACATCAGCTCTCTGTGTCAGCTCAGCTCTTACCTCTGTGAGCTGAGGCCTGTCGGAGAAGCTGGTGTCCCGGCGGCATGGAGGGGAAGGACCTGCTTCTCTTAAAGGGAGTTCTGGTGAGAAGTTGTTGTATTAGTTACTTATTGAACTTTTCCCTGAGTTTACAATTGTGTGTATCTGTTTTGTTTGGTTTTACCCATTTTTGTCCCATTTCCCTTTCCCCCCTTTTCCCTTTTGGGGTTGCTTTGGGATTTGTTCTGTATATTCATAGTGTTTGTATATAATTGTAATATATGTGAATATACATTTATTACAATTGTCTTTGGGTTTGTTTTTTTTTCCCCCTTACCTCTTGGGAGGGGGGAATCTATGTGGTCAACAGTTGGGTTTGACAAGGAGCCAACCCAAACCTCCACATAGCAGTATTTAATTCTATGGAATTAATGAGAGGGTTGGCAATCAGAATCTCTTCCAGATATGAGAAAAAATATAGCACTTGCATTGCAAACTTGTTGGTTTAGGTGGTAATGTGACAAATGTGGACAAAAAGGTACTGAGGTAAATAAGTACAATAACATAAATGGAACTCTTGACTTACTACTGAAGCTTTTGTCCAAAGAAAATTTTTTTACAAGTTTCAACAAGGAGAGGAATTAAGGACAGCACTGAAGAAGGATGTGAACATGCTTCTGGATTTTTCTAGAGATTTTCCTAGGCATGAGGGGTAGTTTCCATTTAATATTTTCTAGCACTGGGAATACACAGCACATTTGGCATTGTAGTATTGTACTCCTTGTGATATCAATGGATGTGTTGACCTTTCAGAGGAAAGACCATAACCACTACCTCTGTTTTATCCCTGGTTTAATAACCTGAGTGGTTTTGCAGCAATTGAGGCCTTTCCCACCTTCTCAGTACCTAAACTAGTACTGATAAATTTGAAGTACGAAACTTGCCACTGATCATTTTGGTGTGTGCAAATTTTACAGTTGATGTCAAAAGCTACCTTTTCAATCACTGTGACACTGATGGAAGTATAGCTTTAATCACAAATCAGTTTGATTGCTTTTCTTGCCTGAATTAAGTACATTGGTTCTTAAGAATGTGTGGTTCTTCCTTGGAGGCAAATTTTTCAGCTTTGTTTGAAGGGTAAGCCTTCCCTCAGCAATGAAATAGGCATTTCCAGTGTTTAGAGCTGCACAGTAAATTCGACTTGTCTCCACAAAGCAGAGTGAGATAAATATCAAAACAACAGAAAATCCCTCAAACCTCCCAACTCCTTTCTTTGCCCCCTGCTAAAGCCTCAAGTTTTCCTATCCTGCCCAAAACAGGCTGTTAATGAAGAAGGGGAAGCAAAAAGAACTGACCTGGAAGTACTTGTTTTTTAAACACTGAGTACTCTAGGATAGGAGAAACTACAACCAAATTCATTAACTGCTTGCCACTTACTGATGTCATTATTAATACTTTCTATTATCTCTCGTTAGACTGGAATTATTAGTTATTTCTACATTGAAGACTGGCAATATGTGAATGAGTATCGTCATCCTGTCAGTGTGAGAAAGATTTTTCCAGATCCCAATGGAACCAGAATGGTTTTCATAGATGACAAAAGTGATGGCTTTGTCTATTGTCCTGTAAGTTAATTTGGAATACCCATACAATTATACTTACAAGTATGTTCTTCAACTACATAGTTTTTAATAGAGAATGAAGAAGATTTTGTCACATCAACACATATGCTGATAGAAGAAATTGCCAGGGAGGCTTGGCGATAACCTAATGGTAATGTAAGGAAGTAGAGTCTGTCATACCAGATTAGGATTACTTCATTATACTGAGATCCTGATCAGTAATTTTCAAAAATGTATATGTTTGCATATTTAAAATATTTATTTAAATACAGATAATTCAGCCCATCAACAAGCACTGCCAGTTTTACTGCCTCTTCCCATACCCTTTGTAAGAATCGTAAATATCATTTATATAATGTGCACGTTCTCCAGTTCTGAATTAAACTCCTCCAGAATCACTGCTTATCAGAAAACTTTTAATACAGTTTTCATAATCACAGCACTGATTATATTATTTTAAAAAAATTTAATCATAACTGGGATGAATATTTAGTTTATCTCCTTAGTCACTTGGTAATAATTTTACTTTTGCATTATATGTAGGTAAATGACACAGTATATGAGATTCCAGATTTCTCACCAACTATTAAAGGAATCCTGTGGGAAAACTGGCCAATGGATAAAGGTGTTTTTGTTGCTTTTGATGACGATAAAGTGTACACTTATGTTTTTCATAAGGATGCCATTCAAGGTACTGTAAGTTCTTTAAAAAAGTTATTCACTATTTTAGTTAATAAAGTAGAACGTGTTCTGAGTCTTCATTTGTCTTAAATAAAATTCATATAAAAAGAAATAATACTACAGAAGTTTTGAGGTGCAATTGATTAATAGAAAACAAGTTGCTTTGTAGGTTTCTCTGCAAAGCTCCAACAAGGCATTTTGGTCTTAACTCCCTAAGATTCTTGGTATTATAATATTTCATCTGAAAGTTACACATTGGTCTTCAATTGTATTTTGAAACATTTGTGAGAAAAATCATAGGATCAGGGTGACAAAACTTGTATTCATTTACACTGTTAACTAAAATTGTAATCATAGCAATGCAGAGAAACATTAAGAAATTTCCCTACAAACATGTGGAACAGGATCTTGCTGGTTTAGAAGTTTTAAGTTCTGTATATTTACTTTACTGAAAAATGTGCACTATACAGTCATTGGTGACCTTGAGTTAATGCCCTGCAAATATACATGGTTTCAGCTGTTACTGCTTGCTACCCTTTCTACCATGTAGGGAGTTTTACATGATGTCTTCTTTTCTTCCTGATCTTTGAATTTAGGATCAAAGATTATTTTGGCAGGTGGCACGGAAGTCCCCTATTCCCATAAACCTTTGTTGTTGTATAATGGAGAATTAACTTGTCAGACTCAGAGTGGGAAAACAAACAATATCCATCTAAGTACTCATAGTTTCCTTGGCGATGTGAAAGACCTTGGACCTAATAAGCTGAAACAAATGCTTACTCAGACTCTAATGTTGAAAAGGTATATCTGCTTTTTAATTATGTTGTGTAAATTGTTTGCTTCTGTGCTTGTAGCTCAACACAGCATATCCTGGTGATTTAAAAATGTCTTGCTGAATACTGATAAATTAGATTGATCTGTGAGTCCACATAGCTGTCCGTGCAGACCAAGCAAAACAGGTGACCCAGTGGTGTCCTATTTGTTTTTCCATTGTCAAGTGAAAGCTAAAGTGATTTTTTTCGAGACTGATTCAGGGTTATGTGACAGTGGCTCTTTCAAAATTGTCTGAAGGTTCTTCTTGCATACTCCACTCTCACTGTAATAAAACAATGCAAAATTAGTACAACGGCAAGAATGCCAGAGTAGGGAAAGCAGATGGTTTCCTGGAAAAGTATGGTAGAAACAGGACAAACAGAACTGTAAGGTATGCATTTGTATTTTTCCTTTCTTGCTGGTACATCTCTCTCTCTCCATGCCTTAGAAGTAAATGTTTTTATGTTTTCTCTAACATAAGGGGAAAAGTGTTGAGAGGGAGTTTTAGGTATGAGTAACACCTAAAATTAAAATAGTTTTAAATGCGTTTTACCTTCTCTAGGTTTTCTGAAGCGTGGGAGCTGTGCAGGCTTCTGAATGACCAGTCTTGTTGGAATGAGCTGGCCAAAGCTTGCTTACATCATATGGAGGTGGATTTTGCAATACATGTTTATCGGACATCTGGTAATGCTGGGATGGTGATGTCACTAGAGCAAATAAAGGTAAAATGTAAAGTCTTTTAAATAGGAAATACTGTGATTTAATTCTTCTTTTAAGAATTGCAGGATTCTTAGATTTTCAGGGGTGGAGGTTGGTTTTTTTTCAAATAGAAGATGAGTTGTTTTCAAGGAATAGAGAGGATAAAAGTGTTCAAACTACATACCTCTTGCTTGGTTTTCTCTTGAAGTGATTGCAGTCTCTACTGGAACCCGTGTTTCCTTATGCATTTGCTTGAGAACAGCAGAATATATTCATATCTCAGGCATTTGAAGACTCTAATTTCCTTTGCTATTTTTGAGAAAATATTGCAGACTGCTATTACTATTTAAAAAAAAAGCAAAACAAAACCAGATTGCAATTATACATCTGAAAATGAAATAGTACCTTAAAATTATACTTCTGCAAATTGCTGATTTTAGGCAGTGTTACCTGTAGTGACTCTGAGCTACAATAAGAAAGTGAGGGTTTTTTCTCATTTGCAGAATCCAATACACATGGTTGTAAAATGTAAGGCTATTTGTTTTGCTGTATTTACTAGATTATGTTGCTTATACAGAATCTGTTTTCTTTTGGACTGCTTGTTATGTCTTTCTACAGGGAATAGAAGACCGCAACCTTTTAGCAGGACATCTTGCAATGTTTACTAGTGATTTTAATCTGGCTCAGGATTTATATCTGGCATCCTCCTGTCCTATTGCTGCTCTTGAGGTATTCATTTAAGATGTGTATATTTCCTGCTGTTTTCATTTCCAGAATATTGGAATATTTTACCTTCTGATAATTTTGCCTTTTCATGCTTCTGTTCTTGCCATTGTGTGACTAGAATCTTAGAATATCCTCAGTTGGAAGGAACCCTCAGGGATTGTTCCGTCCAGCTCCTGGCCCTCCATAGGATATCCTCACGAATTGCAGCACGTGTCTGAGAGCTTTGTCCAAATGCTTCTTGGACTCTGTCAGGCTTGATGCTGTGACTGCTTCCCTGAGGAATCTGTTCCAGCACCCAGCCACCCTCAGGGGAAGAACCTTTTTCTAATATCTAGCATAAACCTGCCCTGACACAGCTTCATGCTATTCCCTCAGGTCCTATCACTTGATTACCACAGAGAAGAGATCAGTGCCTGCCCCTTTTCTTCCCCTCGCAAGGAAGTTGTAACTGCAGTGAGGTCTTTCCTCAGTCTCCTCTTCTCCAGGCTGAACAGACCAAGTGACCTCAGCCGCCCCTCATATGGCTTCCCCTCAAGGCCCTTCATTGCCCTCCTTTGGATACTCTCTTACTTTTTGTGCCCAAAACTGCACACAGTATCCAAGGTGAGGCCACCCCAGTGCAGAGCAGGACAATCCCCTCCCTCAACCGGCTGGCGATGCTTTGCCTGATGCCCCCCAGGACAGGGTTGGCCCTCCTGGCTGCCAGGGCACTGCTGACTCACATTCAGCTTGCCATTGACCAGAACCCCCAGGGCCCTTTCCAAGGCACTGGTCTCCAACATCTCATTCCCCAGTTTTTATGTATATATAACCTGGAATTGCCCCATCCCAGGTGCAGAATCTGGCACTTGCCCTTGTTGAACTTTTATAGTAGGCGATTGCCCAGCCCCCTAATTTATCAAGATTTCTCTGCTGGGCCTCTCTGCCTTCCAGGGAGTCAACAAGCTCCTCCTAATTTGGTATTATTAGTAAACTTACTTAGTATATCTTTGGATTCTGCATCCAGGTAATTTATGAAGATGTTTAAGAGCACAGGGCCCATGATGGAGCCCTGTGGAACCCCACTAGTGACAGGTCATCAGCCTGATGTCACCCCATTCACTGTTACCCTTTGTGCTCGACCCATGAGCCAATTGCTCACCCACCACATGATGTGTTTATCCAGCTGTGTGCTGGAGAGTTTGTCCAGAAGGATCCTGTGACAGACATTATCAAAAGCTTTACTGAAATCCAAAAACATTACATCAACAGACTTCCCTTGATCAGCTAGGAGGCTTACCTTGTCATTGGAGGGAGTCAGGTTCGTCAAGCAGGGATTTCCTCTCATGGAGCCATGCTGGCTGTAACTGATGACTGTGTTGTCCTTCAGGTGTTTTATAATAACTCCCAGAATAATCTTCTCCATAATTTTACCAGGCACTGAAGTGAGACTGGCAGGCCTGTAGTTTCCTGTAGTCCTTTTAGGATGAATGTCTCTCAAATTGTCTTAATCTTTCTAGAATATTAGCTCAATATTTGTATGTAGAATAATTTAAAGTTCGTAATAGAATTTCGAATTTGATACTTGCATCCCAAAATGTTACTGTTCTTTGTCAATAGATGCGAAAAGACTTGCAGCACTGGGACAGTGCACTTCAGCTGGCTAAACGTTTGGCCCCAGACCAAATTCCTTTCATATCAAAGGAATACGCAGTGCAGCTTGAATTCATGTAAGTTCTCCTGTAAGGGTGCAGTATAAGAATATTAAACCAATAGTCATGCTCAATAGAAGAACACAAAATAATGATGCTTCAAATGACTGCATTGTTGAGAGAGGTCTTGCAGCTATACTATGAGGAAGAGGAGTTTGGCAAGGAATACTTCATGCTAGAGATATATGTTAGGAAATAATAGTTACTTTTGATTAATTTCAGTATATCTGCATTCTCTGCAGCTGGTAGAGCCAGTATATAATATCATTTAATAAATACAAAGTGTTTGGAAAAGGGAGAAAGTCCAAACTCCAGGGAAAAAAATCATCTTCGTATTTTTATTGCAAAATTTCTAAACATTTTAATAGGTTACTTTCATTTTTCTTCAAGAAAAATGTGGAAGTAGGGATGAGACTATTGAGGTGTATTGTGCAGATAGATTCTTTGCATGTCTTTCAAGGGAGGTTTATTGGTCTCAGTACAATGGAATTGAGAGATGGAATGGTTCTTTGACCAAGAGCTTGATAAAGTCCACAGGATATGCTGTGACAGGCTGTGTAACTGTTCACTTCTCACATACTTCGCATCCTTCTGTGCAGTCATTATGTCTAAAGCAAGACAAATACACGCATCTCTCCCTGTTAAAAACATTATTCTGTATAACTTCCAGTTTTATTTTAGGGGTGATTATGTTAATGCTCTGGCACATTATGAGAAGGGGATCACTAGAAACAATAAGGTAATTCCTCTTTAAGTATTTATAGCATTGTACTGTCATAATATACATTGGGTTGTTATGTTTCAGACTCATTTGAACTCTGATTTTTTTTTTTAATTCGGTTCTAAATCTATATTCCTATTGCTTTTGGGGTAGTAGTCCTTTTACTTATCTTATTTTTAATATACAGAACGATGTTTTCTCTAGGAATACAGTGGTTTTTCCATAGTATTAACATGACATAATTAAACTTAGGTTATTATAATTTGAACAGTTTCATAATAGGTATGCAAATATCAGAGAAAATATTGCTAGGATTTTTCTTATTATAACTAAAGTCCTAATTATTCCTTCTGTGCTTTGCTGGATTGTTACCTATATAAAGACAAACAAGGATTGTGTTGGAAAATAAACATCATATTCAGTAGTTCCTCCCTTATTCTGGCTTTATTTCCCTTAATATTTACAAATATGGATTGTATTAAATTATAATAGGGAAACATAATAGGGGAAATATTAGTGTTCTCTGGATTCAAGCCATTTGGCTTTATGAAACCTCAGTGGCCTTACAACCTTTAAAAAAAAATGAAGGACGTATCCTGCTATTACTTTCCCTTTTTCTCTACTGTTGGTTTTGGAGGAAAGAGGGTAGTAGCACTGAACTGTCTGTAAAACAGATTCTTCTCATGTATGCTTGGTCTTGACAGATCTTGTAAGCAAAATGTAAAAATTCAAGACAAAGCTTAAGATGAAAACTAAGCTGACTTCTTCTAAATAAGTGACGGCTGCATCTAGGCAAGAATTTTGAGACAAAAATTGATTTTATTAAGTCCATGTTATGTTTTGTTGGTTTGTTTCAATGCTTGGTTACTGTAGCTTTTGTGACCTGATATTTCTAATGTATTATCTATAGTTACTGCTTTTCATTTGATTGCCAGTACCAGGAGCATGATGAAGCTTGCCTTGCTGGAGTGGCTCAAATGTCCATTCGAATGGGAGACATCCGTCGAGGGGTAAACCAGGCCATTACACATCCCAGCAGGTTACTAAAAAGAGACTGTGGAACTATCCTGGAGAATATGAAGGTACTCAAAATGTTACTAAAGTTAAGAGTGAATATGTGAATTCATTGAGCCATTTATTGATATGTAATCTTACCTGAGAACTTACAGTGATTTCCAATATTGTAGCAATTTTCAGAGGCTGCTCAGCTGTATGAAAAGGGACAATATTATGACAAGGCAGCATCAGTATACATCCGGTGTAAAAACTGGTAAGTACAGATTTCAGGGAAATGTTATATTTCAAAGGACTTGCTGTGGTACTTTTTGGAAACGAATGTTTCTCTGAATGGCACAAATGCCTTATTAGTTATTGATTTAATTGTTCCTTCCCTACAAGCTTAAAGGTTCTCTCAGAAACTTATGTTGGTTTAAATATACCATAAATGGGAGATAATATTTTTCCCTATTTTGTATGTGTTATGTTTAAAGTTACCTGCAGTTTAAAGTTCTTTGTGGGGGTGTGGGGATGGGCATGTGCACACATGCACACTGAATTTAGTAATTTTGTTTTGTGTATTTACTGTTACTTCCTAAAATGTCTTCAGTTTTATAAAATGCATAGCTGAGACTGACTATTCATGCAGTTAGAAATTATTTAAGTAGAGGTGGTATCATGTGTAGCCAAAATCAGTGGTATTATGTTCAGTACCTTTTTAATTTTTTCTTAAAGTTAATTTGATTATTGTGAAGTCTCCAGTGGAAAAGTACAATTTGCTGAGAGATTTAAGGGCTTAATTCTTGCCTAATTACATTTTATGGACTCCTTATATTAAGAAATTATTTGAATAGAGTTCAGGATTACCCCTTCTCTTTCATATGAGTGCTCTAAAGATTACATTGGAATATTATGTTCATTTATTTGAATAATTAAAGTTTTATTCCATTATAGAATTGCCAGTGGCATCAGAACAAGCTAAGAAAACACTTGGTTAAGTAGGGTAGCTTGCACCTAATGATAACCTTGACTTGGGAAGTGAGAGGTACAAGCTTTTACTCAAGTGGGAGGAGGTTCAGTTTAAGAAATGCTCTTACCTTTTAGTCAGAGAGGTGAGATGTAAGGTCAGCCTCTCTTCAGTCTCTCATATCCCTTGTTCTGAAAGGCCCACTGCTTAGTTTGCTGGCTTTTATAGATCTTTCAGGTTACAGTTTTAATACTATGCTGCTTTTGTCAATTAATTAGAGAATACCTGAGGTAAAAATTGTTGATGTGGCACTTCTTATGCTCATACATTTCAGAATTAAAAAAGAGAAGGTACTGTCCTTCTTTAAGCCTGTGCATTCCTAAAGCAGTCTATAATTTCCAATTCTTACATCTGTAAAGTACAGCTTTTCAAAAATATCAAAGCCTTCTAAGCTTTACGTACATTATCTTCAATTACTTCTTTTTTAGCCTTCGTTTCAGTGTTGGTATAAATATGACCATTTTACTGGAGAAAATTTGAAACCAGATGTATTTATTAAATAACTATTTTCTTCTCTTTCTAGGGCAAAGGTTGGTGAACTTCTCCCTTATGTTTCATCTCCAAAGATTCACCTACAATACGCAAAGGCCAAAGAAGCAGATGGCAGGTGCTTTTGGATGCTCTTTTAATACAAAACATGTTGTTTTATAGTTTTTGCTATTATTATACATTAGTCTTTTTGTAAAATAAATTAAAACACAGACACAATTTTGCATAAAATAGTCTTTTGAAAATGTATTCTAAAATACATAAACTTAAGTTGTTGTATGAAGATTTGAAACATAATCTAAAGACCTTCCACTAGTATCAAAGATGAGTTTCTAATGGATTATTTTCATGTCTAAGCATTAATATATTTTTAACAAAAATCATTGAGGTGTTGAAAGTACTGCACCTTATGCAGTAGTCCACTAGCAGAGTACTCAAGTTCAGTTGGTTTCTAGTAAATCCTTAGCTGTGATTTTTAAAGGTCATTCAAAGAGAGAATAATCATGAAAGAAATTTTTTCATTCTAGGACCAAATTAGTGTTACATCCTAATGGCTGCATATGCAAAATATTAAATAATGTGAAGTTATTAGCCAAAGTGAAGGCCCCAGATAGGTTATATTTAATCGAAAAATGTAGTTTCTACTAGTCCTTACCTGTAAGTAAATGTGCTTCAGGATAATGATAGCTTATAATATGAAACAGCACCAAAGCTAAATGTTTGGATCGATGAGACTAGAAAATACTGTTTGTGTCAAGTGAGTAGTGGGAGAAGGAGAAATTTCTTGATCTTGTCTACAGAACAGAAAGGAAGCTTTATATTTTAAAATTGTAGAACTAGTTATCAGGTTTGGTTTTTATTGTTCTCTCACTCGGAAGTGTTTTCATATGGAACAGATGATGTTTGCTGATGGAACAGATGAACTGCTTTTAATATAGGGGATGCTGGCAGAGTAGGTCAAAAATAGTGTTGAGGTAGACATTTTTCTGTTGCCTCTGCTTTTCGTTCTCTCAAAGGAAAATGAAATAGAGACCAAAAAAACCTTTGTAAATGCAGAACAAGGCTATTACATGCAAACTGAAAGGAAGGTGTCACAGAGTAATCTTGCAGAAATGAAATATTGCATGTTTCTTTCACACTGTATTATAAAGAGTTGCTTAGAAGTTTGAAAATCTGATGCGGAACTGTTATTTTGCAGGTACAAGGAAGCTGTGATAGCTTATGAACAAGCGAAACAATGGGATAATGTAATTCGACTATATTTGGATCACCTTAATAATCCTGAAAAGGCTGTCAATATCGTGAGGGAAACACAGTCTCTTGAAGGAGCAAAGATGGTGGCCAGGTAATGATCATTATGCAGGTTAAAAAAAAAAAGGGTGAAAGAGGCCATACCTATGGAAAGTTTGTGAGGCTTCCTAACATGTTACGCTCTGGTCATTGATATTTGGCCAGACTGTATGTTTCAGTGCATTGATTTGAGTTCTCTAAGATTTGGACAGCTAAACAGGTACTGATTTTTTTTTTTTAACTTTCTGATTAGAATTATATTAACCTGAAGCAATAAGTTTAGACAACAATAAAATTTGCCATGCTGTTTTATTTGTACTAAAATAGTTTTAGTGACCTAGGCAAAACAATTAAGATATAAACAATCAAATAAAAATATCAAGCTACAAAATTAATGAGAAACATATATTTGTATGCCACAAAATATATGATATTCCTAAAGCATTAGGTGTGTTCATTATGCTAATTAATACTAAAGTATTAACTTGTTATTCTGATTAGATTCTTTCTGCAGCTTGGTGACTATGGTTCTGCCATCCAGTTCCTGGTCATGTCCAAGTGTAATAATGAAGCTTTCACATTAGCTCAACAACACAACAAAATGGAGATTTATGCTGATATCATCAGTGAGTATTTTAGGTTCATATTTTGCTTGCATTATGTTTTGCTGCTTTTTTAGTTGATTTCAACCAATTTTAAATCATATTTCAAGGACGGAGAAGTTTTGTTTCCCACCTTTTTCCATTTGCAGTCATCATGGCCATGTATTTCAGTCCTAGAAGCCAAGCTTTGCTTTCAGCTTAGGTATCTCTCTTGGTTTTCAGTCTGGATTGTTTTCAAATCTTGCCTATATTACAGCCTTTTTTTGCTTATCAATAGAGATAAAACATTTGTCTGGACTATTTTCTTGTGTCCATCGAGGAATTCTGTTCTTTGATCTTGATACAAAACGGAATTTTACTGGTGCGGTTCTTGATTTTTGTCCCCTTTCCCTTTTCTCTTGGTTGCAGCTCTTTTCTTATTTGGCTGTATTTGGCTGTGTCACTTGTCTTTCCATTTTTTTCCCTTTAAGGCCCTTCATGGCCTTCTCTTGTCTGAGGTTCAAAAAGGAGACCTTACTGAGGAGTTGACTTTTATCTCAGGCCATCAAGTCAGTTAGTGTCCATTGTCAATCTGCACTAAATTTTATGATTTTCATCTCTGTCAGGCACCATTGTTTGTGGAAACAGTTCCACATATGTATCTACCAAATTATCTCATATTTTCAATTAATCTCTTCCTTAAAAAAATGAATTTTTGTTGTGGAGGTTATAAAAACTTGGCAACAGCTAGCTTGGCAATGCACAGTTACAGCTGCTTCTCAAGATGGCCACTACTGTTCTACTGCTCCTTATGCTTTCTTCTTTCTCTCCTGTGCCAAATAGGATGCCTCAAGTTGTAACCTAAGTGGGTGGAAAACGGGTTTAAAACTATGGAGTAGGAGCTGCCTTTGTTTTACATGTGTACAGTAAAATGGAGTCTTGGTTAGAAGACTTGGGTAGTATTCCCTGCTACCACATGGTTACATTGGTCCATGGTTACATAGTCTTGCTGTGTGCAATACAGGTATACTTCCATATTCTTAAACTGTGAAGGCAGTTCAGGTGATAATCTCTAGTCACTTGTTCTGGTCTATTGTTGTCAAGACATTATTAGATCATAGTTATGCCATTTTTTTATCTTTCTGCTAGAGTGTGTAGTGACAGGATAAGGGGGAATGGTTTTAAACTGAAAGAGTAGGTTTAGATCAGATATTAGGAAAAATTTCTCTCCTGTGAGAATGGCGAGGCACTGACACAGGCTGCCCAGGGAAGCTGTGGTTACTCCATCCCTGGAAGTGTTCAAGGCCATGTTGGATGGGGCTCTGAGCAACCTGGTCTAGTGAAAGGTGTCCCTCCCCGTGGCATGGGATTTGGAACTAGATAAGATCCCTTTCGACCCAAACCATTCTATGATTTTATGAAAACTAAAAATTCCATTATGATGTAAAACCTGGGGAAACAATATTTCACTGCATTATTACCTCCTAATGTCTGACATTTAGCCTGATTAAATATGAAGACATGTATAGGACATAATTTGAGTCTGTCTGGCTTTGGTTTTCTTTAAATGTCAGTAGGAAAAAAAAAAGGTAGAACGAGAGAATTTGTTTCTTCAATAGGGCTTTTATCTTATTTAATAGGAATACCCTGCTATCACTGTGATCTCTGTTGCAGGTTCTGAAAGTACTACCAATGAAGATTATCAGAGCATTGCACTATATTTTGAAGCAGAAAAGAAACATTTTCAAGCAGGAAAATTTTTTTTGCTGTGTGGTCAATATGGACGGGTCAGTACTGAAAGAATAAAATAGTGGAATTTAAATTTTCGTAGAAACTGTTCAAAATACATACTTAAAAATCAGGGAAGTTCGTAGTAGATTTTAAGCACCTTAACTGATGACATACTGATATTTTTTAAAAGTGTAAAAGCCTTAAGCAAACTAGTTATATTTACAGTTATCTAGATTGTATTCAGTGAATTATACACTGCCATGCACATAACCTTTTCATAGCAGTAGAAGCTCCAGGTGGATCAATGATATACTGTTGTCAGTGAATCTCAAATGATCCACAGCAGTACAGCTTATTTACATTTTATTGCCTTGACCAGTGGAGACTTGGTTGCCAAGTAATTAATTCATTTAATACTGTAGCATGCCCTAACTGAAAGCTTTTTTTTTTTAGAAATGAAAATACATTAATTAAATTACGTTGATTGACACTCACCCTTTTGATCAGTTACAAATCAATGAACTGATGCTTATTAAACATTGACTTTTGCATATTGAATACATACCGAAAAAATATGACTGATTTTTGCAAATTACAGCCACTGTAGATGAAAGCTCCTTGAACTGTGGCATAGGGGGGATCCAGTGCACATTAATTTCTTCTCACCATATTGCTGTGAATCTTTAACTGTTAGTGAAGTTGTACACCAGAATTTGGCAAAGACTCAACTGTTTCTTGCTGGAGTCTTTGTAAGAGCAGCTGCTGCCTCTGTAGGCAAGATAAGCATTCAGTGTGCCACTTGTCTGTCAGGATACAGAGATAAAAATTAGGAACAAATTATTTCGTGTGTCTCAGTTTTAACTTTTCTTCTGTATCATTTTAGGCATTAAGGCACTTTTTGAAAAGTCCAAGCACAGAAGACAACTTGGCTATAGAAATGGCTATTGAAACAGTAAGCAACTTTGATTTTTAAAAAAATTCTTCACCTTTGCAAGAAGTTTACCTTCAGTATTGTGACATTTTCCTAGCAGCTGTGTGTGTGTTTGGACAGATTGCAAATACAAGGAAAACTGTATCAGTAAAGATGGTATCTAAACATACCTAAAAATCCCAACATAACACATTATATGAACTACTGTATGTCAAAACTAAAGAACCAAAGAATCATCTGGTTTGAACACACAGGTCTAAAAAAATCATGTTTTAAATCTGTCTGGTTTCAGTGCCTTATGGAAAGCCTCTTTATGGGTAAGTTACTTTTCCTTCTTTCATATCATGATTTCTTCTGTCTTTATTTAATAGGTGGGACGGGCAAAAGATGAAGCCCTAACAAATCAGCTCATTGACTATCTTATGGGAGAGGGTGATGGCATGCCCCAGGTATTGTATTTTTATCAATGCTATTGTGTCACAATTGCTCTGCTACGAGACAGTTTGACCTTACTTTTTTCCTAAAATTTTTGGTAGGTGCAGATTGTGCTTTAGTTTAGTTTCATTAACGAGTGAGACTTGGATGATCACTCTGCAAGTCATTAACCCAATAACTTCAGTTTCAGAAATATAAGAAACTAAGTAACTATGTTAGATATAATAATGCTTCTTCAGTCATCTTTATGCAAAGAAGTAGTTGGACAGAGGCAGTCCAAATTAATGCTCATACTGAGGGTAAAAGACAAAACTTAGCTGTTTGTTCATGCTGGTTTGCCAGCTGGCTGTTGCCTTTCGCAGATGGACAGTCAGCATGTGTGTGTCTGGAGATTAACTACAGTACTGATCTCTTCCTGCAGTATGGGAGTTGGTCGAACTGTTGCAGTGGAAGTAAATAAGGTACTAAATAGGAGATGAAGGTCAAAACCCGAAGTTGACAAGGCTACATTAGTTCCTGTGTTCACACATCAATATAAGGCATAAAAACTTGTTGAACAGATTTTCAAAATTAACAATTTCCTGTTGATTTCTGGAGTGATTAATGACCGTGTTTTCACAATGAGCTTAGCCCAAAGCAGCTCCAAAATAATCTTTCTTTTTGGATTTCTTATTAAGTAGAAGTATTTAGTTTAAAGTTTGAATTGATTATTCATAGTCAGTGTCCTCTGCAGATACAGGCTGCAGTTCTGTAAACTAAAGCACAGAGTTTCTGATCTAGGCTGAAGAACAAAATTACATATTTAATTTATGATAGAAAATTAGGAAAAATAAGAATCAAATTTGAATATTTTTGGTGACGGATCTTCCTAAACTTTACTATTAATAGGAGAATAAAGTACTGTACTGGTTTGTATGTTTTCACTCATTATTGTTACAGAAAAATCTCCTTTGGACACTTACAACCTTACTTTTATACTATTTATAGGTGTTTTGTGAAATATGAGGTGCTCTGTGCTATGAAACTTTTAAGTTCATGTGATGAATTAATAAAATTTAGAAAGAACCATTACCCTTTCTTCTGGGTTTCCTGCTGCTTTGTTAAAAGCAAGCCATTCACTGGCTGTAATAAAAGGCTTTTAGCAGGCTGGTAGGCTGTTTCATCTTCTATTGTATATATGGATTTGAGAGTTAGAAGATACTTGTTGATGGATTTTTGTGTATTAGCTGCCAATGCCATAGCCTTGATAATAAAAAAGGGGACAAGTCACAAGCTAAGCACAACATAGATTAGGTCTATACTATATGTACAATATAAAAAGTAGATCTCATCCTTCTTCGGTTGTTATGATTGGTTTTTTCCAGTACAGATTTAAAATGTCCACTGTTAGAGAGCAGAAAAGCAGCATTTGAACTTAAGGTAACAAACAGCTCTTTTACAGCAGTGTGACTGCTGATGGGCTGTCTGTTTTCCCTGAGTTTGAGCTATACCAAAACAGTCTTCCGAGTCCATTTTTGCCTTTGATGACTATACAGCTTTTACTACATCCAGTCACATTTGGGCTTGAGTTCCTGGAACTAAGTGGCTGAACCACTTGAAGTTTTACTGCCTATTACAGCAGAGCTGGAATGTGAGCTAAGTGGGCTAAGTGGTGGGGCACCCTTGTGTTTCCACTTTGAAAGCCAGACCCCAGGTGAGGATATTGCAGCCTGCAATCAATTGCTTAGTCAGGGAATTTAGAGTCTCATACAAACTCATGGAAAATATAGCCATGTGCAAAATTATGTATGTGGACGAATAACTTTTGCCTTACTGAGGGGAATAGGGTTTGATTACAATGGAGATGCCATGTTCTTGGTGCAGTAAGTTGATTTCGCCCCTAATAGTAAGGCTGTAATGTTACAGCTGTGTTTTGTGGTTCTGTTAGGAAACTGGAAATTCTATCTCTTTCTTCTCTGAATGGTGCCTAGAGATTAAGGGTTTGATATTTTAGACTTTTAGAGACACTGCACAGTTGATGGCCAAGCAAACTTTGTTTTTATAAAATAAAAAACCAAACAAAAACCCAAACAAACCTCTATCTCTGTATTATTTACCTCTTATTTTTACCTGTAATATGAAATATGAACATTAGTAAAATTATGAGAGAAGCAAAACATAGCAAAGCAAACAGAATTCAACTGCAAGACCCCAAAGAGTATTAAACTGTTGGAGTCACTGGATGAAAAATCTATGCAGTATCAGTGTAAGCAAGACTGTTCATATTTATGCTGGAAGTTGTGTGGACAGAAACCACAGCATCCAGTCTCTTCTCAGAACAGCAGCTGAGCCATCTGCTTCAGAGAGGTGCATGGGGCTGGGTCCGGGAAGTGAGCTACAGTATGATCTCCACAGTGAAGAGTTGCCAAAGATTTTAGAAAACACTTAGGAATTTTGTGAATGCCATAATTGCCATATTTAACATTGTTTTGAACTTCAATGTAGAGCTTTCTTCTCCTTGTTTAAAAGCTCTCTCTTGTTCTTCTGAATGCTTTAATCCAATCTACCATAGTCTCTCTCAGTGAGTAACAAAATTTTACTTTATCAAATCATACATGCTTGTTTTAAAAATTACCTTAAAAACAATTCATCTTTATTATGCTGTGGAGACTGGTTTTGAACTTACCAAGTGGGGTTGTTTTTAGAAAATAGCAGCTTCTATGTGGTGGCATTTTTGTAAAGCTGAAAGAGCAAACTTTAAAAGTAGCCATGCAGCAGAAACTTGCTAATCATCATTAGTGCTTGCTTTGATCTTCAAACCAGATCATCACGAAGAGCAGGCTGATTGCTTTAAATCTTCCATGGCCAGCAGTTATATGGCATTTTAGTGAAGTACCATTTTATCAATATTATTATGCTCACCACAGTTTTGCTACATTATTTTCTGACTAATTACAAACTGTTTCTTAAATGTGTTACTCTGGCAACTATTGTATTTGTTAACTTTAACATGTAAAGATTCTTAGTTTGTCATGTATCTAATTTCAGAGAGTTTTAACTAGCAAGGTTCTGCTGTCTTCTGTGTGCATATTTTCTGAGTACATGTGTTCTAAAAAGGAAAATGAAATTAAATTCGTGGCTATCCAGTATTAGGATCAGTTAGACTGCAGTAACAAATTTTTCTAAAGAGCATAGGAAATATATTGTCAGTAGAAAATTCTTTCCTGCATTTTTTGCTTTTAAACTTACTGACTTCAGAGGTAAGAATATAAAAGTAAAACATTGGACTAATTTTCCTTAAATACCTTCTATTTTTTTTCCTACATATGGTTGCCATGTAAGTAATTCAAATATATTATTTAAGTAAAATATAATTAGGGACATGGCAAATACCATGTTAGGCCACCTGTCCATGCTGGGACAGGATCCTCTCCTGCCACAACAGGAGAAAAGGGAGAAGCAGCCTGGTTGGGGAGGAAGTGCAGCCTTCTACTGTCATCAGTGGAATGGCTATCTGTGGTCATTAGATGGTGTCAGAAGTTGGGAAGAATTACATCAAACAGCACAACATTGATTAATACAACTCTTTTCATAGAAATATTTATAATATTTTAACATAGAACACACACTGTAAATGTTTGGATTTACCACTAATATGCAGAATGAGTTGGTTTGGATTTTTTTTGCTTAACTGTCTATAAAGCTACCAGTTTATTTTTGTTCTGATTTGTACTTTTAAGTTGGAATTATACCATTATATACAATATTTCAGATTAATTTAATCCTGGATTAAAAGATTGTACAGACTTACTGATCCCATTTAAAAATCACTGCTAAAGATATGAAATAGTGACACTAGCCTAGTTTTTTTTCACTTAATAATTCCATTTCAACACAAGCAAGGTCATTTTATTTTGTATTTTAGCTGTATTTTTAGGAATTACCTCTTTTGAGGATTTTCTAAAAATCCTTATGAAAGACCTAATTCTCCTTTCTCTTGTTTATCTTTTGTTTTTAACTAGACATTTGAGTACACCTTACAAAAATAGAACTCATGTTTGTTTTCTACAATACTGCCAACTTGTTTTTTTAGTTTTCTTTTAAAATTATTTCACTAATTTGCCTGCTGCTGGATTGCCAGTTTTGGGGCAAACTCTTTGCCACATTTGCCATTCTTGAATCATACAATCTATCCAGAGGATCCATTAATGGCATATTACAAGTTTTATGCTTTTTTTTTTTTTTAGCTGATTCTATCCTAATTTTCATTTTTTTTAGCTGTCTTGGATGTTTACTGTCTGGTCCCAGAACAATACACACTAAACAATGTTTGTGTCTAGATCCATAACACAATTTAAACATGTCTAGCAAGATTTCTGTTTCTGAAAGGAGTCCATTGATTCTTTTCTGGCACACATTGGGATTTTCACCTGTACCACTCCCCATGTGCCTGGTGGTCTGTCAGGCCCTGCCAGGACTCCCTCAGGGTCCTCAGCGTGGGTGTTCCTGTGCAGACACACCTTGCAGGTGAATGTGGCAGAGCCAAACCATGCTGATACAAAATGCTCTGGCGAAACAAGCCAACTTGTCTGCTTTCTTTAGAGAGTGGTGGTGGGAGGAGCAAGTAACGCAAGTGAATACAGCACTATGTATTTGGTGGGTATTAATTGCTTTTGTGTGGTTTCATTAAGGATGCCAAGTACCTGTTCCGCTTATACATGGCATTGAAGCAGTACCGAGAAGCTGCCAGAACTGCCATAATAATTGCCAGGGAGGAGCAATGTTCAGGTAAGTCTGTTCTCCCTGATGTGACAGCATCTAATGCAACCTCCTTAGATACCCTACCTAGAGTACTGTTGTTTATGTAGGATTATACTTAGAGAAGACTAAGTGCTTTGAATTATATGCAAGTTTAATTTTGAATTGAAAGTAGCCTTTGTGAAAGCATTGGGACTCATATACTGGGGGGAAAAAATGTGGAAAATATCTGTATTCTTTATTACGTTCAAGTAGACATAGTGATTAAGACAGCCTGTGACATTAATTTTCTGTGTATCCCAGGTCATAGAATTGTAGCTTTTGCATGTGGTTTCTGACTCGGGTACTGATACTTTAGTCTTTGCTTATGACTTTTTTTTGCAGGAAGATGTGCACAGAATAAGAGAAGGACCAGACACATGCTTACTTAAACCTTGTTTTCCTCTGTAATGGGGAGCTGCAGTTAGAAATAGTGAAAAATAATAGGAAGAGACAGTGCTAAAAGAAAAATAGCTATTAACTCCATTATTCACTCTCCTCTGTAGCCACAGCAACAACCCTATCATAACATTGCTTGCTTTTCATTTCAATTATGTAAAAAAATCCATAAAGGAAAAATAGCAGCCTTGGGAACAGCCCAGGCATATTAACATTTATGGGCTGCTCTTCAGCATTGGGCTAAGGAGCAGAAAAACCTCTGAAACCTTTGGCAAGTAAATGTCCCAATCCATCATAGTAGAGAATAATGCATTTGTGCTAATTACAGAAGCAGGAAATGCAAAGTATGAAGGGCTTAAATATTTACTAGCTTCTCTGAATCTGAAAACTTGTATCTAAAATGCAGTATCCCACAGTGTATTTCTTATTCCCTAATAGTATAGATGTGTTCTGCAGCCGTGTAATAAGAAGCACAATATTAATCTCATTAAACACACCAATCTTGCAGTAACTGTTTCCTCTGGAGAAGCACAGTTTTAGATCATGCCTCTCTTCCTTCAGCAGATTTCAGTGAGTTTGGTTCTGAAGTTTGCACCAAATACAGTTTGTTCTTTCCTAAAAAAATCAGTGTAATAATAATTAAGGCATATTGTTTGATATTTTAGTTTGGGTATAGCCATTTCATGTGCAGTTTTCCTTGAAGTTGTTTTTATGAGATTAGCTCATTTGGTTAGAGCACGATGCTAGTATCATCAAGGTTGTAGGTTGAACCCTGTATGGGCCATTCACTAAAGAGTTGGACTTGATGATCTTTGTGGGTCCCTTCCAATTCAAATATTCTGTGCAATCACATGGTTCTAGGACTGATCATATTATTCTGCGAACACATAATAGCGTGAAAAAATAATGTTGTTTTCCACCAACTGATTCTGGAGTGATACATAGCTGCCTCACACACAAATGCCACAATTTGATTCAATTGTAGTGTGTAATGGCACATTACAAATTGCTGTCTAGAGTAAAAACATTTCATGATAAAGAAATATGCAGAGACAAGGGAAGAAGTTTGCTGAAATAACTGAATCTGAAATTTCCTTTAAATGCCTCCACCTACAAAGCATGTCTTCCTCAGACTCTAATAATGAAAAAAATTCCCAACCAACCAACTCCCAAAACAAAGCAAAACCAAACAACTAAGAATAATCTAACAATACTAAACACTAGTTTTCAGCTGCATCGATAATTTAGTGACATTTTGTTGTTTCTACACAATCCTTGAAGCAGCGTAACCTAGTGAATTAACATCAACATTTTAATTATCTCTCAACAGGTTTTGGGTTGGTTTGTTTGCAGAGGAAGGGAGTTGCCAAAGCTAATGATCATGTAAAAGTATGTTAAATTAACATTTAAACAATAGCTTTTGAATATCAGATGTTGAAGAACAAAAAGAAATAACATCTGTAAATGCTCTAAAAATACCTTTTCTGCTCTTTAATGTGGAAACAATGTCTTCCACTTTTAAGGTCATCTACATGTGTATTTTGCTACTGTTTAGATTACTTCTCCAAGTGTAATTTTTTTTACCTGACTCCCTGGCTAATATTGTTTAGGATACTATGAAAAACAACTGTGTGTGATATTCTGAAGAAATTGCCATGCAACGGTTTTACTCTTAAGAATCAATATAACTTCCTGTTCAGCTTCCCTATATGTTACAAGTAAAGAAATTGTTATGAAGAGTTAAATTTATTGTTCATTATTGTTTTTTTTTCTTAAGGAAACTACAGAAATGCACATGATGTTCTTTTCAGTATGTATTCAGAGCTGAAGACCCAGAAGATTAAAATTTCTTCTGAGATGGCTACAAACCTTATGATTTTACACAGCTATATTTTAGTGAAGGTAAAGAATTGAGAAATTGAATTTATGCATAAGTTGCACAGTCTCTGATTTATTGAACTGTTCGTGTGGGTGCTCTGTGTACATAAATTACATTGTCATATAGATTGTATCACAGAATCCAAGTGCATGCTAACTGCAAGCTTTGGGAGGACAGTCCATGATTGTTTCTGCCTCTTTGATTAGCATTTTTTTTTTAAATTCTGAATAATTCAAAATTACGTATGGCCTTCTGTATTTCTTTTGCATTCATACTTAAAAATATTATGGTAGTAGTACAACTATTTGTGATTATTGTTGTTGTATTTGTTGTCATTATACATACGTAGAGCACTGCTTTTCTGTACATTAAGCAGGGTGCTCAAATGATTTCTTATAGTTAACCCATGGGTGCCCATGAGGATATCCATTCAGCCTACAGCCAGCTTCTGGCCTCACTCTGTACCAGCAGTGAGGCAAGAGCCTGCAAATAGTGAGCTGAAGGCCAGAAAGACCATTCTGATAAAGAGCTGCTATGGAGTCTCTGGTCCTTCCTCCCATGCAACTCTGCTCAGTTTCATGGAAGAGCTTGATGCGCTCAGCTCCCAGCAGGATGAATGCCAAGAGCAGACTGCAGGAATTACTCTCAAATGGCTGCTGTAAATTTGGTATGTTTATCTTCCAGATTCACGTGAAACGTGGGGATCACATGAAGGGAGCACGTATGCTTATACGTGTAGCCAACAACATCAGCAAGTTCCCATCACGTAAGTGCTGACGGTGTAGGGGAGCACGCTGTGCTCTGCTGGCAGTTCATTAGTCAGCACTGCGTTACAAGGCTCCTTCTGCTCCTGTGATCCTGTTGGCACACAGCACATGCTATGCAGTGTGCTCTGCCATCCTTCACTGCAGAGCTCTCTGATACACAGCTCCAGGATGGGATCCTCACCAGCAGCTTAGTCTGTCCTTGTCCACCATAACTGCAGTGCTGAGCTGCCTGAACCACACACAGAGTCCCATGATCATGTGTAGTGAACTGATTGGTTCTGGGACATTATGACAAAATTTCTTTTGGTCTTCTTTTGAAAATACTTTTTGGGTACTTGGAAAATGTAGACTAAAATGTAGGCTTTAAACAGTGCGGACCAGACTGGGGAGAAACAGTTATAGTCAGAACTTCAGGAATGCAAGGCAGTGAGAGGTGAAACCGTGGTTTTCTTGTATATGGTTACAGGAATGACCCAAATTCTGTAGTTGGGTACCATGAGGAAGAAGAAAAATACTCTATTTTCATCAGTACCTTTTAGCCATATTAACCCAAAGGTTTTCAGCATTAATATTGGTAAACAAATATTTGAGCTTTCATTGTTTCATTCTATTACAGACATTGTGCCAATTTTGACTTCAACTGTAATTGAGTGTCACAGAGCAGGATTGAAGAACTCAGCCTTCAGTTTTGCTGCTATGTTGATGAGACCTGAGTATCGCAATAAAATAGATCCTAAATACAAAAAAAAAATTGAAACAATGGTCAGGTGAGTGATGTTAATGAAATGTACGTCATATTAAGGCTTTATTTGTAATGCTCCTTGTGTTCCTAAAGCCTTTATCTTGTCTTCATATCATTTCACTGTCTCAAATTTGGAAGGCTAAGAGTCATATCCCACCCTTCTCTGAAAATGAAAGACACTTCTATTGCCTTGGATGTGATAAACCTTAAATGCAGTGTGCATATAAAATGCTTTCTCGCCAGCAGTAGCTTTTTCTGTCTGTCCATAAAGATGCCAAATGCAGCCATATAGGTTTAGTTGGTCTCTAGTGGAGAATGTACAGCCAAACCATTAGCTACTACAGCATCAGCATTATGCTCTTCTGGGATTTAGACTACTGACTAAATGGCTAGGATAAAAAAGAATGGGAAAGCAAATATATACATTCTTTACATTTTCTTCCCTAACTGAAGTTTTGTTTTCATAGATCCTAGCCAGTATTTTCTGCCAGGAGAGGAAGCATAGGTAATTGTGTAAGAGCAGGACAAGCATATGTAACACTTTTCTCATTTATTCTGCTAGCCTCTGACTAGTTTGAGGCTCAGGGACTTGCTGAGCTCATAGGGGTGGTTTAGATTGATTTATTAAGTCTGTAAGCTCTCCATGAACTTAGCCAATCTCTCTGCTTGAAGCCATGTAAATTTTTAGCAGCAGGTGACTTCTGTGACAAAAAGTTTCATTGTGTCAAGACTGGTCTCTGGCTAGATTAAAGTGATGCCTTGTAGTTTAGCTCTTTGGAGAGATCTACCTTTTTGTGTGTCACTTAGGATTTTATATACCTCTAGTTTTTAATTTTTTTTTATTTCCCTTCTACCAGTCATATGTTTTCAGGACCTGAAGAATCTCAGCTTACATAGCTATTATTTTGTTTATACTGGTTCTTATGACCTTTCTCTGAAACTATTCTACAGTGTTTTTGGAGGAGGAAGGAACAAAACTACCAGTTGTACTTAAGATGTGGACAACTTGTTGTCTTGGATTTATGTAGTAGCAGAAGGACTCTGTGTTTCGCCCTATTTGATTTCTTTGACTGTTTTGAAATCAAACTGATGCTTTCATAGAATCTTAGTATAGTTTGGGTTGGGAGGGACCTGAAAGATCTTCTAGTTCCAACTGCCTGCCATGGGCAGGGACACTATCCACTTGACTGGGTTGCTCAGGGCCTCTCCAAGCAGGCCTTGAACACTGCCAGAGATGGGGCATCCACAACTTTTCTGGCCAACCTGTTCTTCACCCTCACAGTAAAGAATTTCTTCCTAATGACTCATCTAAACCTACTCTCGGTTTAAAGCCATTCTCGCTTGTCCTATCACCATATACCCTTGTAGAAAGTCCCTCTCCAACTTTTTTGTAGGCTGCCTTCAGGTACTGAAAGGCCGCAATTAGGTCACCCTGGAGCCTTCTCTCTGCAGGCTGAACAACCCCAACTATCTCAGCCTTTTCTCATAGGAGAGGTGTTCCATCCAGCCCTCCTCTAGACCTGCTACAAAATGTGGATGTCCCTCCTGTGCTGTGAACCCCAGAGCTGGATGCAGCACTCCAGGTGGACTCTCACCAGAGCAGAGCAGAGGGGCAGAATCACCTCCCTCAGCCTGCTGGCCACGTTCCTTTGGATGCAGTCCAGGATATGATTGGCTTTGAGTTCAGTAGTACTGGTCCAGTATCCCTGAGGGACTCCACTTGTCCATTGGGACTCTGAGCTGTTGACCGCTATTCTTCCCTGTCTTCCATGTGCCTCCGCATAGCTTCTGGGTGGATCTGTTCCATGATCCTCCCAGGCACAGAGGTGAGGCTGGCAGGCAGTAGTTCCCGGGGTCCTCCTTTCTACCCTTCTTAAAGGTGGGCACAATGCTTCCCTTTTTCCCATCACCTGTGGAACTACCATGATCTTTCAAATATCATGGAGAGTGGCTTGGCAACTACATCAGCCAGTTCCCTCAGGACTGTGGGATGCATCTTATCAGGTCCCATGGTGTCAGTCAGGTTCCTCTGGTGGTCACAAGCTTGATCTTCTCTTACAGTGGGAAGCACTCTGCTCCCCTAGTCCTTGTCTTGCAGCCCACTCGAGGTGTGGGAAGAGAGGTTGCCACTGAAGACTGAGGCCAAAAAGTTACTGAGTACCTCAGCTTTCTGCTTTTCCATAGTTACCAGTTTGGAGGCGATACACTTTCTTTGACCTTCCATTTCTTGCTGACACACCAGTAGAAGCCCTTCTTGTTCTTTGCATCCCTTGCCGAGTTCACCTCCAGCTTCACCATGGCCTTCCTCACCCCATTCCTACACAACCAGACAGCATCCCTATGCTTTTTCCTAGGATGCCTCTCCCTGCTTTCACTACCTGCGCATATGCTTCTTTCCCTTTAGTTTTACCAGCAGGTCCCAACTCAGCCATGCCAGTCTCATCTTCCTTTCCTGATTTCTTTTGCCTGGGGTTTGAGAGCTCTTGTGCTCTGTGGAAAGTGTTCTTAAAGATCTGCCGGCTCTGTCCTGTGTCTCTCTGTTCCCTTGTCCCCAGGGGCAGTTTCCCAGGGGTCCCATTGACTATATCCTTGAAGAGCTGAAAATTTGCTTTTCTAATGTTCAGGAGCCTGACTTCATTCTTCACCTGACCCATGTCCTTCAGGACTACACCACTGCATGATCATTGCAGCCCAGGTTGTCTCCAGTCAGTGTCAGAGCATGTATTATAATTGCAAGATCGTGCTCCTAAGCACAGCACTTCAAGTTCATCCTCTTATGCCTGGAAACTTCTTTCCAACAGGCCTTGCTTTGACTTCCCTCCACCCTTGTATTTTCTTGTCACAAAGTTCTTATGGAATTCTTTGAAGCTGGTTCAGGCCTGTATCAGCCTGAAAATTATATACAAGGTGTGGCATCACATGATTTTCCCTGTATTTTATGAGCGTGCAGAACAGCAGGTTACCACAGATGTGTACTGGAAAAACTGTTTATTCTATTCTGTTTAATAGCTTTTAGCCACTTTTTTATATTTATACAAAGTTCTCCCCTATTGCCTGCTTGTTAATATTTTTAAAACACTACAATAAGCTTCTAAATAAGATATCAATGCTAAAAGCCATGATGACTCATCCATAATCTGTCAATCATGTTTATCCAGAACTCAGATTTTGTAAGTGAACGCAAAGGAACAGGACATTGCAATGGAAGTGCATGTGCCCAGACTAATAAAATGAGAAATTAGGCTTTTTACAAAGTATCAGGGTAACTAAGGGAAGCCATCCAATTGTCTCCCAGTGTTACTAGACTAAACATTAAAAATGCTGTATCTTTTTCACTGGTGAATGTTAAAAGTGAATCTAACCTCTTTAAGTGTTCCAGAGATAATGAGACATTAAGGTGACCTAAGAAATCTGAAAATAAATCTCTCTGTCCCTTCCCCCTCCTTAACACAAGCACCATGACGTCTGCATCAGGACCATTATTCTGACAGACACTTGGATGAACAAAGGCAGTTAAAAACTGTATAGTTCCACCAAAAAGCCAGAGATTTTTTTGATTACTCCAGGTTTTTGTGGTCCTGCCACAGAAAAACTCTGAAATAGAGAAACCATACATATAGACCTTGGGTTTTGAAAGCTTTTAAAATATCAGGATCTGTTACAGCTTTTAAAAGATGGTATTGTTTCTAATTAAATGGAAAATTACCTATTTCCAAGTTTATATAATTATGATGAAGCTTAGGAGATAGTTAATGGACTATGAAAGGAATGAACTGATAGAGTATAAAATAGCAGCTGGAAACTATGCAAATAACTCAAAGGAAAAACACTTGCTAAACATCAAAGGCATTGTAAAGCAGCTTCGTTCAAGTTTAAACAGCTTGAGGGTTTTACTCATGGTTGTATCTGTCTTTCAGACGTCGAGACACAGGTGAGACAGAAGAGCCAACAACAGCCTGTCCCTACTGTGCGTTCCAGCTCCCAGAGTACGAACTTCTGTGTCCCAGCTGTAAAAACAGCCTCCCGTACTGCATTGCAACTGTGAGTGTCTGCCGTGCTTTCCACACTCTTGACAGTGAAGGCAAAGCTTCTCTCCATTCTAAAAATTAGTTCATGTGAACGTCTTTGGTTTGCTAGTAGATAGATCTAAGCTAGATATTTTTATGGGTTTATGTCTTTTTCTAATCTGTTACCAAATAAGTAAAAAACATTCTTCTTGTCTTTGACTGTCATAGAATGTCCTGAGTTGCTGCTTATGAGTAGCAGGCACTTAAGGGTGACAGTAAAACCAGGAAGTAATTTGGGAACACTTTCACTTCCTGAGAAGGCAGGTGGAGTACCCGGAATCCCCAGGGCATGCACATTCAGTGCAGTTGGTGCACTTGGGAGAACAGACAGGACTCTGCTGCAGGTGCTTTCCCAGCTCAGCCCTTTGCTCAGAGGCTCTAAGCACAGATATAAGTCCCCTTTTCTTTTTCCATGCACAGGAGCTTTTGGAAAGCACAGCTCTCCTCCCCTGAACTCCAGGCTGGCAAGACTTCAAATGCAAAAAAAATTATTAAACCACACTGAACAACAGAAAAATTCTAAAGCCTGTTTTGGGGAATGCTCAGAATGTAACAGAATTTTTAAGCACATTCAAGGTTAAGTAATGGTTCAGCCAGTGACTTCAGCATTTCTTACATTTCTGATCCTTACAGAAATAAGAAGTTCTAACGTTTTTTGTTTCAGGACACTTTAGAGTGTACTGAAAAGGTAGGGAGGGGTACATTCCCCGTGGAATTTACTGTATAGCCACTGGATAACTTTATTAGGTTCAAGTAAATTGTCATACTAGAATTACAGGGCAAAAAAGAGAACTTAGTTGAACAGGAATCTTTTAGATTTTAGCATGTTAGAGTTAACATGCTTTATTAAAACTAAAGAATTAAGTCTTACAAAAAAAATTTGTATCAGTTATGTAGGGTTTGGTTTTTGTACTCTATTGGTGTAGCAGAATAAGATGACAGGTATACTTTAGCAGTATTATCTTAAGGAAAAAACCAAAGAATTTTAAATATAACTTTATGAGTCAAACATAATGTACAAGTTAACGTATGTTTCACATTATTTTATTTAGGCTCCATCTTGGCTATAGTTTGTTTGGATCACAGGTATTTGTAACGTCATTAAGAATGTGGCATTGTCAAATATCTAACAGTCAGTATCAAAACAGCCTGCTGTTACAAGCTGTATTACAGCACAAATCTCTCAGTATAGTTCAAGGTGCTGTTGTGTTTTATAGTATTGAAAAGGTACATATGAATTCCTTCTCTCAAAAGCAAATTAGTAAACTGTACCAAAAAAAGAGAATATTATTTCTACGTAAATAGGCAAATACCAGGCAGGCACTATTTTCACAAACTTGACTGTGTTGAGTGTGACCTGCTGGGCTCAGGTTCCAAGGCTTTGGGGTTATTTTTTGGTATGTCATATACAACACCAAAAATCCCAGCAGATGTAGGTACAGCTCTGGACAGAGATCTACAGGTACCATTATTGCCAAACTAAAACAATTTTAAAAGGTGTAATTCAATACCCTGTTAGATTTCTTGAGAGGAAGGCAAATTATAATGAAAACACTGCATCTCTTTGAGACCTCCTTTTCTAGTTACAGAATTTACACAGTAATCAAACTATAGTAACACTACTATGATTTGGGGCTTTTAATTCAAGATCTTGGAACTCAGTTGCTGAGGATTTTTCACAATAACAGGTACTGAAGTAAATGTCTCCTGTACCAGGGCAATGCTTGTCGCTTAACTACTTCTGGTTTTTCCATGCAGGGTCAGCACATGGTACGTGATGACTGGACAGTTTGCCCACACTGTGACTTTCCTGCCCTCTATTCAGAATTCAAAAAGTAAGTTGGGATCTTTTTTCTATTGCAGAATTCCAGTGTTTGTTCATATTTTAGCAGCAAATAGTTTCATCTGGGAGTAAAAACATGTAACAGCTGAGGTGGGTTGAAGAGGAATCCCCCTTACGTGGTGGTTGCCCCTACCATCCTCACAGGACATTGCTTCAAAGTGGGCCAAAAACTACAATAAGGAATTCAGCCAGTGACACAGCTTCACCAGGGCTTCATTCAGAACTGGAGATCGAGGGGGACTTGTCTAAGTTCTCAACTTCCTCCAAGAAGGCCTGATACGGGGTCAGGGCAGGAACACAGGCACAGCAACAGCCACCAAACCAAATACACAGAGAATTGGGTAATAATCACGTGTGAGAACAGGATTTGATAGCTCCCTTACAATGTCAGGGACTGTGAAGCTGCTGAAACTTCATGTTTTAGCCCAAGCTCTTTGTCTAAGTTTTAATTGCTGAATTTTGCTGATTCACTGCAGACTGCCTTCCTGGTGTGGTGGTAGTTAAAAACCAAATCAACCTTTGCTCCACATTGACAGACACAGCTGTTGCTCTGTCCTGCACTTGCTACATAGCATGGGTCAGAACTCTGCTCCAGCCTTTCTGCCTCAGGCCCAGTTTCCTTTCAAAAATATTATAATTAGCTTTTGACCACTCACCCCTTCCTTTACAACAGCATGTTACAGACTGAAAATGTGTGTCCTATGTGTTCTGAAAGAATTAACATTGTTGATCTGAAGAAAATAAATGACTGCACAGAGTACCTCAAACCAGAAGATGAGGACCAATAAATTCAGGTATGTGCTAGTCTATATTTTTCATTTAACAGGGCTCGTTCTAGAGGACACTGGGAGTTTTTACCAGGAAGAAATAATGTTCAGGAATCTTAACTTACAGCCTGGGTCTATGCCTCAGGTAACTGAGACCCAGCACTATCACCCCTCTTTGCCTTCAGGCATGTAAACACCAGTAGGTTTTGCTACTGCAACTGACCTGGTTGTTAATTTGTGCTTTAATTCAGTTTAACCTCTATGATCACATTAACATCTGCAAGATGTGGTGGTTTGGAACATGTTCCTGAACACCAGCTGTGCTTTGGTAGCACAGAGAACAGTTTGAATGAAGATCTCAACATGATCCAACCTTCTACAGATCCTTCAGCAAAAGTTTAAGTGTAGGGGGAGAGAGAGAAGTGCTAACAGGAAGGAGCAGATCTAAAATGCAGGTTACATGATCTGATCTTGTATGTTTAATAGAATATTTCCCAGCATAACAGCAACAAGGATTCTTGAAATACTCCTATTTCAGAGAACGAGAGCACTGCTCTGTCTGTACTACACACTTAGATCCGAGACTTTGGTTTTCTTAAGGAAATGGTAACTGAAAATGAGTTAACCAAGTTCCTCTTAATTTTGACATTTGAAGGCAGATTTACTACTGCAAACACTTCATGTAAAAACTCAGCCATAGGCCAGAGTAATACATGAGTGCTAAGTTATATACACCACAATGAAATTCTCTTTGGGAGGTTTTAGTTTTGTTTTTTCTTTTTCCCTGATCTGAGTAAACTTTGTAGTCTGCTATCACAGTGTCTGTATCAGAATATAACTAACAACCTCTGTTTATTTTCAGAACTGCTTGTGTTGGCAAACAGCAAGGAAAACTCTAGCACTACAATGGTGTAACAACAGCCATGCCACGTCTATTTTGTCATATTTGTAAATATTTAGCTTTTTATAAATTTTGTACTTTGTTTTATTGTAGTAATAAAACTGATAATTCTTACCAAGCAAAATTTGCATTTTATCTGCACCAAAGACAAACCAGGGGGCCATCTTTGTTACATGAGTGGCAAAAAGAAAACTGACTTCCTACTGGTCTCTTTTTCAATATCAGTTCTGAATTGTTATGAGTATTTTCTATTAAACATTTCTTACTCTTTAAATATTCCTTTCTGGTTTTGATTAAAGATACAACTCATACAAGCACAGGCTCCTTAAATTTTGGAACTAAATCCTTCATTGCTTTTGTGTGTCACTAACTGAACAAAAGGGAAGTTGTAGGAAAAGAGGAACACCACATCCTAAATATAAAGGAAAGACAAAACCTTGGAAGAACAGAGGGAGACAGAACAAACACTCCATGAACTTCCACAAAGCTTTAAAAGAGTCCTGTGAAACATTTTATTGTAGCTTTATATACTGCTTAATTTCTATAATGTACAAATAGGCAATTTAGGGTTTTTTGCATCACAGACTATTTACAAGACTTCACCATAATATCAGGGGATTTATAAAAAAAAAAAAAAAAAAGGTAGTGAAGTCCTAGGAAGACTCAGCAGAAATGCCAGGTAACTAAGCATCACATTTTCAGCATGTGCATGCACCTGGTGTTTGTTGCACAAGGAAATTTATAGTTTGTAACATGTACCATGTTAAGAATAAGTACAGTAGGGCATCATATGAGAGTACAGGAGCTACAGCACCTCTATAAGAGGAGCATTTTCAATATCCTCATTCTACTTTCCCAGCTGCAGCACTGGATCTGTATAATGTTCCTGATAGAAGTTAGATAAGCAAAACTGTGTCCAAGACAAGATTTTACTCCAAATGTCTTGTTTTCTCTTTTCTTTTCCCTTTTTTTGTTGTTTCTTCATTTTTCTCTCTTTTTGGCAGCCTGGAAGACTTCGCCTTTTTTTGCTACAAATAGAATATACAGACAGTTTAAAATCCAGCTGTGACCTGTCAAAAGCATAAGTCAAAATTCAATGCATGCTAAAGAAAGTCACATCCTTCCCTCCCCGTGTAGGTCAGAGGGTTTTAAACACCATAGAGAGCACAGACTCCGCACTATTCAGTCCCCCACTTGGCAATATATACAAAGTGTAATGCTAGAATTGTTGTCTCTGATAACCACAAAGGCTGGGGGCTGCTCCTTGGCAATGGCACCATCCCCCATCAACATCTAAATATCATTAAGGTGTGGAATCAGGTGCAGCAATCATGAGTTTACAGTGTTGTCTCACTTTGGTCCAATATTCAAGCAGAAGACAATGGAGGGAAATAACTTTTTCACACTACCACCATTTAAAAATTAGGAGTTGAGAGATTATGTATCTACCACATTTTTTTTTGTTCATTCAGATGATATTACAAGTCCCAGAAAGCTAACTAAAAACAAACCAAAAGACCCCAACACTTCAGTGTGGTGGTTTAATACTGAGAAAACTAAATCACCTTAATCATTGCATCACTTTCAACAGTATCCTGCTCATCCTCATCAGACTGGATCTCTTCCACATTCAAGTCTTCACTCAGTTCCAAGGCTGCTGCAGATCCCGACTGCCTTTTAGATGCCTTGACAGAACTAAGTGAATATGGAGTCAGATGTGCCTCTTTGTTGTAGGCCCGTGTAAAAGCTGCTTTGACCTGTCAAGTTGGAAGAAAGGAAACTGGGTATCAGCTTAGAAACTGTAGATTGTTAGGTAACTAACTCTTAGCTAGAGACTCCACATCATCTGTCTTTTGGAAAGATGTGACCAAAGACACATAGAAGAGGGCACTGTCTCAAAAAAACAAAGGATATGAGAGCTGTATGGTGACAGCTCATTTTAATTGAGTCCCACATAATCCTGAGATAGAGCATGGATCTTCAGATGCTTCTTGCTTAGGCTTACAGTGTAATGTCAACACTGTTCTGCTGCCACTTAATCACACCAGAGCCACCTTCGGCAGCACTAACACCTGCCAAACTAAGCAGCACATTCAGTCTACGGGTATAGGTTTAGTCACCAGCATTTCAGTTACTAGCTCTTCCCCTAGGCATCTGACCTGGGATGAAGGAGATCATGGTTCAGATCTCACACCTGCCTAGTCTGTAACAGGGGCTTGAGTTTAAGATCACCTTGTACCAGGTGAGGGTCCCAACCACTGAAGTGGACTAGCTGGACACTGGAGGAACAGCACACAAAGCACCCCAGGTCTGGCCGTTCTGTTTAACTGGACTGTAAAAGATGGAACCTGCAAGGCAGCCTCTTAAACCAGTGCCCACACCGTAACACAGGCAGCTGTGTGTCCCCAGCTCCTTCCCACGATGGTGAGAAAGGCAGGGCTCTGCATAAAGGCCATGCAGCTTACAGCCAGGAGCTTGCTTTTAGAAAGGTACCGGCTGTCCCTGTCCTTCTGTGTTCCACTTTGTGCCCCAGACACAACTGACTCCCAGTAATGCTTTATACCAGGAACAAAAGGTGCAAGACTCCTGAATAAAGCACAGCCTGACTTTCATTTAGGACTTAGCCCTGAACCTTTAGCAGTATGTTTGACAGCTAGTTTACAAAGACTATTATCAATTACAGTTAATAAGCAGCTGCACCAACTTCAGTCTTTCAGCAGCACACCCATACCACAGCTACTATTCTAGGATTTCCTTTTTAAGATACTGAAGAAAAGGAAAAAATTCACTGGTAAATTTTACCTTGGGATCCAGCTTTGAAAAAGAACTGGGTTTGCCTCCCCACGTGCTTATTTCCATGATATTTTCAATATCTTCTTTCATCAAGCAGTAAGAGTCCATAAATGCTATAGTTTGTTCTACACCATCTGCTCCAAAGTCTTTCAAGGGTTGGACAAGGGCATCCCGCAAATACGACAAATACTCCATATTTACTGTCCTCTTGCATGCCTGGGTTCTTTGTCAAATTGAGAGCAAAGTATCGAGTAAGTAAATCTGTACAACCCCCACCACTGACTTCTAAAGACAAGCAACAGGGAGGCCCTGCAAGTTGTACTGTGTCATCCCTTTTGCCATACCTGCACTACAGAAAACCAGTGCAAAGTATCTGAACACCCGGAAGTCTGTGGAAACACATTCCTAACTGAGAAACAACTTCAGGGAAAAAAAAAAAGTACTGCTGACTATACCAAAAGTATTTTCAGTTTGACTCTTGTCCAGAGTAAATACTAAGAAAAGTAACATACACACAAGCACAGTGATATACATGAATGTGTCACTTGTTGTACCAAGCACAGCAAGGAATTAATGGTAGGTAATGAACTGCACAAGAACAAACTCTATCACTATAGACAGATCAGAAGAATGTCAGTACTACCTGAGACTCATGTGCATTGCCAGTTCTTGAGTGATACGATCGTGTTTGCCTGTAGATGAAAACTTCCCCAACCAGCTGGGAAAGACAGGAAACTGGGACATGTAACCTCTCATCAGCTCCCCTGGGAGAACACTTGCATAAATAGCCTGAAAAAGTAACACACATGCCAAACTCAAATCACACTGAATTAGTCTCACTGACACCATGACATACTATACTGGTCTGCATGGAAGGGGCAGTCCATAAGTTCCAGACTGGAAATTGCTCATTTTGAAGAGAACTCTCTCTCAGTTACTTTTTTCTGTTCAACCTCTTTTGGGCTACAACTTCACCTTTGTACCACCCTGTTCATTACCATGTTCTAAAACACCTGTGAAAGCCATAAAGAAAAACCACCCTGTTCGTTTCTCCTGTTTCTCAGTTTAGTGTGGGCACACAAGTAGCTGCCCTCACACAAACAGATGCTGTGATGTCCAACAGATGGACACGGTGAAAGAGACATTTCCAAAGAGCACGGTGAATCTACATAAACTCAGCTACATTGCTGAGCAACTCCTCTTTTTGGACCTGCACTACAGAGGGGGTAAACCAGAGAACCTTCAGAGGTGCCTTCAAGCTTCACCTACAATGCATACTCTGTTGCATACTCATACTACAGCCATAATCCTTTAAGCACAAGTCCTGTCAATGTTTTAGTGATTGTTAAAAGTACAGTGACACAGCTTCAGTGCTCTGTGCTTTGGGAGAAACCCTGCCTGGGTGAGAGAAGCACAGAGTAGACCTGGAACTGAATGTCAGGAGCAATACACACACCATGTGCTTTCAAAGTTTCAAAAAACTTCATTTCATGTTGCAGCATGGGCTTAGCAGTATGGATATGGAAAACTCCTCTATTAACCAGCAGAACAGAGACTACTACTTGAAGTATGAACTATACAGGCCATAAAATTATACTGAAACACCAATTTCCACAAATCAGTCTTTGGATGCCCCTTAAAGCACTTAAAATGAGTGTTAAGTGCTCACCTGTGTTGGGAGAAGATTCCAGTTCTGCTTGCTACGAATCTGTTTGTCCACTATATCACCATCACATATACTATCTGCTGCTTTACTCAAGAGCACCAAGTGCTTTTTCAGATTTCCTCTGGAAAAAAAGAAGATGGACTGTATTACAAAGCAGAAATATCCAGGTAGGTTTTAGTCTACTTGGGTTCCCTGACACAAAAAGGCTATGTCAGTTTAGGGTCTGGAATAACTCACCCAGCAGCAGCTGGTTTCACATGTACATAGTTCTCTTGGACAAAGAGAGGTGCTAGAGAATAATCATGGAAGAAAAGATCTGATTTGTCTATAAGTGACATACGAGAAGTCTCCTCTCCAGTAGCAAAAACCTTCCGGACAACGTCAAAAGGGCCCTAAATAAATGGTATTTCAAGAAGTCAGTGGGTAGCAGGTCAATACAAACAGTAAGACACAGCTCAGTATCAACAAAATTAGTATCCAGGAATATCTTAACTCACATCAGGACAAGTTCCATTTTCAGTATTTCCTCCCCAGCACTTCACCAGTTTTAAGAATTGTGTTTTACTTTTGATATTAAGAGAATTATCTCCTAAACAGAGGTCTCAGAATGAGAAATATGAGCTTCATAATTGTATATTATGTAAGAGACCAGTACATCAAAATACACTCTCAGTCCTAGATTTTCTACTCCTCAGCTTCCTGTGGCAAATGTGATAGCTCCCTGAATCTAGGGTTTAGTTCAGATGCTGATAAAACCCAGGGACTATATCAGAATATGACAGTAAAAGCCAGTCCAGTATTTGACACTTACCAGTTTGATATCCTTTTTGGCTCTGCTGGCATCCGTCTTAGCCTCATCATAAGTCAATGATTTATCTTTTGCACACCACATATTAAGATTATGCAAAACCTGAAGAGCAAAATTTACAATTTGGTAGCATAACAGGATTTAAATTGAAGACTCAAGCAGAAACAGCCTGATCTTTATAAATAAAAATGCTGTTCAAATACTACTTTGAAGTCAATGTACATGATGTGCTATCTGAATAGTCACTGATGCTGAATTGGTACTGACCTGCCTGATGTCCTGATTTGCTGCCAGTATTATCTCTTGCATAGCAGGTGGGGGAATTTTTAAACCTTCTTTAAATGCAATAGACATCATGGCACCCTGTAATACACAATGGAGAAACTGTCACTACAGAATTCCTATGAATTCTTTCCCCTGCAGAACACATTGACACATTTATGAAAGAGCATTAGATATTCTTCTATTTTTTTAAAGCATGTATAGTTCAAATTCTCTCCCAAACATAAACCATTGCTTTAAACCATTGACCACTGATGTAAAAAAGTGCATGATCATTTAAAAAACCCACCTTGGATATATTTTTAAGATAGATGTCTAAAATCTGAAAGGTTTTGGGATACTTCATTCTTTAGGGAAAAAAACCTCAGAGAACCCATTTGGAAAAGCAGAGTTACTAAGATGATCCACTATGTGGTATATCCAACTCGGTATAAAATTCTCCCACGTGAAGACAGAAGTTACTGATGGTGATTCAGTGAAGCCCACACAGCCACAGCCTTACCTTAATCTGTTCCAGACGAGGTCTCTGAAAACGAAGATCCAAACAGTAGTGGACCAAGGAACGCATTTTAGGATGGTTGCGATCATTGCACATGCAAATGATGGGTATCTTTGTGTGTCGAATCAGACCAATCAACTCCTGTGATTTAAATACGTTAACAATTACATCACATAACCTGAATAATGATTAAAATGTCATACCAAATGGCATTAGTCCCTGCGTTAAATCAGATCCTTGACAGGTGCAAGTCTATAGAACTCCTCCTACTGTAATCACATTTCTAACACAGTGCAAACCTAGCCCCATTGCTATTTTTCACCTTTTTTTGCTGTTCTATTCACCTGCAATCAATCTGCTGCCTACCCACTTCTACTGTCTACTTCCAGCAATCATGTTTGGACCACTATTCAGGAACAAACAAGAATCAATAGCCCAGAGTAGAGCTGTCCATCTGCAAAACCAGACTAATTTCTCCAAAGGCCAGTTTGACCTGGCTTATGCCCAGAGGGAGCACACTGCACCCTGCCACAAAGAATGAAGAAGTAGAAAGTAAAAAGATCAGCTCTTCCCTGTCTAAAGAGCTCAACCCTAAGGCTTTGGTATTATTAGACTTCACAGAACAAACTTTGCCAGCTCTAATGAAGGTGAAATTCAGTTCAGTTTCATAGTCCTGCAATGGAAATGTCTGCATCTGAGCTAAGAATCTGTACACCCTTTACTGTCAAAGTACTGTATGTGACCATAGGAAATCTTTGGAAGCTAAAACCAGAGCTGCTAAGCTTGGGAGAACAAAGGATTATGCTCCATATGCCACACATTAGTTATTCAGTGTTACTGCATATGGAAAAGAACAACTGCCCCAGCCAGCGTATAAACTTCAGGTGAACGTCACCTTCAAGAGACCTTAGGATAAATTTACCTCTCCTAAAGTGCACAGAGCCAAGTTCATCACTCCAGGCTTCTTCTACACAAGTATCTCTTTTTCCCCCTCTACCAACACAATTCTTACACAGACTTCTAGAACATGTCAGATTGTACTCTGCAGAGTGTCTGTTTATGGGCTATGGGTTGAGGACAGTACACTGCCTTCAATATTTTGTGCTATATATGGTGTGCACTGTTAGCAATGGCATTAGCCAGGAACTATAGCAGTTTCACCTGAATCCCTCCTCTGTCTTCATTGCCTGCCATACCATCCACTTCATCCATGATCAATACATGTTTCCCGCTAACTGATGAGGATGTGCCTGAAAATGAATATGGATAAGAAAATGAGATGGGAATAAGAGTGTTGCTCAGAGTTTACCCAATGCTTTATAGGTTAGGTAACCCCACCCCAGGCAACTGAGGTGGTGGTGACTCTTGTTCTGCCGCTTGATCACATGAATCTGTTCACAGACCAGACTATAACACCATGTCATCTTCCTAAAAATGAGTATCACAGAAGAGAGGAGCAACTGCAGAGCTCTTGAGTAGTTTGTGCAGATTAACAACTAACTCTACTAATAACAGGATTTCATTCTAAATTGTAGAGGAAATAAAACAGCTTACTAAATGAACCCATCCATTAGGTCTGGATCCCTCCACATGATAAAGCAGGATAAATTCCTAACACTGATGTGTAAGAAGAAAGCTCTGTCCCTCCTGTAACCAGACCCTTAATACATCAAAAATCCTCCTTCAATCAACAGACATACCAGAACAGAAGTCTTTGATGCTGGTGTTGTTAAGCGATTCAGCAACTACTTCCTTTAGACTGTTCTTACTGCGAGTGTCACTGGCGTTCAGCTCCACGTAGCTATACCCCAGTTCCTAGGATGAACACATAAACCACACAAAAAGCGGGAACACAGATCAGTGAAAAAGAGTATGCATATCATCATCAGAAACAGTATTTCAGAATTCCAGAAGAAAGCTCTTACAACACTGTTTTCAAATATGGTTTGTGGCTTTGATGACTCTTCTCCTCTTGTACTCCTTTTCTCTCACACTCCAAAAATATTTATAACCATGCACAGAACAGATAGGCCCAAAAGACCATTTGGAGTTTTTTTGAGGGGGGGTGCGATGGGAAGGGAACTGAGTCAGTGGCACGGATTTAGTTCTGGAAGATTAACAGAAATGCCACCAGGGACAGAAACAGAGCCAAGGCTGGCTAAGCTCCACAGTATTTCCAGCTGCATAACAAAGAAACATACCACAGGGAAGGGCAGCTTTTAACTAATTTAGCTTAGAGGAAACACATGGCTCCCCCAGTAGCAGTAACACTTCAGAGCAGGGCTGGGCTGCATGACAGTCCCCGGCAGAACTTAACTCAGCTGCTCCTCTACCAGCAAACTCCCTTACAGGGGCATGCCACAGCACAGCAGTGAGCACACACAGCCTTGGTACTGCAGCCTCTACAACCCTGTTTTGTTGCCAGTCCCTGTGGAGCACATTGCAATGCTCTGCAGAGACCTGAAGCAGCCGTGAGCAAGCCAGGGAGGCAGGAAAGTCCATGCCCTGGGAAAGACATGGGTCTAAGACAGCTCATCCAGCTTTTCTGAAGGTCTAATTTCAAGTGTGACAGCAACTTGTGAGCACAAGGCTCTAAGGCCAGAGGTGGGGCGGGAACTGGGAGTTACTTGGTACAACTCAAACATTCACGTAAGCAATCACTCCTTCCGAGCACAGTGATCTGATCAGTGATCTGATAGACAACAGTTCTGAATTATTCATGGTGATATCATAATCTCTGAAAGTTCTTATGAGTCAAAGAACAAAAATAACCTGTAACTTGTTACAACAATATATTGGTAAGTCAGTTTTAATAGTATTGCTACAAGATGGAGTTCTCAGCTTATTCTCTGCTAACTGTGGTGTGAACACAGCGTTCCAGTAACTTAGGAAAAGATGATTTCTAAATTCAGATTTAGAAATTGACACAGCACTGTCAACTTCAGTTGGATTCAGTGATCCCAGTGGGTCCCTTCCAACTCAGCATATTCTATGACTTTATGAACTTCTCTCATCCTAAAGTAGTATTTCAACTTAAAGAGTCTGGGAAAGACCTTTGTTATATATACAAAAACTGTGACCTTAGGTTTTCAAAAAGCTTGCCATAATTTGATTCCCACTAAATTTTGTGCAAATATTGCCTGACTTGCAGAACGAGTGCTGAACACTCACAATTTTGGAAAACCTTTCCCAATCCTTCAGTATACTGTGAAATGCTTCCTCTCAATGTAACAGAAAGAAACACAGACACCCATTGCTACATTCTCAGCTAAGGCCTGAAAAAGCTATCTAAACATCCACAGGTTTTCACCTCTAACCCTGTTCTGAGTAGGTGGAACTTGGCTGGGAGCAGACCCCAATCATTTAGGAAATATCCACCTGCACACTATATCTGTATTCAGAATTAATAACAAAAAGTGCTGGGAACAACTCACCTTACAAACCAAAGCAGCTGTAGTAGTTTTACCAACTCCAGGTGGACCAGAAAGTAATGCTGCTTTGAAACCAGTCCCATCATCTTTGCTTCCAGCTTTATTGGTCTTTCCTATAAAAAAAAAATATTCCAGGTTTTACCTAGGTATGCAATGACAAAACAAAATGTATGCTTCTAAAAATACCAAACATCACTGGAATTTTCCCTTATTTAAGGCCCAGTATGAACATCAAAAGATGCATACACATCTGCCTCCTAACCACTTGGGGAAAAGCATCTTAAACCAGCTTAAAGTTTATGACTTGCACTGATTTTAAACTGAAACCCAGCAAAAATGCTATTAATGTAATACTATTTCAGCAATTTCCTCACAACCACATCATATAAATAAAAAATCCAAAACCACCACCAAACCCACACACCACCACAATAAAACTACACCAAACACACAACACACAAAACCCCCACTACAGCTGAAGTAAAACTCAAATCCTATTTTAAATATAGGAAAAAAACTGCCTGTAGGATGACAAACTGTGCCTACTGGACACATGGACGAGTAGTCTGAGCCAGGAGCTCAACAATTCATCTGGTCCCCACATGACAGCAGCCCTTTAGGCATGCTGCTACCCTGTATTTTCACTGTGTGGACAGACAGGTTGGCACCAGCTAAACTGATTTTGCTTGTTGAGAAGGAAATCAGTTTGCTCAACACAATGCCAATTTTAGATACACCACTGCTGGTTTCTTTTGTAAAAATGAAACTGAAGAGGAAAAAAAAAAATCTTTCAAGACATAGTTTTCTGTTCTTTTTTGGGGTGGGGGAATGGGAGGGGGTTAGTAGGTAGGCAACTAATTCACTAAAAACCCCTCAGGCTCCACTGCTGCTAAAAATGCATCTGACTGCAGTGCCATTCCCAATTTCTAGAGCTGCTCTGCTCCCACAAAGGCCCTTATTGCTGCAGGGAATCAAGCAGTGTGATTAACAAGGAAGAACACAGAGAAAAGTTAACTGTGCCAGTCACCTTGTCCATCTTCCAAGGTATTCCTGTGCCAGTTTCTGAGCCACCGGAGCAGTTTATTGGCACAGCTCTGCTCACCCTGCTGTCCAATAACTGCCTTAAGAGATACAGGCTTGTATTTATCTACCCACAGCAATCTCTCTGTGCCAGCTTTATTAACCTCAGGAGCCAAGTTCCCCTTAGGTTCAGGGGCTTTTTTCTCCTCTACAGTCTGACGTTTAAAGTCCATAAGCTTTCGAACAGCAGTGGTTTCTTTCTTGACAGATTTGACGGTATCTTCTTTTTCAGGAGTAGACTTATATTTTTTATTATCAGCTTCCCTTTTGAAGGGGCTCAAATTCCTTTTTCCAGCTTCAGCTTTCTGTGGTGTCCTTTTTGGTCTTGACTCCACTTTCTTTGCCTTCAGACAATAAAGGTAAGAAAATTAAAGAGAAATTTAAAAAATACCATATAGTAAACAAGCTTGTTTATTTACATCTGTGTAGGAGTGCTTAGAAAGTAACAAATTTATGTATTGATAAAAAAAACTTCAAGAGCAGATTTAGAAATACCCCTCTCTGAAAAATAAAGCACTGTTCAACACAACGTCACCTGGTTCTGTAGCACAACCCACAAAAAAAGAGGTAGGAAACGTTCTGGTCATTCAAAGAGCAGTGCCCTTACAGAGCCTCAGGCACCATTATACAGTGCTAAACTGATGACTGCCAGATTGGAACAAACGGGCCACACACCCGTCAGGCTCTTCTGCAAAACACCACTTGCTTAAGTTGTTCAACCCAAACCCATTCAAAGGGAGTGAAAGCAATCAGCTAATAAGCTTACAGTTGCTTTTCCTTGGGGTAGTATCTTTACACACAAGCCATGTCTTGCCACATCAGAAGTACCAAAGCAACAGCTGTATTGAATGCACCACATGCCAGGACAGAGATTTTAATAACATTTTATCAGCCACTACAGATTAAATTTAAATGTGCATTAAAAAACCTTGTAATTGCTTTTTCAGTATTGCCTGAAAAAATTACCTTTAATATTGTTAGTTCAAGTACCACATAAAGACAAGAACTGTTAGGTATACACACAGTTTACATATAGTTGTCCCATGTTTACAATACTATTTTATATTGGGCCTGTTGGGTGACCACATGATATCAGTCACAATTATTTGTTTCAAAGAATAAACAAATATTCAAAGTTTGAAACTGATACCGTCTAAAGAGATGAAATTACCCTCTCTGTAAGACACCTAAAATACAGAATAACGTCCAGGTATGAAAACAAAAGGCAGAAAAATAACCAAGCAGGAGTCTTAAATGCAAAGTTTTCACTTTCAATACTTATAACCTAGAAGGTCAAAGTGATGAATGTGGTGTTACTGTTAACAAAACAGAAGACCAAAAGCAAAAAACCACCAACCCCCTAAGTTTCTAATAAACAAACCTCTGTTTCAGCTGCCAGCTCATATTTGGACTTTTTGCCTGGCATAGTTCGAATAAGATCAAACAGGCCATCCTCATCAATAACTTTTGTACCTAAAGCTGATGCCTGGAGAAAAAGAGAGAAGTAAACGTAAAGTCAAGTTAGGAGTTACCTAATTCATTTCAAAGTGTTTTCCAGTAAAAACTATGTTTAGCAACACAACAACAAAAAAGGTGTAGTTTTTATACATGAATACATACATAGGTATGTATGCATAAAAATACAAACAAAACAAAACCACAGGAGATTCAGCAACTTTTCCTTTCAGAGACCCATTTCAACAGCAGTGATGCTTCCTGTGGGCAGGGATATAAAAATCAACAGTAAAGAGAGGAGCAGCTCTGTTTCAGCTCGGCCTGGCTCAGGCACAGCAGCACCCACCTTTTCACATTTAGACTGGCCGCAGTCTCTCCCCACCACCAGGTAGTTTGTCTTTTTGCTGACGTTGCCCGTTACTTTCCCTCCATAACGTTCGATCAGGGACTTGGCCTCGTCTCTTTCAATACACTCCAGAACACCCGTGATTACGAACGTCAGGCCTTCCAAGCAGTTTTCAGCTCCCTGAGAACCAGAGCATTGCAGAAAATGCCATTACCTGATACAATTTACCAAAGAGCTCTTCGCCATTACCTTTTCTAACCCTGTACCCTGCCAAGTTCCCTAGGAAACTGAAAATAAGACTATCACACCTAGCTAGGTAATAGCTCTAAATGTTCAAAAGCCATTCACAGGAATAGTTACCAACAAAATTTGGCACATTGTGTCAGTGATGTGAGTGACAATAATCTTCAAGACCAGTAACTAGTTTTGATCACCACGACTTCCTACCCAAAGTTAAGAATATAATTTCTTAGTATACCTCCTTACACTTAGACGTGCTTTGCGTTACAGTTTAGCTTTTTACAATCCATGCTTCTTATTGCGAAAAAAATACCATTTTTAACAGTTCAGTTGACACTTGCTAGACCACTTACAGCAGTAAGTCTACAATGCACTCCACTTCTACCTACAGGATCCTACTGTAGCCAGACTCACCTGAGGTATCTCTTTGGTACCCAGTGCTTTCGGACCCTCACGATTGAGGAAGCTTCGGTAGGCTTGGTAATTGATTCGCTTCTTTTCAGAGTCCTCAGGACTTACAGACTGGGGCAGGAGAGAAAAAAATTAATACATGTATACAAAACCAGCAAAATAAACTCAAGCACCACCAAAGGAAATACAAGTTCTAACACTCGTTTTCAGTCTATTTACATGCAATACTGACGCTTGCTTTGCAAACTCCACCATGAGAGATAAATTTTGATAGCTCCTACCTCAGTCTTCTTTGGAGAAATTTTTTCCTCTTTTGGTGTTGTCTTCGCTTCTTTCCCTGAAGCAGTTTTTTCTTTTGATGCTAAATTTTGAGCACCTCTTTCCTTTTCAGCAATCTCTTCTTTTTGTTTCAGAGACACAAGCCCAGAGGCAGGTTTCAAAGGCAAGGTCTTATCTGCCAGCACTCTTGCTGTTTTACCATCAGATGATTGTGGGGATAAATGAAAGCCTTTTGACTGCTCAGATTTAGTTTGCATCTTTGCAGTGTAATTCTTTGCTTCACCTGTTGAATCTGTTGCTTTCACTTGAAAGGAGGCAGAAGGAGAAGAGCTCACATGTAAACAGGTATCTCATTAATATTATAAACTGGTGCAATGTTTGCCATGCTGTGTGTCCTACCTCTGTCCGACTGCTTATATCCTGCTGTCTCGTTAGGACTGCTACTGATGCTCAATACTGTTTGCTCTCCTCCTGTATCCCTCCGAGCCTAAATAAACACACAATGCCAAAGTCAGAGATGCATGTCCCAGCTACCACTGGGACACAACAACACACTTCACTCAGTCCTAACTAGAATGTAAACTACCTTTCCAACAGAGGCACAGACCACACACAGATAAGACAATGCCTGCTGTCTGACCAGGCAGGACACTATTTACTGAGTGAGGAAAATCCAGGAGGGAAGTATAAAAAGTGAGTATGCTATTTTCATGAAAACACTTTCCTGCTGCTTTTAATTCATTTGTATGGAAGTCTCAAAATAAAGGTGTCTAGTTAAGAACACTCCCAGCAATGCAATTTCTAAAAGCTAAAGTTTAAAAACAATTCAACCTTTTTCTTCTGTGGTGTTTCATCCAACATGGCCAAAGTTCTAGCAAATTCTTCATCTTCATGAAGCTGTCTCTCCAGCTGAAAGGAAAAAAGATTTTTAGGCTCACGTCTAAGTTCTCATTCTAATATCATTTAAAAAACTCCTAAGTGAGGCACATAGCTGGAAAAAGGCTGCCCTACCAGGGGCAAATAAGTTTCTGAAAATTGCACTGAGGAATTCCTTGTTTCCTCCTAAAAGGGAGACTGGTGAAATCTAGTGAGAAACATGGAGTTCGTGTGCCTGTATAAGCTGTTTTCAAACAGGTTTTTTGTTCCTTCATGTTTTTTATTGTTGTGTACCCTTCTCTTTTAATAAACACTCAAGACTTGAAGACAGCATCTCACAAAAACCAACCTGCACCAAGATGTAACCTGTTGGCTTTAGAAAACTCCCAAAAGCAGACCCAAAAGACAAGCAGGAACAATGCCTGTCAAAAATTAAGAAGTCTCCAGAACCAATGTTTTATTCTTGTTTACTACAATGTATATTAAAAAAAATTCTGAGTTTCAAAGAATTTAACTACTACCCTTAGCCCTACTCCACGTCAGTTCTGTATACTTTAGGGAAGCCAATATACTTTAACTTTTTATTATCTCTATATTCACACAGCTGATTTTCTTTGACAGAAAAACCATTAAGAACAAATAGTGCACATGGAATCTGTGAGTTACTTATTAATTGTAAAAAAAAACAAAGACAGTTTGGTTTCCATTTTTATTTTACCTAACAAAATAAATGTGACATCTACAGTGATAACTGATCATACAGTTACCTTTCCTATCCAGTGTAGTGTCTTGGGTAAGAAAACATTTTCTGTTCCTGAATTCTGTATGTTATTGCCAATAAATATTGACTATTGTTTTAACAAAAAAACCCAACAAAAATACTTTCATAACTGTCCTGTAATCCAATATGACATGCCCAAAGATTCCAACAGATGACTTTATAAAACCACTATGCCACAGGCATTATTTTTACATACCTATAGCAATGAAATGCATCTTCCTTCCCTGTGTACAGTGAGAAAGGGAAAGGGCAGAGACTACTGAACCCAAACCAGGCAGAGGCAGAGATATATCTGATATAAAGTACACTGATGACACATACAGACACTGAGTGTTACAGATAAAAATCAGTTCAAATGGAAGACATTGTGTTTTTCCTGACAGATTGTTTAACTTTTTCATAGCTAGATTCATTTTTAAAGCTAGATTCATTTAATCGCACCCTTGACCTTCAGAGGTGTAGATTTGCGTGTACAATGGATTTATTTCACATAATACTCAATAACACCAATATATTGGAAATCAAATTTTCCCAAAAGCAAGTAATAAATACATATGACAAGTGTACCTGTCATATTAGTACTGATTCAAATAGGAAAGTTTAAGACATGTAAGGGCCATTCACATTTTTCTCAACTGTAAAAAAAAATTCAGAAGACAAGCAAACAAATTATGAATGGCAATGGCTTTTACTTTTTCACTCCAGGGAATGAAAAAAACAAAACACCATGAAAACACTAAAAACCATGAGGAGTAGAACGTAAATTCTGTGTGAAAAGCAAGATTATTACAGGCACATCAACTGCACAGGTAGAGGAAGTCTGGATAGAGAGAAAACAGATTAAGTGACATATTCTATTTATGTAACTGAAATAATGCCCATAAAAATAATTGTGTGACTATGTTTGCACATATGTGCAAAAGTTAAGTACACAGATGAATTTTATTACACTTGTTTATAGCATATCTGTAAAGTCCATCATTATTTTCTTACAGAAAAACAATCTTAAGTTAAACAAATGGCTCTTGACATAGAGCAGTAAATTTATAGAGCTTTTACCTCTGAATCCTCTTCCAGCTGCAGTTGCCTAGCAATGGCCTCATCATCCAGTGTGCTGTCTCTGCTTTGTGAAGGCTATATTTAAGAAAAAAGGCCAACTGTTAAGTTCCCCCATTACTGTGTCAATTATAATAATTTAATGTGTACAGATTTATTCTGTATGCTTCTAGAAAATAACTAGGAATGAGACATGCAACATTTCATTTCTAGCTCTCTAACCTAAACACTATTAAACAAGGCTATTTCAGGATATTTTATTATTCAAAGCAAAACTATGCTATAATATAAGTATCTAATTAATTCAAATGCTGAACATCTCTGAAGCCATCACAGTTGGTCTGCTTGAAAGATACCAGTAACTATGCTGTGTATTTTTAATTTCCTCCACACTCTACTTGGTGCTTTGTTATTCCATGACTGCACGGGCCATAAAGATTGGGAAACCACTTCCTTCCCCTCCCATCTGCTCCTCCACCCTCAAATATAAGCTAGTATCAGAAAACTACTGAATTTCAAGAAAAGTCACTTGAGAAGAAGCAATACAGAAAATACTACTTTTAACTTTGTGCTATGTTATGAAACGTAGCAATGCAACTCTAAGCCTGTATTTGAGGACGTGATACGCACACACATCACCAGAACTGAACTCCCACTCCAGTGAGCATTAAAAGGTAACATTAGGTAGGACAAGCAGTTCAGTACTTCCTTGCAGTGGTTAAAATGGCCATTTTGATCTGCCACTGGACACATGAGCAGCCCAAAGGAACATCATCAGTACTCACTTCTTTCCTTTTAGTGGTTACCAGTTTCTTTTCTGATCGCTGGACATTACTTGTCCCAAAGTAATCCAGTGCAGAGGTGGGAGTCTGTTTCACTGGAGAGAGCGGTTTGCTTTTAGCTTGTGGTTTTACACCTTCCTTTTTCACAGTATTTGTTCCCAGACAACCAATCGCTGATGTCCCATTCTCCTTTGGTTTCAGGGAAATTCTTTTATTGACAAAGTCATCTTCTTCATCTAAACATGAAGAGTATTCTATTACTCGTGGTACACGGAACTTAAATTCTAATAATGGAACTGACAAGAGAACTATTTTTAAAGATTACCACAACTCACATCCTATTAAAAAATGCAATAGGTGTTTTAGAAATTACTTGAAAACAAAGGCTGAGTTGTGTAACACATAGTATTTGTCATCTTAAATAGCATAATTTGAGTCAGAATAGATTCAGTACTGAAATAGAGATACCTGACATTTGTTACTTGTGCTCATACATTACCTCTCTTTTAGAGAAGTTCACAAAAAATGCCTTCCCTTCTTAAATGGGGAAACCAATAAATAGAAGGTCTAGGTCACTGAAATTTGAACTCTCTCCTTAATTAATGCAATGTCAACTTGAACAACACAACTCTTCCTTCACATTTTATGTGTAGTACAAAGATACATTTATTACAGAATTCATCAACAAAGGAGCTAATTCAGACTTTGAGAGATTCCTAAGAATATACATGTCTACAATCTTACATTATAAACAAGCGAAAAATATCAGATAGTTTTATTCACAAAAAGTTTCTTGGATAAGCTTACTAGTTATTTTTCAAGTACTGCTCATAGTCTGTGAATGTTTTAGCAGAAACACTCCAACACCATTTTTCATTTTGTCCCTTTTAGTCAGAGATTTTATAAGCTATCCTATAGCCTCTACATCTCTGCACTTTAACGCACTCTTTCCAGCACAGTCAAAACCATCTCAAAGAAATGCAGCCATTTCATAGAACAGAGAAATCAGACAAGAAGCCAGCAAAACAAAACAGATTTGTCAATTTAAAAGGAGTAGCAAAAGCAGCACACACAGTCTCATTGGGAATTAGCCTATAGAACGCTGAATAAAAATGCAATCTTTCCTTTTAGGACTCTTCTGTAATAACCAGGACATGGTCTTACCAGCAATGAAAAAGAAAAGAGGGTTTGATGACCATTTATTCATTCTGCACCCGAACTCTTCACCCAGACAATCAATCAACAAAAAGCCATTACCAAAGAGTTCAGAGAGTTTTGTGTCACAAAGCCTTCCTGACAGTTAAACAAATGAAACCCTGCCACTGAAGCATAGAAAACCCTACATATACCACTGCCACACGATTAGACTAAGACTACACTACAGCACACAAGAGAGTCATCACTGGACAAACTTCTTGATTAGTGATAAAAGCATTGTCTTTGTCAATTCTTCTACAAACTCAAAGTGTGCAGGTAAACTGTGAGAAAATACCCAAAATGGACACTGGACAGTAATAAAGCAGCACAAAGACTTGAGAGGAGTAGACACAGAGGCAGTCTCATTTGCATGCCCCTAACTGATGTCTAGTTTTACTTTCCTCAAAATAGAGATGTTTTAGACAGTCCCCTCAACTTTCAAAAACACACATTGTTCTAAACCTCTGTTTTATAACTGAACTTGAATCCACAGCATTATCACAATATCCCTAATCAAAAATCCCTAATTTAAATCCCCATATTTCTTCTTTATACAAAAATTTGTTTTCTTACCACTTCTCTAAATTTTGATATCATATGTCTGCCAACTATTATTTTTGTTATATACTAGACAGAGATGGAGAGAAACATTATTTTTTGTTTCACCTGTTCTCAACAGATGGTAATAAACAGGAGTGTTTTAGGCATCAGATGGAACTTCCTACTACTGAACACTTACTAGGCATAACGTGACACATACAAAGCAGGATCCTGACTATTCCTGGGAGAGAAGGTTCAGAAAGCAAAATAAAACAAAGATGCATCTGTAAAGGAGGAAATTGGTATGCAATATTGACTTTTTTTTAATTATTATTCACTCATAACTTTTAACCAACAACAAAACCCAACATGATATTGCTTTCTCTCAAGTAGAAAGAAGCAGAGTAAGTACAATTAGATTTTAATTAAAAAAGTATATGGACTCCAGTAGTTCATGAAGCCAGTATACATATGAGCAATAATTAGAGCTTTGCTTTAATTATGTCCTTCCTAGAAACGACAGGATGAGGTGCATTCACTGACTGGAAGCAGTGGCTGAATAAGGACAAGAGACTCACAGCATTTATGAACTGTCAACTATAAATAAAGAAAAGGGAGAATGAGAACATGGAAGTGGTCATCAGGAAACAAAACGATCCTGATTCTACTAAGTGTGTTTCAAAAGATGCTTTAGGGGACAGGTACTGAGGCTATGGTTTCATCCAAAGTTAAAGAAATTCATTCGGACATCACAAATATACCTAATCTCCAGGAACTCCCCTTATTTCAAATATTGAAGAACAACTTTTTACTAAAATCTTAACACTTCCTCCTTGAAACAAACTGCTCACACATGTCTACTGCCTCAGAAGTGGACAGCAAAGTTGCCGACTTCCAGTTTCCTTACCAGTAGGAAGGCAGCTTCATTTACAACTTTGGAAATACCAAGACAGTCCTGGTATTGCTGCTGAACTATTCAGGTCAGTGTTTCTCAACACATGACCTGTAAAAGGAAAAGGAGGCAGTCTCACTCGTACCAGCAAGCCATTAATTTGTGGGGAAATGAAAATGAAAATTCAGATTTTCTCTTACAAAAATTATAGATTAATTGCATGCTTATACCAACTGGTTGAGACAGTCTTACGTGGGAGCATGGATTTCACAAAGGATGAAAAGGGATCAGTTTCATCATCGATTAGATGACTTTTCTGTTCTAAAATCTTTGTACACCAGAACAAGACTACACAGAGAACAGTATTTCCTGTTTACATCGGTGCATTTTTTCATGTGCTATAGAATGAAAAGGTATCCTGAACATACATTTGTTTTTTTCCAGGATTAACTCTAAAATTACAAACAAAAGTCAGGACAATATATTCCAGTTGAGGTTTCTGGAAATTAAGTATATGTGACAGAGAAAGCTAATCATGTGATTAATGGAACACACAGGCCATGACATCCAGGAGATTGCTTTTAATTATTCTGGATGCAAACACTACACATGAAGGAAGGTCCTATTATGCCAATGTACACGGACAACCTTCCCTAGCAACAAACAACTGTTAAATCCTGGGGGTTTTAAGAGCTATTCCATGACGTTAAAGCACATCTGGCTTTCATTTTATATACTGTTCCAGCAGGAGCACAATTAGGTTAATAAACCAGTGCAGCAGCTCACCTGTAACTGTTGTTCCTCTTCCTCTTTCCCATCCCCACCCTTTCTCAAAAGAGTTTCACATGCTGATTATTGAGCAACATCTGTGGTTGCTCCCTAACTGATCTTGATCAAAATTACTTAGGCTCTTTTAGCCTTTGTTTAAATTCAGATCTTTTTAAAAGGCTTGGATTCAGGAATTACCTCAGTCAAACCCAAAAAAGGGAGCAATCTCTTGCAGGCATGGACAATGGCAATAAGCAGCATGAGACAGATCCTCAGACAACCATCAGAACAATGCATTTTATTCATCTTCATTTATTATTTCTGTACTGTTGAGGTCCTCATCCCTAAAGAATATAATTCTCTGGTTCCTACTCTGTTTAGAACACAATTTTTTTAAGGCAGAGACAGCGTCTTACTATGATGTTGTAAAATCAACTCCAAATTTATGCAGGGCACCTACTGGTTACGAACAACTCATACTTATTATGATAAATGTACATTGAATAAGCATTTGTAGATTACTACATAAGGCTTTCTATATGGAGGTAAAGGACTACATCCTACCCATAAGTCTACAAAAAATCTACATTACTTGAATAAAACAGCAACATTCTGGACGTTCTTCAGTTTCAGTGGCAACACATCTGCACAAGTACGTAAAACAGTTCCTGTCCAAAAGAACTTGCGTCTACAGCAATAGGTACTGCTATCCAAGTTAAAGCTGAGGGTGGAGAAAATAGTGTTTGTCTATAGCTGTAGTATCTGGTTTTGATTACTTTAAATATGCATTGGTCAGTATTCAAGGGTCCCAACACTTGGCAAAACTGAGTTTTGTACTTTTGCTTAAAGTTGTTAAGATTATCTTTTAAGCTAACCACCACTTCTCAACAATGCCAGCAAGTCTATTCAAACTAAACCTCTGTTACGCTTTCCAAAGAACAGATTCTATTTGTGATTAGTTTTCTACCTTCCTTCTGCTTTAAAAAAGACCAGTAGCTGCAACCTACATTTTGTATCATTATTTCATTTTAGATTTTTCATGCCATTTCTCAAAAAGCTAATTGATTTTAGATGTACTACAAACATGCACTTTAAACCACACCTGTTAGCACTTGACCTACATTGACATGTCAAGGTTCTGTGCTGTTATAAAAATATAAAACTTATCTGAGTAATTTCAGCTTTACTCCCCTGAAATGAATTTACATTTGGATTTTTCAGTTATCAAGGGTAACTTGAAAAAGTTGCCTCTGCCATATTTTTCACTTTGAGGGAAAAAGATTTCAGGATACAAGACTGAAACAAAGTGACTGCCATGTCTAACTGTAATTACACATTTGAGTGCCAACTACATAGACTGACACCCTTTGTCCAGTATATACCAAATTAAATTCTTAGTCAATTCTGTATACTTAGTTTTGAGAGCATTAAAATGAGTAGGCTGAATATATTTAAATTGCAGTAAGTAATCTTAATCTGAAAAGCCATCCATTATAGCAACTCCTTCCAAATGAAATACTTGAACTTGCCATAGAAACGGCTGTGTGTGTTACCTTGGCAAGCAATTAGAAATTATCAGTCCATTAGCTCGTTCCAGTTTATTACTGAGAGTTCTATTCACTTGAACTGGCCACTTTTCTATAACAGCAGCTTTATCAATTCATGGAAGCAGATCTGAATCCCCACCATGCAATGAAATTTCATGTTCTGGTTTAGTTGCCTAGAGTTACCTGCATGACAGGAATATTCAGTAATGCCTAATGAATAATTACCAAACAGGAAAAAAGTAACCTAAAGCAAACCAGGCAAGTATAAATGTGCTTCTTGTTTTCCACCTGCAGCTCAGCTTGCTGAGCCATGCAGCACACAATGCTCTGTTTCAACAAAATCAGCCAGTGTAGAAAAAAGGAAAATCTGAACACATAAATCCTCTTTTGCATTTTAAGCTAATCCAGGAGAATAACCATGTCAGGACTAGCTACTCTAGCAGCTCAATAAGAAGATCCAAAAGAGAGGAAAAAAAATCTCCAGCAAGAACAGGAATAGGCAGAGGAATGCAGCAACACCTTGTGCTACAGCTTGAAGAGCTGCTACAGAGACTAAACTGAAATGAATTTATTTCACATCCTATCATGTTTGAAATACACACTTCCTAGTAATTCTAAAGTAATCACTCTGTCTCCTTATAAGTGAATCCTATGAACTGTTTTAGTCAAAATTACTACACTTATTTCTCAATATTGTTGGTATCCTACCTTTTGCAAAAAGGACAAAAAAGACCACCTCTTTAAGAATGAGATTATATTTTTCTTCAACCACACGTCTGGTTTACACTTAACCCTTCAGGGGCATGTTATACATTTACTGTGCTTACAGAACATTTCTCCAATCACTTCAGACAACAGCACCTTTACCATTACCTGACCCTTGCTTAACCAAATTAATTTTCCTGGTGCTCACTCCTAAATGCCTTTTACATTACCCTCTGCAACACCACTCCCTGCCTCTTCAGAAGATCTCTGTCCGAACCTACTCTCATTCCTCCAAGTGCACTTCAAGTCAAACTCCCTTAAGGTTCAACTACATATTCTCAGCTGACCTTTCATAAAACACTTTAGAGGAAAGCTGGTATGTAGAGTGCTACTTATTCCCTTCACGCATTTTCACGTAGCTGTAGCAATTTCTCTAAGTATGTACAACTCAAGTATTGCCCAGGGAGTGCCACTGACAGTAGTTTGTTCCCCCATTAATGTTTCAGTGTAAGGCATGCCTATTCACTGACAACGTGGCATTCATTTGAACAAGTGTTTGGATGTGGGGACTATTTTTTTTGCCCAGAAGTACTACCACTTAACAAATTGGGGTTTTCTCTGAGTTTTCTTGGGTTGGTTTGTTTGTTTCCCCATCCCAATATTCTCTAAGAGAATCTATATTCAGCAAGCATATTCACAAGCTACTCTTTCTGTCCTGTCTTCTAAGCTCTCAAAGAACAGTTTTCCAGTAACCTACAGACCTTCTCAGTTCCTACCACTTCGGTTTTTCTACCCTTATAAATAACTCTGCCTACCACTACAACAAGGCTTTTTTTTTTAAGTTTATTTTCTAATATTCAAGCAATCAAGGCAACTACATAATTACCTCTGCATAAAGTTATGAAAAATTAAGTATTCCCTACAAGCGAGATCACAATTCCTGCCCAACAACCACCTGTGATGAAACCAGATGAGGTTCAACAGATCACAATAACAGGTCATCATCTACAAACAAAGCCCAAGGTTCCATCCTTCATTAAACAGTCAAAGTGTTACTTTAACAAGTACAACGAACATTTGGAATTTTTCCAATTCCCCAAGACTGTACTATCAACAGAAAAGGGTTTTTTTTTCCCCTTCTTACCTGATAGAATAACATCATTTTATCTTTGGCCATCATTAAACTAAATGTCTCTTTAGATTATATTTTTTCAGTAAAACAAAAGTAGTTCTTCTGGAATTACAAAGATCAACAATTCTTGCTTTGTTCTTTTACCTTTTAAAAAATTAGCGTGTTCGCAGGGTAATTAGAAACAAAGCAATGCAATAATTCAAATCAGTCCATTCTTATACAGCCCAAAAAGTTACTTTCCCCGACGGTTTTCAAGAAAGCTGTATCCCACATAGTTATATAGAAGAGCTGAAAGAAATTCAAGCAACAATAGGAAGTTTGAAATTAAACTGAAAAGTAGGTAGAGGTAATTAACTACCAAACTTCTACTGACTACTTGATCCAAAAGGCTCTTTCAAACATGTTTCCATGGACAGAGCCCTTGAGAATGAGATTCTGACATTTGATCTGAGTCCATGCAGCACATTCTTGATATATGTTTTCAGCTGCATAACAGTGAAAATAAGGACAAATGCCTACAAATTTCATTAGTATCTCCTCTATCTATATTTCTATATTCCTGTTCTTCAAAAACATATTTATCTCAAACCAATAGCTGTATCCATATCACTTAAACGCACTCAGCTTGACAGCTTCATTAAGCTGAAGAAATTATTTATACAGATGAAATATAAACAAAATTCAAACATTGTCTCAAGGTTATAAAGGCATTGTTTTAAAATACATTATTAAGTCAACCCTGTGTGTACTTAAGACTCTTTTGATAAGAGCAACCTTGAGCCCGTGGTTTTCAGGGATTTCACTAATAACCTTGACTAGTGTTCCCATGGTATCCCTATGCAGAAAAACTTCATTACACAACTTTGAATTGCATAATAAACCTAAAATGTACTGTTTATTCTCGAGGAATCTGAATATTTACCTCTGGGATCAGTGCTTTCAAAGATCCTTTTAATTAGAAAAGAATTGTTGGTTGAACTGACAAAGGAAACAAAACTTTGAGAAAAAGGATAAATAAGATAAAGAAAACGTTCAGGTTACTTCGAAAAACATGAAAAACCTGTCATATCTGAATACATGACACAGTACAACTAAATGCCAGGTCAAATATCTAGGACAAGCCAAATAAGTACATCTTACAGACACTGATTCTGAAAAGAGCCCAAGGAGGAAGAAGGTGTAGAAAAAAACCCCAGCAGAGCCACACCTCTAATGCAATACTGCAGCAAACAATCCCTTTGTGTTTTAAAAATAAACATGGCCTTCCTGTAGTCATACTGTGTATGTTCAACAATGAGCTTACAAAAAACATTAATGCCATACCCAAGTATAGTGTCTGATCTCCCAAATAAAGTACAATAAAACTCAGAGTGATCACAGAAGGACTACTAGAATTCTACCACTCAAACACATTTTATCAAAGTATATTTGGATACGAGTCTGTTAATTTTATCACAGTTTCTTCAGGAAGTTCTGTGGCCAGTGAAGAATTCTACTCCACAAGTCACATACAGAAACCTGTAACTTCAGCTGAACTCAGACTAGATGTATGATGCACATCCAACCACTGCAGCAAATGACAAAATAAATGTTTGTGTTGGTAACACAAAACCCAAGAACTCTTGCAGTCACCAACATATCAGGCAGAGATGACATGGAAAGTCATATACCAAGTAAAATACACACCTATGTTTTCATACTTATATATGGTAGCCAACAGTCATTGCACAGTCTACTAGTGAGCAGTTTAACTATATTTAAAACACTTCCTTAACTTCCTTCCCTAAATCTGTGGAATTATTTTAAGCAAGGGTGCATTACCTCATTAAACTGCATGCCTATTTAAATCAACCTAAGCCACTATACAACATCACCTCAGTTTTACCCTGCACCTGACTTTACAGTACGTAAGGCTAAACTTCTGCAGTGCTTTTGGTTAGGTTGCTAAGGAGAGCACAATTTGTCTTCCTCAGTATTAGGTTTTATGATCATATTTAAGAATACATCAATCAAACAATCCATCCCACCCATAACATAATCCACCCCACTGGAGCTGAATGCATTGTGATATATTTCTTCCATTACCTGTTTCTGAAATATAAACAACAGGATCCTGCTTTAGAACTTTACCAAGTTTTGAAGTAGCTGCTTTTTTCTCTGGTGTCTTCTTGGAATTTTTCACTGACTGCACCTCCTCTTCTGAATCTGTATTTTGACAACAACATAAATGTAGATTTCCTCCACATACACACAGGCTTTAAGTAATAGATCAAAATCAATCAATACACATTCACATATATTCAACTGAGTGAGAAAAAGATTCCGTATTTCTACCATATGGTACATGACAATGAAAATTTGGTCAGAACTCAGTTTTGACAGTGGTTTTTTTTTTTGGTCAACATAACTGGAAAGACTTTGTTGCTCACTTTAAGAACTGCTGTGCCCGTATACAAACCTTTCCAAAAACAAATGCAACTGTCAAGAGCACCACAGCAGTTTACATGGAAAAAACCCCCCCAACCAAACCCACAAAAAATAATATATTATGCTGGTGTGTCCCATGAAACCTATTCCAAAAGCTAACAAAATGCAGAAAAAAAAATCACTGAGGTTGTACCCTGACTTTTCAGTAAAACACTGGTAGCCTTACCACTTACCTCACCAACCATTCTCCATAACACAAAAGTTGTCAAAATTACAAGCTTAATACTGCTGCTGATTATGTGTCCAAACATCCAAATGAGTAAGGACCACAAACTGAAGAAGCAGAGACAACTAGCAAGTGTAAGAGAGGACTAACCTTCAGAGTCTACCTCTTCCCATTATAAACACTAATATATAGCAATCGTATTTTTTTTAAAAAAAGAACATCTATGGTCAATTGACTTGAGTCCTGCCATCCTGCACCAAAAAAAAAAAAAGGCAAAATCAACCAACCCCCTACCACAGAGACTTTTCCACCTTGAAGAGCTTAGAGCACTATTTCTATTTTCTTTCCTACAGATTCACACCTAGCATCCCAGATTCAGAATCCTATCAAAGAGGATGTAAATGATGTAACAACTCAGAAAGCTTATGTTAAACACTTGACACTTCTAGCTCAGTATCTTGACATGCAAGGGTTTGGGGTTTTTTGTTTGGGAGAATTTTGTTCTTTGGGTTGTGTTTTAAGTGCTATAAAATGTGTTTTCTTTATTATAATATTCCAAAGAATATTTTTAGAATGTGATAGTAGCGCTTGAAATTATATTCTGTGTGTTCTATACTGTAAATTTGTAACTATGGAATGAGCATTTACTATATTTTTTTGAATAAGGCACCCAAGTTTGTTTTAAAAACAATCTTCTATATTATATTCCTGCAATGCACAGAAATGTAAAGTTATACTATAAAATCAGTCTCCTGTACCCGGCATAGGATGTTATTTATCCCTAACAGAACAGAAAACCTAAAACTCGCCAAAGATGTATATACAATTTCATAACAATTAAAAAGTTCTCAAGTTTTTATAAAATTTGCTATGTGATTCTTTTTTTTTTTTTTGGTGTATGTGGGTTGCTGTTTTGTTTTTTTTTTAATGGGTACTTTGTTAAAAGTTACTCTGCATTGTATATTATATGCATGGCACATACTGTACTCATTATCAAATATGTTTAGCCATCAATAATATTCCAATGAAAAATGTTTCTAACTGCATTTGTTTCTAAAAACAAACCAAAAACAACACAAACACTTGCAGATGGTACCTTTAACCTAATCAGCCTTGAATGCTGATGCAGAAGATACAAATGAACATTCAGAAACAACTGTGAACACTACCTGAATCATAGATTATTCTTCTCTTCCTTTTCATACGCTTTTGTTTGGAATCATCTTCACTGGGTGAATTGTTTACCTAAGAGTAACAGTCCATTAGTTCAGCCAGTAAACAGACCCTTCTGGCTTTTACTCAGTTACACATTAACATTTATAAGTCTCAAACTAATTTTAACTAATTACTTATTTTTCAATATTGCATTTACAAACAGTCTTGTGCCAGCTTATGGGTGGGAGGGGGAAAGGTGCAGGGCAGAGGAAATATGGAAGAAACTGCAGCAGTAAAGCTACACATGCTCCAAGCAAACCACAGATGTTTAGAATAAATATTCTAGTTTAATGCTAATTAAAGTAAATCAAACAGATTTTGGGGCACTTCCACTGTTAATCCAAAAAAGAAACAGTCCCACACGAAACAGGGGTCAGACAGGCCAGTGAGTTACTTGTACAGCAAGTAGAGCACTCAGCTTTCACTTCTGGTTCCACACTGAATGTGGCTTTGCTGTAACCATGAAAATTAGACACAACTTCAGAGAACAATATAGCCAATGGAAAAAGGAAAGAAGCATGCACAACAGCTCAAGAACTGCATCGCTGCTCACAAACCTGCCCAGGCAGCCCCAGAGAGAACTCAACTGTCTCAAGGAATTCTTTTTCTTTTTTTAAACATTGCTAAGTTTTAGCTATTTAGAAAAATCACAAGCTGCACAGGTATAAAGTTTCCTCAGTCTAACAAACTACCAACTACGTTTGTTTTGTAATCATGTGTAGCTGTAAACGCTTATATTTATCTAGAATGGTATTTTTATAGCTGCAAGTTTTATAGCCTACATTAAGTCCTAATCTGAAATCTGTTAAATCTTTGATATAACTGGAGAATTGCAAAGTAGAAATAATGGATCACGTTCACATAAGATAACTGTTATTTCTTTCAGCTCCACTGAATGGTCCTTTATTTTCACACTGAAAAAATTATACAGTCAGAATACCTTTTTAAGTAACATTTTACTTCCAGACTATTATGCTTCACATTAAACATTCCATCACACTAGAAATCTTTCCATTTTGCCAATTATTTTAAAGCTATCTTTAGGCATTGCTTTTTCATATAGCTCAGATGATTAACACGTAAAGCAGTCTGAGACCAGAACCCAGTATAGTTTTATCCTGTCATTTTAAAGAATTTGATCATTGCAACAGCTTTACAGAAGCAATCTCAATGAAGACAGACAATACTAATGCTTCCCCCACAGGTGTTAAAACACCTGTTAAAAAAAATGCTCAGAAGGCACCTACACCACAGACTTTTACCTCCCTCGTAAGTGAGGTATGATGTGCCTACCTCTACTGTGCATAAGCCTCAACTTTAATTAAACTAAAATTAGGTATGCAGAGCATACATGGGCAATAGTTAAAATAACTCCAAATACATTAGATTGTTCCTACACTAGGACCTAACCATAACAACTTCGACCTACCCTTGCCCTACAAACCAAATTTCTAAAATTAGCCATTTTCTTCACCACATACAAAGTTTAACTGCTAAAGGTTAATATCAAGTGGTAGTTCCTTCCCATGCCTATAAAAACAACTGACACATAGTATGTTATTTTAGTATGTGAGAAGGATTATGACTTAAAAAAAATGCTAGATACACAATCAATCCTGTATCAGAGAAAGCAAATACCTCATAAATAAGAAAACCAAAACTAACCTTAGTCTCCTTCTCCCTTTTCTTCCCACTTGAGAGTCCTTCACCATTTTTAAGGTTTTCACCCTTCTTCATGGTCTCACATGGCTGTCGCTTTCTAGGAGGTACAACAAGGAATTTCCGGATATCCTAGCAAAAGGGAAAACAGATTTATAAATTTTTAAATACAGACAGCTCTTCATACTACGAAACAGCAATGCACTTAAGTTACTTTCTCAGCAGCTCCATTACAATATATATTGACTTTGGTATTTTGTTTATGTTTCAGAAAACAAAGCCCAGCTAGTTAAACGTAGCTGCTCACACACCCATACCACCTTTCTTGGCTTTGAACAGTGAAAAAGTTTGTTCCTTCCTTAGTTGGACATCTTCACCGATACACACTGCAAGACAAACTTCCACTAGCAATGAAATAGTGACTTAATGCAGATATTTAATTAGAATTCTTTTTTTTTTTCCAGTTAGTTATCACAAACCTAGGCCAGAGTATTTCTACAGTTAGATCAATCAACACAGCTATGAAGTAGTGTCTCATGTAAAAAGACAGCTGAGGAGTGGGACACACTGCAATCTCCATCTTCTAAGACAGTAACTTCCATCTTGCTAAAAAACAAGCCAGCAAAAAATAAGTGAAATTTAAATAAAGAGAAACAACTTAATCCCAAGAATTCCAAAAGGTCTGCTTTGTAACCTTATTTTAGGTACCTGACCACAATAAGCCGTAACAAGGTTTTAAGCATGTAAAGTCAGCAGCTGAAGCTTCAGCTTTAGAAAAGCACTGTTGTACAGACAAAACCAAATCTGACTTTTGTCAAAAAAAACCCAAAACCCTTGTGGTTCAGTTTTACAAAAAAGAAACTGAGAAACCAGGTACCTGGTTGGTATCACTGCCTCCAGAGTTAGCAGCCATTTTAGAGAAAGTGCCTCACCTGGCCTAAATAATTTGCAGAAGGTGAAGAATGTGGCTCAGGACTACATTGCACCCAGCTGAGAGCTACTCCCCATCAGGGAGTTCCATCTGGCAGTTCATTATCATCACAGGTAAGCAAAAGGAAAGCAATACACTGCATCAAATCTGACTGATTACAAGGGGTCTTTCAGGCTCCTTTTCTCTTACCAGTCAGTTCTCTGGCAGTCTGGATTTAGGGCTTAAAGTCAATGGAACATGTAATTTGAAAGTATACACAAAATATGGGACAGGTATAGGTTCATTTAGTATACCTGGATTAAAAGAATTTTCTACAAGTTTAGGGCTCTTTGTGTTACAGCTGCATATCATAACATCGATTCAGCAGACAATGGTAGCCTGGAAAGCATTCTTCCTCAGTGTGACTTCACGCATTTCCTCCCATGGAATTCATGCCTTGAGGCACAGACTTCCAACACTACTATTTTACATATACTCCTCCAATATAAATGGAGTATTACATAAACTCTGAAATTCTATCCAGTGGTACCTTTAGCTAAAAAGTCTGAAGAGAGAATCTATTCAAAAAGTCTCCAAGTAGACCCGCAGACTTCATCACTCAATTATACTCATTATTGCTGACTTCAGGTTTAAGATAACACAGGCAAAAGATGAACAAGTCTCATTAGAACTTTTATGTAATAAAATAATTAAAATACTTACTACAACACTGCAAAATAAAGTCTTCAAATTTTTTGGGTTCTTTTTTTGTAGCTGTTACTATAAAGCTTAAAATATTTGGAGAATTAATTTTACATAAATAATATGGCTCCATTCTAGCGCCTTAACTAAAAACTCAAATAGTAAGTGAGGTCTCTGCAAACTTACCAACCTCTGTGCAACTTGGTATTGTGAGGGAAAATGAATACATCCCAAAATTAGTCTTCAAGCTTATACAAGTAGTAGCAGGGAATATGTTTTACATTGGTTAGCCCAATTTAATACAACCTGTCTGGTTTAATTTACTTCTAAAGCTACTCAGTAGGCTTCTACAGAGGCTTTTTAGCATGATTGATTTATCACTCTTTCTCCCCTGTCTTGATCCTGAGTTTTGGATTCCAGTTCTGACATCAATTTTTTTTAAACTACACATAATTCTTGTAGAAAATCTGCAGAACCATTTTACGTTTTGAGAAGATGCAATAATATAAGATTTTTTTTAATATACAAGGTTTATGAAATACATACTTCATAAACTACACAGCCCTAAGCTACAAAGGAAAATTGCCATCTCTGCACAAACGCCTTCACAGTCACTTCAGTCACAAACTCACCAATCTTCTTGAGCTATCCTGCTCTTTAGAAAAAAAAGAAACCTTGTTAGCCACTGCTGACACAACAGACAGTGAACACAGAATTGCTTGGGAAAAAAGTATGCCACACTGCAACAATAAAGTTACCTTTCAGTGAAGCTTTTATGCAAGAATCATGAAACAGATTTTTCACACCATTTAAGAGATGGCAGATAAATTATTAATTCATTGCATAACTAATTGCAGAAATGAAATAAGATCTATCACATATCCTTAGATCCCAGATAGGATCACTTGCCTCAGTTCTGGGTTTATTTATTTAACATACTCTGATTGACCTTCCTAATGGTATATAATGCCATGCATACATATGTGACCACCTGGTGGAAAAGCTGCATGTGTTTAGCTTTTATCTATGCTCATTCAAATGAGAAAAGGCATCTACCAGTGGAACTATGAAGTTTCCTTCCAGGATATTCCCCAAAAAAACCACAGCAGTGTGCCTTGTGTATCCCGACCAAACACCCCAGCACGGCTGTTCTAGGTGATTCCCGTCTCATAAGACTGAAGAGGCAAGGCTATACGGGTATAGCTCTCTAGGGGTGCTTCAGCAGCAGCAGCAACACATGTAACTTTGAGTTGTTCCATTTGGGTAGGAGGTGTAGCTAAAGATTTTTGATCATTCTTGCTCAATTAGGAGGGTAATTGATGCACAGCATCTGAACAGCCTAAAAAGCTGGTTCCTGCTGAGCACTTAGCAGTTGTATGACCTCAGTAATGGCTGTGCCATCCAGTCCTTGCCAGTTCTGACTACTGCTTCCAATCCTCCATCTTAAGCAATAACACGAGACCATAGTAGTTAATCCCATCAGGTTGGGAGTTTTCTTTTGGAAGACTTTTGTCTGTTTCACTGAGGAGAGTAACGCAAACAGAAACTGAAATCTATCTATTAGGTAGTACAAAGACTGTTTTAGTTCAAAGGCTGTTTTTACAAGGTTAGTGTTCAGTAAGGCAGAATATTTTCCAAAATAACATCATATAATTCAGCCTGCACCACAAAATACAAGATAGAAAACTGAGTTTCACCAACCTAGCTCAGTGACTGCCATAGAAAGTATATGCACCTCATTACAGGTATTCAGAGCACCTCCATGAGGGACTTCATCAAAAGAATCACATTTATTTACAGTCTGCCTATTTCAGTGCAAGTTTTGCCCCGGCATCAGCTCTGACATTTGGTGCTCTCAGAACAATTTCAGAAACTGGAATAAAATTTATAGTATCACAGCAGTAAACCAGTAATGCTTGCTTGGACAACTATAGTTAATTAACCTTTACTGATAGTGGCAACTGCAGAACAGGTTCCATATAGCATTTTTCAAGCAGTGTCACAGTTCTAAGTACACAACAGCTGATGCTCCAGCTCCAGCCACGAGTGCCCCTCCCAACCAGTAGCCCCTACTTCCAGCCATTCATTCCCATACAGCTCTCTGCTTGGAAACTGGGTCAGGCCACTAATCTGGGTGAAAAAATAAATCCCTCCTAAGACAAATCATTTCATTGTGTAACTCTACGCACATCAGTTCAGCACAGCCGAGAAGATGCTGCAGAACAAGGCTAATGGGAGCTACTTAAATTTGGCATTACATGAAAAAAAGTTTGCAAGAGTAAGACATTGAACTGCAATACACTTGTGCTGTCACTGCACAAGGCAAACAGGCTACACCATTACCAACATCACTGTAATTTTGCCTCTATCTCCCCATCTGCAGCAGTGATGGCTATATAGGCTCTTTTCTTCAGCACTGAAAAGGGAACAGGCTGAGACAACTCACACTGTCCTCAAAATGACGGTGGTTTTCCTCCTTTCTAGGAAGATGTGACATTCAGAAGATGGCACAGAGGGAGAAAGCCTTTTGCCCCAGAGGTGGGAAAGAGGAAGCAAGTCTTCTAGTAAGATCAGTTTACTAAAAAGGTGATAGCAGGAAAACAGGAGAGGCAGATTTGTCCTCATACCTAAATTTAAAGTCATCAGCAAGGCCTAACAAACTATTAAACTATCATAGTTTTCTAGTTCCACGAGTCTTAGTGCTGGCAGACCTCTGTCACTACTGCAGAAGGGTCAGATTGTACCACTCATCCCTGCAAAGCATCAGGTGTAAGTTATAAACAAGCTTAAACTCGTTGGAGAGTCCAAAACCAGAGCTGAACCTTAACTAGGTTTGAATGGCATCTGTAGTTAAGTCAGTAAAAGGTGTGCACAGAGGCTCCGAGTNGGGGCGGGCACGGGAGGCGGAAGGGGGGGGGCACTGGGAGGGGCCGGGCCGAGGGGAGCTCCGACAGGCCCGAGGGAGGCCGGGGGGACCCAGCACAGGGCCCAGGGGAGGCCGGTACCCCCGCGGCTTGCCCGTCCCGCCGGGCCGCGGCCCTCCCTGCCTGCCGGGCTGCCCCGCGGGCCGAGCTGCGGGGGCGATCCGCCTCCCCGTATGGGTGGGAGCCGCGAGGCCCAAACAGCCCCGGGGGCAGTGCCGGCCCCAGGAGGCTGGGCCGTGTTCAGGGCACCGAGCGAGCACCGAGGCAGGCCGCAGCGGCAGGATCGGCAGCCGGGCCGGGAGGGGCCAGCACAGCGAGCCGCTGCTCGGGCCCGCCGGGATCGCTGCCACACGTAACGGCCCCCAGCGCCCACCCTCCATCCCGGGGCCGGGAAGCAATGCGCAGTGGGCTCTGGCCGCGCCCGGGGTCGCTTAAATAACTAATGAAACATTGCATGTTTGCTTCCACTTGGCTTCCTCTACTTGCTGAACACGGGAAGGGAATAAACTTGGTCGAAGCAAATAAAAGTGGTTCCCCTCCCAAGAATTACTTGTCTGAATTTTAGATTCTGCCAACCTAATGAATTGCTAAGTGCTGTTAGACTTGGAGAAGAATGGCGAAGCCAAAAACAATTTGTGATGTTACAAATATTGCCAATTATTTAGGAGACTATTCATAAAAACCCCCAGAAGTACAAGCTCAATTTGCCCTTTTCTCATATTGCAATTTCTAATGCTATCACTTGTATACCTTCTCTATTCACTTCTTTTTTTTCCTTCTTCCAAGAACAAGAGACTGTCTGCTTGGTGGCATGGTCAAATTCAGCAAAAATAACTATACTGAGTTAAAAGTTAATGATATCTATTATCCTGTTTAATTCTTTAAATTGGGCTTTAAGTAGTTGTAAGATCCTATTTGTACAGGACTTGCTCATGTTCTGTTACAAACACGCATGGTTAGGTGGACTCGTATTTTTTCAGCCTTAGCACAGCTTGTGAATTTGGTTTCTGCATAAGAAACACATGACAGAATGAGCAAGTAAACGCAGACTCATAGCACAGCCTATGCTTTTCAGCCCCTTTTGTGAGTTATGCCATATGCACTCAACATAATGACTATGCAAACAAAACTGGTATTGCTTTAGAAAAACATCTCCAGTGATGTTTGTATTTACGTATTTAATTCTCATTATTATGTAATTTTTAAAGCTGTGCATATTCCTGATATGAGAACTAGAGAGTACTTAAAGTGGCTGACATTTGTAAGAGCCAGACAAACTGTTCAAATAATGCTAAAAGAGTTATTGCAGGTGGTTATCTCTATTTGTAGTTGATAAAGCTACCTAGAGTAACATCCAGCAGAGCAGTATCTGCTTGTGGGCTTGTGACATGTTCATGTTTCTTGGAAGGCAAGAGTTTAACCCTTTATGAAGAGATGAGACAGAATACCTGGAATGTCTATAGTTCACACCTGGGTATGGTGGCGAGACAGAGGATACCTCTCTTTCCACATGCCTGCCTATGCAACCACTGGAAGTGGGAAAAACTTGGCTCTGCCACGGGGCACAAAATCGAATGCTCATTGTATCATGTGCTTTGCCAGATAAAATCAAGGCAATATTTTGAGTCTATTAATTGAGCCCAGGTCATGTTTTAAAGACATCCAACGGAAAGTATAGCTTTTTTAAAAGTAGCTGAAGTACACACACTCAGCATCATTGCTCTATTTACAATTGTGACAAAAAAAAATTTAAAAATTAGACTTGTTTTCTGCCTTTCTGAAAATCACACAATATTTGGGGGTTTTATGCTTTTTTTTTCCAAAATACATGAAAAAAGGTGAGATAACTCTTGAACTTTAGGGTTTTCCCCTGCTGAACAAACCTGGTCTACTGTTGTTATTACTACTGAAAGTTTTGTCTTGCTTATTGAGAGGAAGTCAATAAGAAAATTAAGTTTTCTTATATTGAGAAATAAAAAATAGCCTTTTTTAATACTTTCTTGTATATTTTATTTTCAAATTTCTCTATATTGCTATGTTGATACTATTTCAGAATTAAAATCAACTTTTATTGCAACTTTTGAAAGGATATTTTATTTACTACTCTACAAAATTTGTATTTTGAATTGTTTGAAACTTGAAATATAAGACAGAGACTTGTAATTTCACACTGAGATACTTTTGAAGTCCATAAGGCAGTCTTTCTCCCGTGTTTTACAGGATAACTCACTTGAATAATTTCAGACATCTTTACAATGGAACAGAGAAGTTCTGAGCTTCATATGTGTCAAGAGGACCTCTGAGGTTAGGAATTTCCCTAAAGAAATACAGTATGGTAATGCTGAGGTGATTAGGGACACAATAAAAATATTTTTCCTGAAATTGGAATTTCAAGTTAAATCCTCTTTGGTTTTTGTCTGGTGGGTTTTTTTGTTTGGTTGGNAACACCCCAGCACGGCTGTTCTAGGTGATTCCCGTCTCATAAGACTGAAGAGGCAAGGCTATACGGGTATAGCTCTCTAGGGGTGCTTCAGCAGCAGCAGCAACACATGTAACTTTGAGTTGTTCCATTTGGGTAGGAGGTGTAGCTAAAGATTTTTGATCATTCTTGCTCAATTAGGAGGGTAATTGATGCACAGCATCTGAACAGCCTAAAAAGCTGGTTCCTGCTGAGCACTTAGCAGTTGTATGACCTCAGTAATGGCTGTGCCATCCAGTCCTTGCCAGTTCTGACTACTGCTTCCAATCCTCCATCTTAAGCAATAACACGAGACCATAGTAGTTAATCCCATCAGGTTGGGAGTTTTCTTTTGGAAGACTTTTGTCTGTTTCACTGAGGAGAGTAACGCAAACAGAAACTGAAATCTATCTATTAGGTAGTACAAAGACTGTTTTAGTTCAAAGGCTGTTTTTACAAGGTTAGTGTTCAGTAAGGCAGAATATTTTCCAAAATAACATCATATAATTCAGCCTGCACCACAAAATACAAGATAGAAAACTGAGTTTCACCAACCTAGCTCAGTGACTGCCATAGAAAGTATATGCACCTCATTACAGGTATTCAGAGCACCTCCATGAGGGACTTCATCAAAAGAATCACATTTATTTACAGTCTGCCTATTTCAGTGCAAGTTTTGCCCCGGCATCAGCTCTGACATTTGGTGCTCTCAGAACAATTTCAGAAACTGGAATAAAATTTATAGTATCACAGCAGTAAACCAGTAATGCTTGCTTGGACAACTATAGTTAATTAACCTTTACTGATAGTGGCAACTGCAGAACAGGTTCCATATAGCATTTTTCAAGCAGTGTCACAGTTCTAAGTACACAACAGCTGATGCTCCAGCTCCAGCCACGAGTGCCCCTCCCAACCAGTAGCCCCTACTTCCAGCCATTCATTCCCATACAGCTCTCTGCTTGGAAACTGGGTCAGGCCACTAATCTGGGTGAAAAAATAAATCCCTCCTAAGACAAATCATTTCATTGTGTAACTCTACGCACATCAGTTCAGCACAGCCGAGAAGATGCTGCAGAACAAGGCTAATGGGAGCTACTTAAATTTGGCATTACATGAAAAAAAGTTTGCAAGAGTAAGACATTGAACTGCAATACACTTGTGCTGTCACTGCACAAGGCAAACAGGCTACACCATTACCAACATCACTGTAATTTTGCCTCTATCTCCCCATCTGCAGCAGTGATGGCTATATAGGCTCTTTTCTTCAGCACTGAAAAGGGAACAGGCTGAGACAACTCACACTGTCCTCAAAATGACGGTGGTTTTCCTCCTTTCTAGGAAGATGTGACATTCAGAAGATGGCACAGAGGGAGAAAGCCTTTTGCCCCAGAGGTGGGAAAGAGGAAGCAAGTCTTCTAGTAAGATCAGTTTACTAAAAAGGTGATAGCAGGAAAACAGGAGAGGCAGATTTGTCCTCATACCTAAATTTAAAGTCATCAGCAAGGCCTAACAAACTATTAAACTATCATAGTTTTCTAGTTCCACGAGTCTTAGTGCTGGCAGACCTCTGTCACTACTGCAGAAGGGTCAGATTGTACCACTCATCCCTGCAAAGCATCAGGTGTAAGTTATAAACAAGCTTAAACTCGTTGGAGAGTCCAAAACCAGAGCTGAACCTTAACTAGGTTTGAATGGCATCTGTAGTTAAGTCAGTAAAAGGTGTGCACAGAGGCTCCGAGTAGAAACAAACTCAACTGAGCCAGGGATGAAGAGGGGATAGATACCATCATCTTATAGTGGCTCCTTACGGGAGCAGCACTTTGGAAAGCACTCAAACAGGTATGTATTTGCAAACCCTACATCCTCATTTGTAAAAAAGTGTCTATTTCGAAGGTTTTCAGTTCTTTTCCCCCCCTCTGAACTGTTGTTCAGCACATGCCGCACGGCGTCCCTCCCGGCAGCAGCACGGCCCCGCGTGTGCCCCTGCTGGAGTGAAGGGCAGAGTTAGCACCCCGGCACACCGCCCTGCAGGGGGGAGCCTGTCCGCCCGCATTCCTGCCCCGGACCAGCCCGCGCTCCACGCCTCATTCCGCACTCGGCTCCGGGAGGAGCTCAGCCACCCCCGGCCGCGGGCAGGGGCATCTCCCGGGCAGGGGCATCCTCCGGGCAGGGTTCCCCGGACAGGAGCGTTCCCCGGACAGGAGCGTTCCCCGGACAGGAGCGTTCCCCGGACAGGAGCGTTCCCCGGGCACGGTTCCCCGCACCTCGCTCCCGGCACCCGCGGGCAGCCGTGCCCGGGACCGTGCCCGGCCGTTCTCTGCTCCGCGGCCCGCCCGGCCGTGTCGGGGCTCCCTCCCTGCCTCCCGGTCCCTCCCCGCAGAGCGCCCCGCGGCGGGGCAGCCCGTCACCCACCATGCTGGCGGCGCGGTGCCCGCTCCAGCGGGGCGATCCCGATCCCTATCCCAGATCCCTGCTCCCTTCTCCCCGCTCCCGCCTTCGCGCCAACTCCCGCGGCACGGCGCGCGTCGATGACGTCACCGCCGCGACGGGCGGGGCGGGCACGGGAGGCGGANTACAAGCTCAATTTGCCCTTTTCTCATATTGCAATTTCTAATGCTATCACTTGTATACCTTCTCTATTCACTTCTTTTTTTTCCTTCTTCCAAGAACAAGAGACTGTCTGCTTGGTGGCATGGTCAAATTCAGCAAAAATAACTATACTGAGTTAAAAGTTAATGATATCTATTATCCTGTTTAATTCTTTAAATTGGGCTTTAAGTAGTTGTAAGATCCTATTTGTACAGGACTTGCTCATGTTCTGTTACAAACACGCATGGTTAGGTGGACTCGTATTTTTTCAGCCTTAGCACAGCTTGTGAATTTGGTTTCTGCATAAGAAACACATGACAGAATGAGCAAGTAAACGCAGACTCATAGCACAGCCTATGCTTTTCAGCCCCTTTTGTGAGTTATGCCATATGCACTCAACATAATGACTATGCAAACAAAACTGGTATTGCTTTAGAAAAACATCTCCAGTGATGTTTGTATTTACGTATTTAATTCTCATTATTATGTAATTTTTAAAGCTGTGCATATTCCTGATATGAGAACTAGAGAGTACTTAAAGTGGCTGACATTTGTAAGAGCCAGACAAACTGTTCAAATAATGCTAAAAGAGTTATTGCAGGTGGTTATCTCTATTTGTAGTTGATAAAGCTACCTAGAGTAACATCCAGCAGAGCAGTATCTGCTTGTGGGCTTGTGACATGTTCATGTTTCTTGGAAGGCAAGAGTTTAACCCTTTATGAAGAGATGAGACAGAATACCTGGAATGTCTATAGTTCACACCTGGGTATGGTGGCGAGACAGAGGATACCTCTCTTTCCACATGCCTGCCTATGCAACCACTGGAAGTGGGAAAAACTTGGCTCTGCCACGGGGCACAAAATCGAATGCTCATTGTATCATGTGCTTTGCCAGATAAAATCAAGGCAATATTTTGAGTCTATTAATTGAGCCCAGGTCATGTTTTAAAGACATCCAACGGAAAGTATAGCTTTTTTAAAAGTAGCTGAAGTACACACACTCAGCATCATTGCTCTATTTACAATTGTGACAAAAAAAAATTTAAAAATTAGACTTGTTTTCTGCCTTTCTGAAAATCACACAATATTTGGGGGTTTTATGCTTTTTTTTTCCAAAATACATGAAAAAAGGTGAGATAACTCTTGAACTTTAGGGTTTTCCCCTGCTGAACAAACCTGGTCTACTGTTGTTATTACTACTGAAAGTTTTGTCTTGCTTATTGAGAGGAAGTCAATAAGAAAATTAAGTTTTCTTATATTGAGAAATAAAAAATAGCCTTTTTTAATACTTTCTTGTATATTTTATTTTCAAATTTCTCTATATTGCTATGTTGATACTATTTCAGAATTAAAATCAACTTTTATTGCAACTTTTGAAAGGATATTTTATTTACTACTCTACAAAATTTGTATTTTGAATTGTTTGAAACTTGAAATATAAGACAGAGACTTGTAATTTCACACTGAGATACTTTTGAAGTCCATAAGGCAGTCTTTCTCCCGTGTTTTACAGGATAACTCACTTGAATAATTTCAGACATCTTTACAATGGAACAGAGAAGTTCTGAGCTTCATATGTGTCAAGAGGACCTCTGAGGTTAGGAATTTCCCTAAAGAAATACAGTATGGTAATGCTGAGGTGATTAGGGACACAATAAAAATATTTTTCCTGAAATTGGAATTTCAAGTTAAATCCTCTTTGGTTTTTGTCTGGTGGGTTTTTTTGTTTGGTTGGTTGGTTTGGGAGTTTGTGGTTTTTGGGGGTTTTTTTGGGGGGTGTTTCTTTGGGTTTTTTTTTTTGTTAACAGACATTAAAATACTAATTTACTAGATTGTAGTCTCTATTTTGGAGGAATCCCATAGGGAATATTTTGCTTACTGGAGTCTCTAGTAAAGAAAATCAAATTTTTCTGCCATTGTATAAACAGGAATTAGCATGTTGATGCAGATGAAAAATTCCAAAAATTTCTCGTTGATCTGTGGTCTAGTTTCTATTTACATTAGGCTTTCTATAGTATCCATTACAATTGGGTGTCTTTAGAAAAGACTTGATCCCATCTCAAGGTAAAGATAAGTGATTTGCATGATGCTGTTGTGGGCAATTACATAAGTTGTCCTTTTTTGAGCACCTAACACTGGTAGATCTGAGCAGCTGATGTGAATGTAAACATTACACTCTTTCTTAGTGAACTTTGTCTTTAGGTCTTTCTCTTCATTTGCATATCTAGGCAGAATGAGTGTGTGTTAACTCAGACACTCAGCATTCAAAACTCTACTCCTTTACACTAATGTGTTCGGCATTTCTGCACATCAAACCCCAGGTTTTCAAGCCAACCCCTAAAACAAGAATACATGTTCAATGGTCAAGTGAAATGTTGTTTTCATCATTTGAATCACGTGTCTTGTCAGAAACAAAGAAGAAAAGGAAAATTAATAACTAAGAATTGAACTGAATAATCATTAGTCTTCCCAATTACTGACTCTCTATGAGCTGGTGCCCTGGAGATCTCAGCCTCTCCCAGCCTTGATTCATTCTGAAACCAGACTCGTTAAGGGCATGGCCAGAGGCAGAAAATCCCACTGTGTACTGATGTCCACATACAGCATGAGGGCTGGAGCCCATCCTGACTGCCACTTGAGCTAGTGGAATAAATAATTCTCTTCCCCTCCTTTTGCACCCTCACTTCACAACAGCCCTTTATCACACTTCTCTCTTCTGTGCTGATTGCTTTCCAAGGTAATAAGAATGTTTCCTTTCCCCAGATCTTCGCTCTCCTAATCAAATTCAAGTCACTGTATGACTCTCAACAATTAAATCGCTTCCTCTCCAACTTCATGAAGTTATAATATAGCTCAAACAGTTAAATATGACAAAGCAGTAAGAAACTGGATTCACAGAGGCTTGAAACACTGAATCATTTTCAAACCTTAATTATAGAATGCTTCTAGTTATGTGAATAATCAGGAAAGAAATACAGTTTGTAACCTTGTACAGACCAAGCATCTGGGAGCACAAGTCTCTGCTGCACCTTTCACATATCAGAGAGGTGCAACACATTGTCTGCAATAAACCACATTGGTACGGTCCCTGTGTGCTCCTCTCGATCCCAAGCTGCCTGTGTTTGGTAGTATCTTGGATGAGAAATATGGGTCAGTGGTTTCAGGTAGTTGAGGGAGTGCTGGGTTTGTTATGTGGGAGAGACTCCTGTGGGAGAGATGCATGGCTACCCCACCAGCAGGGACCTGCAGTGCAGATGTCAGTGCCAGCTTTCTTCTTCATCTGTAGTGAGAATGTTGCTTGCAAAGGCACTGCAGAGAAATGCTTACAAACATGGAGGTTTTGTTGTTTATGTTAAAACTTAAATAAATAGTCTTTTATTTGTATTGATTAATCAGCTTTATGGATAAACTAAAGGTATGTCTCAGTGGCGTTATGCAGTGCTACAAGCGTGCTCTCCCAGGTAGCAGTAGCAGTGAAGTGGCACCAGTGCCTCTGGACTGTCACATCCTATGTGCCAGCAGGGCTGATTTGTCCAAGCAGAGTACTACACTCAGGTGATAAATTCTTCCTGGGTTCAGATTTTAGTGAGCATCTTTCTTCATGCAGAGTTACTTCACACTGCCATATTGTTCCACAAAGCTCTTCAGCAACCACGGTCTAGGTGTGGATGCACTTGATGTTACTGAGCCTCAAGAAAAGCAAAAACAGCAGGCCTCAGCCTTACTGTACTGAGTAAATTGACTATATCTCAACATATAAATAGTGTTGCTGTAATTTAAAATGTTAAAAGATGAGATTATATTGCATATTCACTGTACTGATGTCCCAGCTGTGTAGATGAAGATTGTTAAATAAATCAATCCTGAAATAGTATCTTTCGTGGCTAATTATCTTTGCTAGTTGTGTTTATTTGAAGAAATCCAGAAATTTTGTAAGAACTGGAACAGACCCCTGTTGACTTTGTATTGCTGCTGTATGTCGAGCTGTACAAAACAAACTTTTATATAGAATAAAAAACAGTTGCATGTGTTTGAAAGAAATATTGACTTGCTTTAAGTTGTTTTATAGTTAATGGAATGTGCATATATCTCTTTCCACAACAAAACTTCCCACAGGTCCAAGGAGAGCTTTGCAGCAGAAGTAGGATGTTTGAGCAGGGCAGGACTGAGAAATGATGCACTACCCTTCCTGCCATCCAGTTACACAGACAGGAGAAATTGTCTTTTAATTGGAGACCCTGTAGTCTGAATTATATTAATGTTTCCTCCAAATACAGCGGCGCAAGGAATAAAGGACATGTGAGCTACTTAGCACTCTCTGTCACTTATATTCTTCCACCTACCTGACCAAGGCTTAGATAATGATAACTTAGTTACTAACATTTCTATTGTTCAGGCAACCTATTTTCCTGCAGTAAGAAGCCAGCTAGGTGTCTCACTGGTCATAGAGAGGCCACCTCCCTATAAATTACACCATTCTCTGACCTGTTCTACGTCTCACAGTTCAGGCTAATCATTGACAGGGCTTTTACAATCACAAGCTTTTAGTGAAGCTTTGATAAGACACTCCAGCAGTTTGTGGCAAATGAAGACGGTCTGCACGGTGGGAACTTCAGCAAATGAATGGATTTTTTTCAGTGTCCGTACAAGAAATCTGGCTTTTAACATTGGCACTATAAACCAGCATAATGTGTGGCCAACGACTGGAGAGAACTGTTGCTTTTTGGACATTAGTTTTCGTAAGGCTAGGTACTGGACTTGCCGAAGAGGGAAGATCCGTGTGGAAAAAGAACACCAACTTCAGCCCTGTGAGTGCGACACAGATGTTTTTGTATGACACTTTCCCTAAAGGGTTTCTCTGGGGTGTAGGGACAGGGGCTTTCCAGGTGGAAGGCAGCGGGAGGAAGGACGGGAGCGGCTCCTCCATCTGGGACCGCTTCACACACTCGGAGTTCAGGGATGCTGACAGCACAGGCACCTCCAGTGACAGTTACGTCTTCTTGGACAAAGACTTGTCTGCTCTGGATTTTTTGGGAGTTACTTTTTACCAGTTTTCAATTTCATGGTCAAGGCTTTTTCCCAATGGAGTGGTAGCAGTTCCCAATGAAAAAGGACTCCGGTATTATAACACCCTTATTGACTCTCTGCTCTACAGAAATATTGTCCCTGTGGTTACACTGTACCACTGGGACCTCCCCTTGATGCTGCAAGAAAAATACGGGGGATGGAAAAATGAATCGATAATTGAGATCTTCAATGACTACGCCGCCTTTTGCTTCCAGACCTTTGGGGATCGTGTTAAGTATTGGATTACAATCCACAATCCATATTTAGTTGCTTGGCATGGGTATGGCACAGGTGTTCATGCTCCAGGAGAGAGAGGGAAAATAACAACTGTCTACTCTGTAGGACACAATTTGATCAAGGTACAGTACAATAAGATTTTACAAATTGATCTTGCACCAGCATAGGAAATGATGGGAGTAATCAGTCCTGTGATCAATGTTTCAAAAAAAAAATGACAGATTGTAAAGCACCAAGAAATAACCTTTACCTGAGGCAGTCTTTCTGTTAATCCTCATTTTGATCTTACCGTTCTTTTCACAACAGCTGACTTAGTAATTATTTTTTTTAATATGTTGTTTATTATTTTAATTATATTGTGGATACAAAATCTGGCTGTTACTCTAGTAAGATTTTCCTTCTTTATTCTTATTAGTTAAACACACTGACATTACCATTCATTTGGCTACACTGAATGAATATTCTATTAGTTCAATAGGAAACTTATTTGTATTTGCATATTGAATCAATTCTACTAGCCATAGAGTACGTATATATAAGTATGATTGGTTCTACCCTAGTAAGATTATACTGCCAAATGTTTATTCCTAAACTAGCAAGGTTGGCACTTCTTGGGTTTGTAAAAAAACAATTGTCCCCTTCAGTACCTGAGAATTTCAAATTATTTCCGTAATGTTTGCGACATTTTAATTTTTATGTTGGTCTTATTTATCAGCTGTCTTCTACAGAATTACACATCCAAAAAATTTGATCCCATCATGAATAGTTTCAACAACTGCAGTACTGCTTTGTAAATGCATGGCATTTTTTCCTTTGGGAAGGACAGAAAGAGAAGTCATATTTTTTGAGGAAAAGATACAGGCATTGCTCCTGGTATTCTGAACAGCATTACAGAGTTTACAGCATCTCCACTGATAATTAATTCCATTCTACAAAGTAGCTAGCTCCTATGCATAGGAACTTATATTATTTTCTTTAGCTATAATTTAAAATAATTTCTTGTAACATCAGTTTAAGATACGAATTTATTATATCAATACAGTATTTTGTCATCTGTAGTGCTAAAAGTACTTTACAGAGCAGGTCACTATCCTGTCTCTACAGCTAGCATAATTCCCCTGCTGCTCAGACTATTTGTAGCTGTCACAAAGAGAATTTTTCTACTACCTGCCATGCATTATAAGTGTAATTTATAAATAAATCTGTATGTGTTTGTACTACAGAAAGAAATATGTATTAATTGCCTGAGTAGTCAGAAATACTCCACAATGGACCATTTCTATTTGTTATATTTGTTTCTGGGCTTGAACCTGCAGAACCTCCATTTTCAGAATATTCACACTGTGGTCGGTAGAAGTTTTGCACAGAGAAACATCATTGAGCATCTTAAGCCAGTAACTGATTTCAGACTTAGTACATGAATGATTTAACTATAAAGACTTTTAAAGCATCTCAAAGAGAACTGATTCTGAATAATTCTTTTTTATTTTCACGTGCTATATAAAATATATGTGTAAAAGATACCATGTAAATTTGTAGTGTTTCTTGCCTTCATTTCTGAGTGTTACAATCAAATCTGAAGTACCAACTAGGCAGTCTCTGCATTTTCTGTAAAATCCATGTAAGCAGCACACAGCACGCAGTGAGCAATATCTCCCCTGAAGAATCAATTGGGTTTTCCAGGAAGCTGAGGACAGCTGGGTCTGATACACAAATTACTGACCTAAGTTCCTTGGTCAATATTATTCAACTCTCAGACTTGATTTGATAGTTACTTCTAGTTCTAAAGTCTGTGAATATAAAATATTCATATTTTATAAATATGAGTATAAAATCACTTCAATGAAAGAGCTAATAGGACTTTCAGCAATATTCAATCCATTAACTAGTACTTTGTTATTCTTGGCCAGAAATTATTTGCCTGTGATATCCTTCTTACAGCCCTATGAACATTACTTAATGTATTAGCCGTTCTCTCCTGTAACACTGTAAAATTTGTGAAGATTTTAGATTTGAGATTCACAAAGAATCTCAAATTTGTAGTAATGTATATTAGGAACTGAAGTTTTATGGCTGGAGTTGGAAGGGGAATGGAAACTCTTGAGATATCAATCAACTTGAGTCAACTCTTCGTATCTTCAATTTTTTTCTCTTAATAAACTGTAATTAAAGCCAGCCATTCCACAGAAGTCACAGCTGATACTTTATGTTTCAAGCCAATTAGCCAGAATCTTTCTCAAAGGGTTTTTTGTGCCTAAATGTTCAGTTCATTTCATACTGTTGACAATACCATATTAATATAATGTATTGATTCACAATCAGTGCATTGTGAAATGTCTCTCCTTTGAGAGGCAGGGAATGTGATAGGATTCCCCCTTTAAAGAGATTTCACATGGCATTTTATTTCAGGACTGGTATACACTGATCTGCTTCTCAGACACTGTATTATGGCTGCCTTCTAATTTACCACTGCAAACCAAATACATCATCCCAAAAATAAAAACATCAACCGAAATGTCAGGTTTTGGAAGTGTGAGGCAAGGCCCATTAAAGCTGTTGCAAAAGATCCCTATTTATGTCAGCAGCTTTAGGAAGAGCCATGTTCTCATCCGTGTCAGGGCTTCAGTTTTGGGCAGGCTGTTGGCAGTGTTCTCAATGCCCCCCTATGCACATTACCAGGTCCACCTGTCAGCTGTGCTGAGCAGGACAAACAGGTCTGTAATGCTGGAAAGAAGCTAATCTGGCCACCACACTCTTACACAGCAAATTGCTGAAAATCATTCTCAAGCCTTTTTGTAGTAACTAAATGAGGCTCTTGCAGGAATCCTACTTTTATTTTCATTTCCTCGTGCACTGTTGCAGTTGTGGTGTTGTGAGAACTAATCACCATTTATCTAATGAAGTGCTTTTATGTGATATATCAATCATAAACTGAAGCTATGTTTTGTAGAATCATAAAAACAATATAACAAACCATAAACCTTCCACTTTTTAGGACTTGAAATTATTTTATTGTAAGAACAGTGTGAAAGTTGGTGGAGATCTTTGCATCTCTAGAAAAGAGCTGAAGAAATTTCTCTTCATTTTAGACTATAAATTTTAGCAGTTTGAAGAAATAAAATGTCTTACAAGTCAAATAGTTGGCTGGCATAAGGAAAAGGTCATAGAATATCAGGTTGGAAGGGGACCTCAAGGATCATCTCCATGCGTTTTAGAACTGGTTAAAAAATTATCTGCTTCAGTGAATGAATTCAGGTAGGTAATTAGGTATATAATGACCCTATTAAGGCTTTTCAGCAAAAGTAGGATTGGTCTGTCTTCATCCAGCCCCAGAGCCCCCTGGTATTGGCCAGCACAAGGCATTGCCGATGCTGTATCACCTACCTGTGCTCTCCTCAGTGCCTTGCTTCCTTTGAAGGGAACACCCCAGACACAGCTACTTAAGAGACAGCCCTGCCTTTTACATGGGACCTGCTATCCAAAATCCATAAAGAGGGCTAGTGAAGAGAGAAGCAAAGGCTTCTAAGCAGGGTGCTTAGGAGATCCATTGTGGGGAAAATAATCCACAGAAGAACTCAGAATTTCATGTTACTATGTATGCTATTCACAGAGGGTAATAATTGCTACTGACCATTCTAAAGGACCTGATAGTACCTCCATGGAAGTGAATGCTGTATCTGAAGTTTGATGCTTATTAATTATAAATTGCTAAGGGGTTCACTCGGATAAATCTCTCTTCAATTTTATGGTCATCACGACTCATACGAGGAGCAGGTGGAAGCCTATACCAGACAAGAGTGGCCATCAAAAGTGTATCTCCTCTCTTCATTAAAGGGGACTGTACAAAGGCAACATCAGAAAACAATTAATAATAGCATGTAACTTGCTATGCAACGTTTGAAAGACACATCAAAGAAAATACAAGAACTATGAGCTTGCTCCTGAGGCAGCTGTCATACTGAGGCAGAGAAAAAAAAATGGCACACAGAAATATTAGATGAATTTCTTTGATTCAAGAGTAAATAAATCTGACAAGCAAGAAAATACAAAGAAGATGAAGCATTGTGGCTGGAGCTAGCTGAGATATATACCCAATATATTATTACTATTTTCTCTGTATCTAGTTATGTTCTTTTTACTTAGGTTGAGGTTTGTAAAGATCACAAGCTGCAGATTAAACTATCTTCCTTTCCTTCTCTGTATCAGTTCCCTCTGGGCAGTTCTGCCTTTGCTACATAAGAGGCAGAACAGGGCTTTTTTTTTTTTTTGGCCTTTTTGTTTTTTCCTATTAAAGATTATTCACACTCTTTTCCATCTGGCAGAAAAGCCCAGGAGAGAAATGTCAGAATATCTCCCTAAAAATTTTCTTCAAGGACATCACATACTGGGGAAAGGCAATAAATTCCCTTTCAAGCCTGCCGTGTCCATACAGATCTACTGCAGATCAGGTTCTTCTCAGTGCCCAGCATCTTCAGTAGCTCTCACTGTGCCAGGATCTTTTCATGGACACTACTGCCTTTGGGTCTGTGGGTGAGTGTGTCCCAGAAAGGTCCTATAATTGATTCTCCTTAAAAACAAATTTCTACTGAATGGAGGGGGAATAATTATTACTTCTACATCCAACCAGACACTTTCTTCCCTTCCTCCAAAGCAGAGTCCTCTCCTCAGGATGTAGAAAGATGAAGCTACGCCACCACCTGTATTTCTCACAGGAGGAAGGAAACCTGTCTCCATCAAGTGTGGCTCAGGATAGACACCAGAATCATCTATGCTTGTAAATGTCTTTGCCAGAAGATTTTTCAACAGCCATCAGTTAAGATGTAAAATTCAGCACTGATTCACACTTTTTTTTTTATTAGGCTAGCTTTCTTAGACTTCTTGGCAGGCATTAGTTAAAACACAATCCAGCGTGCAAGACGAATGCAAGGCAGGTAGCATACAACAAATTTAATAGTGAAGCCTCAGTCCTTCAAACCACCCTTTTAGAAATGTAGTTTCCTACATCTCAAGAGCACTTTTTTCCTTCACGAGGATTGAGATTCCATCAATTTGCAAAATGAGGGCTTTAGCTCTATTGACTATGTGGCATCTTTATCGCAGGCCAAAAGGGCCTGGAACTGAAATATAGTCTTCAAATAAACCACACACAGATGCCCTTCTTCTGAAAGGATATTGAACAGCATCTTTATTAGACTCTGTATTCTAGCTCTTCATGGTTTACAAACCAAACAATTAAACAAAAAGCCCAAATAATTTTATTAGCATTTTTCATTCTAGTTTTCCTAAATGTTCCTGCTCTCCAGCACACTTAAATGATTCAATATACACCTGACATTGTTTTGCATGCTTGTTGTTCAAAGGAAAATTGCTTGACTAAGATATCTTAAGAATTAGAAAGTATTGGTCTTTCTTTTGAAAGCTCTTTGCATATGCACGTGATCAATTACAGTATCAGAGTTTGAAGGAGCATGAGAATATTTCAAGAGGAGAGAAGAACAATACTGTTGTCTTCATTTTAGCAACTTGACTTTTCCAGCCTTTTTACAGGGTTAATACTAACTGATTTAGCACTTTCTGTGACTTTCAGGTCTATGGAATAATTTCTATATTAATACCAGGAAAATATGCTGAAATTAATGAGTCCTATGTATCTAGAATAAATACACAATATTGATCCTGCTTTAACTGTGTACTTAGCCTTGACATTTGTCCTTGATCTACCAAGGAAAGTGAAAGATTAGGGATTAAACTCTAACTGAAAAAAGATTAGTCAAGATTTATTAAAAATACGCAATTTGATGTATGATATTTTAGATTAATGTTTTTTTCATATCTGATCTTATAAAACAAATTATATTAATCAGCAGGTTCCATCAACAACAGTTTGCACTTAGCAAACACCTTCTATCTGAGAATGTTAATCTGCTTTACTGATAATTAACAACTCAAGACAAAGTTACAGGCAAGTAAATGCTATTATCTCTACTGTGTCTGTGAAAACCATTGCTAGAGACAGTGATGAGTTTGTTTCAGTAAGAGTTAATCCTCAGAATTAAGAGTCATTAGTGATTCATATGACTTTGTGTATGAGGATCCTGTCTTGAGTCATATTAAATGTACTTATTTGTACTTGAGTTCTGCTCCTCTAGAATGATACCTTTAGCTGTATTCTCTACTGTAGACAACATTTTTAATAGTAACTATACTTTCTTCTAATCAGCTCCTGAAGATGTATATACAGATATAATGAGTTGTCCCTGAGTGCCTTTTACATGTCAATATTGCATTCTAATTAGTTGGTTTTTGGCAAAGTCATCATTTTCCACTTTACCTAGAAAAGTGTGATTGGTCCAAGTTACTTGGTGCTACTGTCATGGTACTTGGCACTGTGCACAGTACAGCTCCCTTCAGCAGGGTTTTCCTCATTAAACAAATGCGACCATACACCTCTCCTTAAACAGTGGTGTTAGTGGGCTGTGTCTGGGAAAAAGAATGTACTCACCAGGTGGGAAGTCACTAGAGGCAGAGAACAAAGCAAGCCTGGTCCTAGCAGACCCCCCAGGCTGGAGGGACTTTCAGAAGAGGGCAGTGAAGGTAACTGAGGAGATGGCATTGCCACTTAAGTTTTCTGATGAGACTGGTAACAAATCCATTTTATATTTTAGCTGTATCTTGCAATTTGCCTCATGAGTCCCTTTTTGTTGGCTTCCCTCTTCAGCCACATAACCTGCATTTCAAAGGTTAATGTTGCTTTATCAGTATTTTCAAAGACAGACCTTGACCAAATGTTACAAGCATGACCTTAGAAACCATAAACAACTGATACACAAAATTTCACAAACTGTAATGCTTTGGTACTCCCTAGCTTAAACAAATATCTACCTGACATCAAGTCTTTTGTGTGTGTTTTTTTTAACTGTCAAGGCTGTGTGTTTCTAGACAAATTAACTGAAATTATTGTCGAAGGTAAGCAATGCTGTTTGGTTTGGTAATGACGGCAGCCTAACTCAACACTCTCAGTGTTTCATAATGCTTCTCAATGTTTTTCCTGGGTGCAAACAGTTATTCTCTTTCCAGCCTAAGAGTACAAAGCCACACTTTAGGCATAAAGTAAACCCTGAGTTACTTGATGACTCCTCAGGTGGGAAAGGTCAGCTCCCCTCCCATGTCAGATCCTCTGATGTGATTCACACTGCCATCCAGAGCCACCCTCCTCTGACCCTGAGCTATCTCATTTTCCTACAGGACTTTGACAGTGCTAGTGGTTCCTCAGTCTCCCATGTATTTCTGGTTTTGTGTAAATTCTGCCTGTTTTATTCCCTTATTTAAGTAATTAACAACATGACATTTGAAGCCAACTCTGATGTGTAACAATGTTAAGCTTTCTAAAAGATGATGACAATCAGAAAAACGGTATTATGTTGTGATACAAAAGAAGTTTTCATTGTCACTAACCTGAATAGCAAAACTTTAGTCTCTCTTAGGGCAGTCAATACTTGGCCAATTACGAATACTAAAACATGACATACCTGCTAGATTATATGCTGTCAAATTTCTTTTTAAAACCCAAGTGTTCTTTCTCCCTATTTGGTATGAATAAGCTTCACTCTGTGATGCTGCATATACTGTCAGAAAAATTATGGCCATTTCAAAGAAGAAATTAACTAAAATCCTGAATAAAATTCTCAGAACGGTGAAAGTCGACATTTGCATTCAAACTTCACAGCTGGGTCCTTAGTCCAAGGTTTTACATTTATATGTAAATGTAAGTATCAAAACTTGAACACTTCCTCATATGATTAGGCCAAACTAAAACAACTAAATCCCAGGAAGAGGGATGGGGTGGGTGTGGTTTGATCAGAGTAAATCAAGGTAACCCCAGAGCACAGAGCAATTAATAGCAAAGTCAGCACTGACAAATGAAATATCATGAGATACATAATTTATGGAACAATTGTAAAGATGGTTTAAAATTTTAACTGTATCAGTAATCACTGCTTGACAAAAAAAGACCTAATGGGACTGTCTAGATCACAGAGTTCATACCCGACCATTACAGCTGTTCAGTCCCAAAGTGCCCCTGTAACAGCTAGTCAGATCCCTGCTGGGACCTCTCCTGAAATTTAGACCTATGTCAAAAGGCAAAGGCCACAGCCCTAACGTGTTGTAGGGACAGCACACGAGTTACAGAGCATTACCCTCATCCCAAGGTACCTTTCAGGGTAACAGTGATTGCCCATTACAACTGTGCCTTAACTGTTTGTTGGTATTTCCTTATAAGCCTGCAGGGAATCAAATGAAGTTACTTGCCTCTCTGGCTGCCACTGCACACAGAGACTTCCTTACTGGGGTTACAATTTAAAGCTATTTTTCTCTCATCAGGCTCATGCAAAGGTTTGGCATAACTACAGAGAACACTTTCAACCCCATCAGAAAGGGATGATGTCCATAGTACTGGGATCCCACTGGATTGAACCTAACAAACCGGAAGATGAGTTGGATATTTCTAAATGTCAGAAGTCTATGGAGAGAGTACTCGGATGGTTTGCTAAACCTATCCATGGAGATGGTGACTATCCAGAAGAACTGAAAAACGAATTCTCGTTTTTGCCACGCTTTACCGAGGATGAAAAAAACTACATAAAGGGAACAGCTGACTTCTTTGCATTTTCCTTTGGCCCCAATAACTTTAAGCCTCCAAACACTCTACCAAAAATGGGACAAAATTTGTCTCTCAATTTGAGGGAAGTACTGAACTGGATTAAACTGGAATACAACAGTCCTCGAATCTTGATTGCAGAGAATGGCTGGTTCACTGACAGCCATGTGAAAACAGATGACACCACAGCCATCTACATGATGAAAAACTTCATAAATAAGGTTTTACAAGGTTTGTACACAAATTAGTTGTTGGATTTTCAGAGAGACCTTTAAAATAATTTGGTGTTCAGCTCTGTAATGATTTAATCTTTTTTAAAAAGAGGTAATGTCAACAATGTTAATCATTAATTATTTATACTGCATGAGTACAAGTCATGGATCAGGATCTACTGCTGCTAGGGGTACAAACACAGAAAAAACCCATAGGCCCTGTCCCAGAAAGTTAAAGTCCAACATCAGCATTGGATTTTAAAACTAAATAAGTAAAAAGTTGGGTGAGAAATTAATGAAAACAAATCTATTGGTTATCACTTTTCACTGCTGGCAGCTCAGCTGTAACACCTTTGTGTGGGTACATACCTTGACAGCAGGAAAATGAGACTGTGACTGAAGACTGTCATTGACATGCTGGGGTCCTACTCCAGTGCAAAATGCATGAAGGAAATGGGCAGGAGAAGGGCAATTATTCTTGAAGAATATTGCATACCAAACAGAGACAATATGTTTTAATAACACAGATATAATCTTGGATTTGCCCTTCATAAAGCCAGTGTATGGGGTGCTCTCTGAAGGCAAAAGATTTGATTTTGTATAAAATATGAATACAATTAGTATGATAAGCCTCTGCAAACCCAGCATTGGTTTTCAGCCTCTGCCAGTGTGTAGGATTGGTGCTGGGAGTGGGGCAGCTGCTGTTCTGAGAGCCCTCATCCCAGCAGGCTGCCCCACTGCTGATGCCACACTGCAGTGATGGGGCAGCTCAGAGCCCTTCACAAAAACCTTCCTTATCCTCAGAAAAGGGAAACACGAGTAATCATTTACTCAGAGACCAAGTCAGGAAATACTGTATTACCAACAACTGTAATTAATTTCCAGAGGAAGATTATCCATATATACAGTTGGTTCAAATTGTAAACTTCACATAGCGCAACCATGCAATATATCCTGCCCTTTTTTTTGAAGGAAGTTATATTCCAGTAATTGATTTATTGTATTTTAAGTAATACAGTGACACAGTAGAAAAGTCTAGATGCAGGTCTGGATTTGTTAGTGTGGAACAGGTAGTTTTTTGGACACATGCACAAGAAAATCCATAGTGTGTTCTCTTTTTGAATACTCTACAGCAGACCTGGCTGTGATAACCATCTGTGGAGTCACACTTCTTAAATACTTGGCCAATGTTCAACCAAACACTGCTTATTAAGAATTGTCATCAACATTTTGATGTGTGCAGATACTTCAACGTTTGCCTCGAAATACAGGATAATCTCTTGATTAATGCATTTTTTTTGAAGCAAAGTAATTTGATCAGGAACAATATTTGGGACATATTTTCATATTCTTACTTACAGAGAAGTCAGGTATAAATTTACTGTCTGCAGCAAAACCAGTTAGATCATGTTATGGGATAGTGGCTGCTAAGACAGCGTGTATCAGGCTGTAAGAAGCTATACGTGTGTTTTGGGAGAGTACTGTAAACTTTGCACTGTTTGTAACTCATGGCACCATGAGTCATGAAAGTAGGTGATGTATAACAGCACAATGAACTGACTTCAGTTATGATCTAAAGATGCAAATGAAGCTACAGCATCTTGGTGGCACATATATGCCTGTCCATGCTGAAACTATTAATCCTGCAGAAGGACTCCAAGACTCCACCTCTTGTGGACACAGAAATGCCTTGAGATCTCCTTCTGTGAAAGTCACCTCTGGTGACACAGGGAGCTTAGTTAACTCCTGACCTTTTCTACCCTCAGCAACTTGTTCCTGCCCCCAGCCATCCCCTTTTCAGGATTTTCTCATCCCCACTTTAACATTCAGTGAGGATCCTGCCTTCTCTTTCTGCCTTCTCATGGTCCCTGCAGACAGTGTTACAAACATACTCCCAGAGTGATCCACAGGATCTCTATCTATCACCTGCCTAAATTTTATTCTTCCTACCACAAAATATACACAAAATAGAGCTTTTTTCCCTATCCATTTTAACAGTCACAAATTATCATCTAGGCATGCACCATTTTGAGTATTACAGCATCTTTTGCTCTGAAAATTAAACTTACTCCCCATCCACTCAGTGTACTTCTAGAAACAAAAATGTTCTCAATTGTCAGTTATGCTGTCCCTAGATGGATGTCTGCTCCTATTTGTTCAGCCTTCCTCCTTGCAGACATGAAGTACTAATCTTTACTTGCAAGCTCCTTCTAGGCTATCTCTATCCTCTGTATCATTCTCCCCCTCTGCATTTTGCAATGGATATTTTCAGACATTTTCATACTTTGTCCCATGGGTTCCCCAATATTTAGAAGTTGCTTTTCTTGACAACACATGCCATTGTATTGCTTCATTACATTCCCACATCTCCTTTCCAGTATTCTGGCTTTGTCTATCAGCTTCTCATATACTCACATTGCAAACTCCTGGGCTTTCTGATTTCTCCATCTAGAAACTAGGAAAATGTCCAGCTGGACTGCACCTGTGCTGCTGGGTACCTTGTTAGTCTGCTGCAGGAATGCAAAAACTGTGCAAAACTGTTTCCTCCTGAAGTTGCAGCTTGGCATGACTAAGGCAGAGAACTTCAGTGGAAATGCAAAACTGTGCAAAGTGAAATGTCCTTAGGAAAAAAGGCAAAGTGACGTTGGGAAAGAATACTGCTTTGAATCAGAATACTTCACCTTATTCCTTGGTTTATGCGTGTGGTGGACTACAAGTAAGATATGCCTTGTCCATCTGACTGTGTCGAAATCCTCAGTAACCCCATTTGGTCACTGCTTTGCCCTTGAAATTCCAGCCCTTTGAAGGCTAACATGAGGAGTTATTGTGCAGCATTTCCTAGCTGAAGCTGGCAACAGGCAGCTAACGTGACTGACCATGGAGTTTGGACTTTTTCTTCCAGGCTGCCAGCTGGCACATGCTGTAAGTGTATAAAAAACATTGTGGATAGTTGCTGTCCAACAAGAAGCTGCTTTGCAGGTTCTCCTGCCCTTCCTGAAGAACTGGGTTCCACATCTCAGAAAGCAGTAGTGCTGTCATCTTTCTCATATATTATATGCAAAAGATCCTATGTAGACCCCTTTGCAAGATAGAGGAATGTTAAGATTGCCTGAAGAAACATGCATGCACTGCATGCATTTTGCGACTAAATCAGCCTCTGGGTTGATCAACCCAACTTCTAAAGTCATTAACTCTCCCATACCAACACATTACAATTTACAAGCTGCATAGACATTTCTAAATGCTAGAGCTTGCAGAGATCTATCAAATAATAGTAGAGAGTTTTGGCTTCATGATAAATACGAAGTCACAATCTAGATCAACTGTTGCATCCTTAATTTTTACTCATGATTATCTAATTTTGTTGGTATATATTACTGGAAGATTGTCAAATGCTGCTGGTGTTGTAATATTTTGTGTCTGCTCAGAGCAGAAAAAAGCATCCTGTGTTCATTTAGTTTATTAAGGAACTAGTGACATACATTTTTTTTAATAAATAAAGATTAAGATATATGTTTTGCTATTAATTATGGGCCAACAACCCCGTAAGTGTTAAGAAGACATTCAAGATTTTCAAAATAATTAGCCCTTTCTCATAAATATCTCCTGTATACGTTAGAGTACTAAATATAAGCCTCATGGATGTTACTTTCTCTTACATAGCAATTAAATATGACGACGTAGATGTGTTTGGTTACACAGCCTGGTCCCTCCTCGACGGCTTTGAATGGCAGCATGCTTACAACATCAGGCGTGGATTATTTTATGTAGACTTCAAAAGCGAAAAAAAGGAAAGGATTCCAAAGTCATCAGCCCTTTATTATAAACAAATCATACGAGAAAATGGCTTCTTCCCAAGGGAGTCTACCCCAAGCTTGCAAGCTCAGTTCTCCTGCGACTTCTCCTGGGGTATAACCGAGTCTGTTCTCAAGGTAAGCACAAAATATCAAGAACAAATATTGTGAACAAATGACTGCGTAGGGCACCTTGCATTCAGGAATCTCAGTGCACGCTGCCAACAGAAGGTAAGCCATAATTGCATAGCTTCAATGCCAGGTCTCAGATGAGGTGGGTACTGCTGCAGCAGCAGACCCCACTGCAGCAGCCCTTCCAGGCCCAGCCCACCCTTGCCTTCCCTCTGCTTGTGTCTCCATGTGGCAGATCAGATTAGGACATTTCAGACCAAGAAGTTGACTCCAACCAATTGTTCCCAGGTTATTTTTCAATCAGGAGTTTCCAAATTCAGTCTGCAATGTGGCTGTAGGGATGCCTATGACAGTGTGATGGAGAGGGTGGTGCAGGGCAGGGACAAGGTGGTTGTGCTGGTGGCAGCAGAGCTACCTGCAGGCTCGAGGTCTCGTCTAAAGTGACTGAACAAGGCAGAAACAGATTCCTGGGCTGACCCTGGCTCTAAGTGCCACTTAGACAAGTGGGTAAGAAGCCATTCTTTAAAAAGACACAGAACATAAGTGAAGATAACCAACCTAGAGCTTTTACCATCTGAGCTCACATTTGAAAGCAGATCATACTGCCTTCTGTCCAAACTGGGTTTTCTTTATATACTGTATTTTTCTTCAATTTCTGCCTTAAACTTGGTAATTAAGCTAACTGTATGGATGATTAGTGTTGGGATACTCTTTCTGTCATCCACACAGAAAGACAGTCCCATGACCAGTGTCAGCCTCAAAAAAAACCCGACAAACCCCCATAATTTAACTTATTCACTGACAACCATATAAAAAAAAAAGTAGAGGTGCTATGTATTTTGTTAATATACAGCATGTAAAAATTCTATTTCCTTAATAAAAAAAAACTAAATATTTTTAACTCCACTATATTATTTTATTTTGAAACCTAAGCATATAGAAACAATTGAATATGGAAAAAAACCCCATGTGCTACTCAGAACCTTGTTAACTAGTAGGAGATAGAAAAGATGGAATGAAATGCTCCAAGCTGTTTGTATCAGATTACTATGCCTCAGCTTCACAAGGCTGATCTCAGCAGCAGTGCCAAAACAATCTGTTCCTACCTCGTACAGCCCCTGGTGCTGTTCTTGCCACTCGCTCTCCCGGAGCTGTCCGAGAACTGCTGTTTGCATGACCACAGAGTGAACTCCAGCAGGGAGATGTGTCTCTGGGAAAACACATGTCATGCAGGCTGGTGGCAGGGCAAATGCCACTGTGCAAACAGAGAATGCAATTTTAATGTTTTCTGTAGATAAAGGAACAGAACAAGTAAGACAACCCCTAGCACAAAGCCCATATAGGTGAGTTTGCTATCCTCTTACCCCTCGAGCATCTAAGCAGGGCCTTCTGACCTCCAGCACTAATTCTACAGCTAAACAGAGCAAAAATGCAGACTACAATCAGGCATTCATTTAATTAAAACCCATTGTAACACAGTTTTTATTTTCACAGGCAGAATCAGTGGCTTCCTCCCCACAGTTCTGCGACTCCAGCCTGTACCTCTGGAACGTCACAGGAGATGGGCTCTTGCACAAAGTTGAAGGGGTAAAGCTAAAAACCCGACCAGCACAGTGCACGGATTTTGTCAGTATTAAAAAGCAACTTGACCTCCTGGAAAAAATGAAAGTCACCCATTACAGATTTGCACTTGACTGGTCACTCATTTTACCCAATGGAGATTTATCAGTGGTCAACAGGCAAGTTCTCAGATATTACAGGTGTGTGATTAGCGAAGTACTGAAACTCAATGTTCAATCCATGGTCACCTTGTATTATCCAACTCACACCTACCTGGGCCTGCCGGGTCCTCTGCTGAAGACAGGAGGATGGTTGAACCAATCTACTGCCTTTGCTTTTCAAGACTACGCAGCTTTATGTTTTAGGGAACTTGGCGATTTGGTTAAACTTTGGATTACAATAAACGAGCCTAACCAGCTAAGCAATGTATACAACAGGAGCAGCAATGATACCTACCGGGCAGCTCACAATTTATTAATAGCCCACGCCATGGCCTGGAGAACGTATGATGAGCAGTACCGGTCCTCCCAGGACGGCAAAGTGTCCCTGTCCCTGCACTCAGACTGGGCTGAGCCTGCCAACCCCTACTCTGAGTCCCATTCAAAAGCTGCCAACAGGTTTCTTCAGTTTGAAATAGGCTGGTTTGCCAACCCCATATTTAAGACTGGGGATTATCCAGCTACTATGAGGGAATACATCGGCTTTAAAAACAGAAAAGGCCTCTCATACACATTGTTGCCATCTTTCACAAGCGAGGAAAAGCAGCTCATCAAAGGTGCAGCTGACTTTTATGCACTGAATCATTTCACCACCAGATTTGTGATTCATGAACCTCAGAATGGGAGCCAGTATGAATTTGACCGTGACATTCAGTTTCTGCAGGACATCACCTGTCTGAGCTCCCCCTCTCGCCTGGCAGTGGTGCCTTGGGGAATGCGTAAAGTTCTCAGGTGGATTAAAAAAACCTACGGTGACATCGATATTTACATCACAGCAAATGGAATAGACGACCAGTCCATAGACAATGATGAACTTAGAAATTATTACTTGGAAAAATACCTACAAGAGGTTTTAAAAGGTGAGTATATGATAGATTTAAGTTCTCCAGAGCCATTTCTGTGGCTCAGACCCAGCCATTCCTCAGGCAAGCTGTTAAGACTTGCTCTAGACAGAGCAAGCAGTTCTGGCTCAGATGCAGACATGACCCATCAGCATTCAGCCACCTGAGGGACTCAATTCTCCAGTCACATCCAGGGCAGGTATAACACAAAGCCAAGCCATCAAGCCCCTTGCAAGAAATGCAGTTACAGCTGCTTCCAGTTCAAATCATGTGAGAAGCCATCTGGACATGCATATACAGCAGTTATTCAGACCAACAACTCTTAAGAGACAACTCAAATTTCTGCACTTCAGAGAAAGACAGGATACTCTGTACAGGCTTCCTGAACGAGAGCAGTGGGACAGGAAAGTGCAAGCAAGTTCACAGAGACATGGAGGGACACAGAGAGTTCAACTCAGCTCCTGTTCCACTACTTGCTTTCTCCTGGGCAGCTACAGAAATACAGTTCTTCACTTTAGAGAAAAACTAGGAACAGTTACAGAGGTAGGGGACAAAAACATTCAGGGCAGCGATCTTCAGCAACAGCTTATTTATGAGAAGTCCTGCAATGGGGATGTCACCCCTCCCATCCCTTTTCCTCCAACCAAAGAAAGGCAGTGAGCCACTGGATACCAGAAAGACCTCAGTGCCTGAGCCATACAGTCAAAACGAGATCTGCAATACATTCCTGCCCTCACTATTCCCTAACGGCAAAAATTTGTGAGATCCCTGATCAGGGTGTGGGGTGTTTAAAAGCTTTTCTGAGACACCTGTCATCAAACATAGCCTAGGTATCCTCATTTCTCCTCTGTAGGAGTTAGCTACATAAAAAATGAGACAAATCTTACTCATGGCTAAGCACAGCTTCAGATTACTTTTAGACACCAAGAAACAAAGCATTCTCTCCCCAGTGCTTGGCTCTTTCTCAGTTACTAAAGGACTAATGAGCATTTGCTGGTTTATTTTCCATGGTAATTTCATACTGCAAACAAAAGAACAATACATTATTAAAGGAAGTTATTAAATGAAAGGGTTGTTTAAAGGGCACTTCATCACAGTATTCCCCATTTTAATTTTCAGATAGCACGACACTTTACAGTACTAACAAAAAGATCCCCCCAGTTCTTCCTCAATCAGGGTCACATCCCCAACTATGCTCACTGCTTGGCCACAAATTGGAGGGATCTCTATTCACTGAGGCCTGCTGTTTATGATTTAAGTATTTTCACCCAGCATTTGGATGCAGCAGTATAATGTACAGCTATGCATGCTGTGAGGCTGAGCAGCTGAGTTTGGAGCAGGGCAGGAATTTTTGGAAAACGCCTCTCATGGCACAGCCGGGCAGCTGCTCCCCAAGTCACTGCAGCTGGGTTCAGTAAAGGACCACATCTGGCTTTTACCAGGGAAGCAGACTCCCAGCTTCAACCCTGTCCAAATCCAGCTTTCACAGGGTGGGTCCAGGTAATTCCCAAATTACAACAATTTTTTAAAACAGTGATGCTCAACTGAGACAGCTATTATCAGAAGCAGTAAGTTAGTATTTTGTGATGCAATTAGACTTTTTTAATTGATAACAATTTGAAATCTGAACTCATGACCAGAAATTTTGCAGGTTTTACTCAACATACAATGTTTTATTAATGTTTTGGTTTGGTTTCTTTTCCTTCTCAGCATACTACATTGACAAAGTCAAGATTAAAGGCTACTACGCATTTAAGCTGACTGAAGAAAAATCTAAACCCAGATTCGGATTCTTCACTTCAGATTCAAAAGGAAAGCCTTCAATAAAATTTTACAACACCCTGATAAGCAACAACGGCTTCCCTGCTGACTACTCAGTCTGCAGTCCCTCAAACCAGGAAAAGCAGTGCCGCTTCTGCTTGTTTATTTCTCAGAAGAAGCCATTAATATTCTTCTCCTGCTGCCTTTTCTCTACCCTTATTTTGCTTCTAACCATTATTTTTTTTCACAAGAGAAAAAGAAGAAAACGTTTTAAGGCAAAAAGCATCCAGTGCATCTGTGATTCATTTTAGAAGAGAGCACAAGCCCACTTCCAGTGAGATCCATCCTCGTTTGCATTCTACAGCAGACAATGCAGCTCAGACAACTGTGGAAAAGCACCAAGTCACTCCAATCATACACAGAATCACATGCACAGGAAGAAGAGCCGTAATATTTGTTTCTGGTGAAATTACTTTTATCCACCTACTGTACATAGAAGATAAGTTCATCTATTTAAAAAAACCCAAAACCTCTCCTGTGCCTTGGAATAACCTTTCAAACAGCTTGACTTATAAAGAGCAACGAAGTTTTAAGAACTGATACGCACTTTTCTATGAACCAAAGCTTCTTGTGATGTATATTCATGTCTGTTGTTGAGCATGAAACTGCAGCTGTTAGGGTTTACAAATAAAAGTATTAAACCCCACAAACCCTCAGCTAAGTACAGCACCAGGAATGAAATGTCCTGGGCCAGCTACTGAAGATACCCCTAAAACAAATCCAAATCCATCACTGACCAATATACCTCCCTTGACATATTGGGTGAATTAGTTTTAAGCAAATGTAACTGGAGACAAGTCAAAATTGTGCATCCAAAGATTTTTCAGGAGAGAACATAAAGTTGCTGTTAATCTACTCAAGAAAGCAACAAATATAATTTAAATTGCACTTGCCATCATTCATGTGGGTCTTTGGGCAATTTTTGGAACTTCTTAACATGTATGGATGTTTTCCTCACTATTAGGCTTTAGCAAGTTGTTGCCAAGTATGTTTCAGCACTATCCCAATTTTTTTGGGACTTTTTTAAAAACTGAATAGAACAAGTGGCACTGTGGATTTTACCATAGCACAGAAATAGTACAGCCTCCCAATTAGATGTTGCTACATGGCAAGATTAGCAACCAAGAAAAAAAGCTGTATCCCCAGATGACACAAATTATGCTGGTGAAACTCAGCAATATGCTCTAATGGAACTCTGAGGTCAAGTCCTTTGTTTTCTTAATTGAGCCATACAAATAAAGCACCGTATTTTCAGACTATTGCTTCTATCTATATTATTATTTAAATGGTCTTAAAAATCTAGTTCTACTGATTTCAGGTTTGGTTTTAATCTGCTTCAGATTCTGTCATCACAAGTCTGCAGTAACAGGTTGTGAAATTATGTGAAAGAACGCTGGTGTCTCTGTAAGAACAATGTTTTTGCTATTTCTAAAATACCACTTCATGACTTTGCACACTGGGTCCACACTACCGATGTGTTCTCAAACTATCAGACCTCATTCAGACTTAATGTTCTCCAGAGACTGGCAGGGCAATGTGTACAGTGTGCTAACATGACCCTTCTGTGACAATCTGCTTCTCCAAGAGCCAAAGATCTTGAACATATTCATGCAATCACCATGTAGTTCTTAAAAAAAAAAAAGACCAAGATATTAAATATGTTTTATTTTATTAAACTTCCCATGGTGTTCTGGTTTTGTACCAGACTGAGATGGCATTGTTGATCTAATGATTCGTGGTGGTTTCTGTCAGGATCCAGACAACTGTAAATAAAACATTAAGAGCTTTTAGAAAGATTTTAGCAGTGCAAATATGAAACTAACAGTTTACAGACATTTGACATTAATTTATCTGATAAGTTTTAATGCAAGACATAATTAGCTCTGAGATTTTGCTTGATTTTATTCAGATGAGATCACTTAAAGATGCCTTCAAATGCAACAGCTCAAGACTGTTTAGCAAGCAGGTATTAAGTTGTTCCATCTCTCAAGGAACTTGGAACAGCACTAAAAAGTATTTTTTCAGTGGCTTGCAAGTGTCTGGTACTTGGCTGGTGATAGAAAAAACATCTGGTTTCTGAAAGTCAGTTCACCTGCATCCTGCCTCAAGCTCAGGTTCAGACAGCACACAGCATGGAACTTATTTGCAAGTCAGCCTGTCTCATCCTGCACCAGTGTTTTGCACTATGTATGGAACCACGTACAGCTGAAACACATTAAATTCCTTTTGCACTTACAATTCCTGAATTATCCCAAAATCCTTGTACTCAACTTCAGTAATGAACACCCACAGACAAAGTAAATAGTTGTCCTTGTTAGACTGAGCTGTTTACCAGCATTTACAGATAAATTGCAGAAAAAAACCTTTATATACAAATTGTGTGCTGACCACTTTTTTAGTGGGGACAGTGTCCAACCACGAGGAACATTAGTCTAAGGTCTTCTCTGTCAATAGCTGTAGTAAACTGGTCTGTCAGGCTAGGTCATCTGGTTTTGAACTCTCAGCCACCACTGCAGCCAGCACTCACAGTGCAGAGTACAGCACTGCCGTCAGGTATGTCTCCACACAGTACCATAATGTCAAGTGATGAGACATGAAAAATGGTTGTTGAAAGACCTAGCAAAACTGAAGTTTTATGATACACCTTATGATGCCTTTTACAAACATAACTTCATCCCTATTGGGAACCTGCTTAACCATGGCCATGTGGAAGCAGATAAACCTTGTAAAGTCCCCATCTCTACATAGACATACAAAGTGCATTAAGATGATACCAACCCATGAGATTCACTCATCTGCCTGCTGTACTGTTCCTTTCTCAGAGACATAGATACCATCCAAGAATTTCCTGATATCCTTGTTCTTGACTGTGGTGGCTTGCTGGATCAGGGCAGCTGCAGGAAAAGCAAGACCATCAGCACAAAGCAAGAAGTCTGAGCCAGCCTGTAGCCTTTGTTTATGCTCCAGTATTTCAGCTAACAATGGAACTGTCATCTAGGGAAAGGAATTACCAACTTGAAATCCTGTCAGGTCTACTGAAAACAGAATGCATTTCACTGAGCTGGTCTTGGCAAACTGGGGCAGTGACAGTTCATTACTGCAGACTTGTACAACTGAAAAGCTGAAAAACTTGGTGCTAAAAAGGCCATGAACACTGACTTAGAGAAAAGGTTCCCTATACTTGTTAAAACATCTTCAAGTTTAGAAACAGCATAAGGAATTATGAAAAGCAGGTATGGTGACTTGAGCAAAAAAAGTCCTGGGCTGTTGTTTACCTCAGGGTTTGAAGAGAAAGAGTTTGCTAAGCTGACATCTTCAGATAAAAGTATCCATATAATGTTCCCATACATCTACTTTCACAAACCTGAATTGGAGACCAACTCAATATCATTCCCTTCAAGGATCAGCTCATCTTTCTGGGCTTGAGATACTGCACAGGTAACACCTACAGAAAGGAAAACACATCATCTACACTGCTGAAGACGTTAAGTGTACTGAAGAAACAGTATCTATGTCCTGTCCCAGTTTACAGATCTGGAAAATAGTATTCAAGATAATAATTACCTTCTATAACTTGGTTAAAAAGAATCCCTCAAATCTATTCCAAGGTTGTCCTCCCTCACAGAGTTTCAAAATTTAAAGATTAGTGCAAGTCATGTTCTGGATCGAAAGCAACTAAGTGACGTTCCTGCTTACCCGTTATTACACTACAAGAAGTGTGTACAAGCCAGCGATTTTGCCAGCACAGCTCTGTCAGCCAGGTGGTGCCATTTCCCACAGGCTGGTGTCCACCAAGACAAAACTGGAGTCACCCCAATCAAAAGTCACTAAAAACCACCTTCTCCCTGTCATTTCATGCACTGAGTTAATTTATTAGCAATGCTGCCAATAGTAGCAAGGAGTAAACACTGTGGCACCTGAGAGTCTAACAGGAAATTTGCATTTGCAAGGAGAATAACAGAAGTTTGTATAGTTTGATCTACTTGATCAGTAGATGTCAGCTGTTAACCCAGCCCTTTACTATCTTTACAGTAAATGCTGACTTAAAAAAATCAAATATAGTAATTAAACCCACCCTTAATATCCCACAGTAAATCAAAGCCCCTGAAACTGCACTGTATCTGGACAAGTCTGATGCATTCCTCTAAAAGAATCCCAAAACATCATCAGTCACATTAAATATCCTTACCCATACCCTCGGTAAAAGTGGAATTAGAAAAAAAAAAAGATATGGAAAGTCTTTCCTACAGTCTCATGGTAACTCTGTTCACAACATGTTTTGTCTCCTCCCTTCACAAGTTTAACAAGCTCCACCAAGTTCCCATTCCTCTGTTAGATATCTTGCTGAAGGCCTAAGTGTGCAAGATGTAAAACCAGCAAGTAAGATGGTAATTCCAAAATTTATCGTGCCTGCTCGCAGATAATCAGGAAATTCAAACTACACCACCTCAAAGACCAAAAATATAATGTGGTACAAAACTAGTCCATGTACAATGTTTAAAACAGAAACATAAATCTAAAATTAAGCACCTGTAGTTTACCAGCCATGAACACTGTCAAGACCTCACAGTGACAGAAGTACATCTTGGACTACTTGTATTAAAGTAATTAAACTAGTTATTAGCTAACTCTCACTACTAAAAATAAATTACAGAAGTATTATTAATAACAAATCTGAACAGGGGCAAAGGTACTACAACAAGATTACATAAATTCAGACAAATGCCGCTCTAACAATTATTCAGCATCTCCCACGCTCAGTGGCAGTGCCCAAAGAGAACAGCTTGGAAAGCCCACTCAGAAATGGCAGAGTAGATCTCCAGAAATGCTCACCTGGCCTCATCCGCACTCTGCGGATGTACTTCTCTCCCAAGAAGTTTCGGATCTCCACAAGTGAGCCATTATCCTGTATGACTACATTGATGGGGAAGTGAGCGTACACCGACCTCATCTTGTAACGAAAGCCCTGCGACACAGGACATACATAATCAGAGAGAGAACACAGGACACAGCCAAAAGGCAGAACATGTGCATTAAATTTAATGGAGAAGCCTATATCCAAAAGGCACCAAAAGGAGCTTTTTAAAAAGGGCAGGACACTGAGCCCAAGAGACATCCGTTCATTCCTCCACCTGCAGAACTTGCTTGACAGCAAGTGCAAGTAAAAGGAAAGAGAAGCTGCATCTTGTATGCTTAGAAACACTCCCCCAAAAGTAAAAGGCCATCACTGCAAGTAACAAAAATGTCAGCAGTTACCCTGTTTCAACACAAAACTTACCAGAGTGACCCCCTTGATCATGTTCTGTACATGGCTGCAAATGGTGCGGACTGTTGCCAGCTCCTTTCTGTTACCCCACCACTTGTCAACTCGCAGCTGGGTTAAAAAGCACAGTAACAACAATTTCAGCTACACTTCAAAACTATCAATGAAATATTTCTGTGACAAACGAGGAGCAAAACGTTCAGATAAACTACTGAAAAGCACAGAACTATTCTGTTTCTCTGACAGACTATCAAAGGCCCACCTGGCTCCTGTCTTTAAAGTCCCAACCTCATCAGATGAGTTAGAAACATTTATTTTTTCCATGTCTTGCCACTAACAAATCTTAAAAGGAGCTGGGGTAGATAGATCTGAAATTTTAAGCTGAAGAATGTTTTAACAAATGCTAAACACGTTGTTCCAAAGTCAACTTCTCCTATGCATAATCAACTTAAATATAACACTGTGTGTGGGTCCAGCATTTCAACTTCATCTTTGTGAATAAGTAGCTGCATGCATTTACTGAGAGAGCACCTGCTCTTCTGATGTTCTTGCTCTTTCTGTAAACCAAACAAACTGCTTTAGTTTTACCCAGCTGAAACGAGCCGGTCTGTAGAACAGCACACACCCATCAATCCCCTTCCCTGAACCTCACTGGAGCTACAAAGGAATGCAGCCAATACATTCACGCCAACATGACAGAACCGCGGAAGTCCCGCAGTGCCCGAGAAGGTCCCATGGCTCCATCAGACCCACCTCTCTCAGAAAACACAGAAACGAGCAAAACCAACGGGACAACATACCTGCGGCTGAACATCTCCTGTCACCGCCCCACACCACCATAAAGTTTTCGAGCCAGCTGTAAAGCTCCCCTCCGCCCGCGGGCCGCCAAGCAGCCCGTGCCGCGCTCACCTTCTTGTGCTTCTTTCCCAGGAGGGACAGCTCCACGTTGATGTGGTTAAAATCCCTGCGCAGGGTTCCCCGCGGGCCCTTCACAATGACCGTCCGGCCCTTCAGCGACACCCCCACTGCGAACCAAAGGCGGACACGCGTTACGGGCGGCGGGACCAGCGCCGGGCGGCCCCGACCGCGGCGGGCACTGACCTTGCTCGGGGATGTCCACGGTCTGGTTGCTGAGGATGGTCTTCATCCTGCGGGAGAGAAGGACAGGCGCTGGAGGCTCCCGCGGCCCTTTCCCCGCCCGGCCCGGCGCGCTCAGCGCTCAGCGGGGCC
>WBMV01004765.1:1494-13396 GCA_013396655.1 Campylorhamphus procurvoides
CCCTTTTCTTTCAGTAAAGAAAAATTTACCAATATTCAACTTAAACCTCTCCTGGCACAACTCTAGGTCGTTTCCTCTCACCTTGTGACTGGTTAACGGGGAGAAGAAATTGACCCTCACCCTGCTACCCCCCCTTTCAGGTTTGATATCTGAGATAGTTCTATGAGAGCAGATTACTACAGGAAAGCCTAAAACACTGAAGGACCAGCCCAGGTGTGAGGCATGTGTCACTACGCAGTACTTCATGTTCTCCAGTATATTTTGATTTCCTATTCTTCATGCCTTCTTAACACAGAGGATTTCCAAGCTATCCCTGATGTTTCATGTGGACATTAGCTTAGGCTTTACCATTTGAACTGAGGAGTGAAGATTTTATTTCTTCCTCCATTTGGAGGCTACAGAGAGTAGAGAGAGGATAGAAGGGAGGATCTGGGATCTTTGATTTGTCTTCATGGCCAATCAAAATCTGGAACAGGGCATAGGACCCCAAAAATGTGTTGGAATGAGTACAGTTTCTGAAAGGCATTATTCTTCTCTCCTTTCCTAAAATATGACATCTAGGATATCAGATACACTCATGACTCTCCACCAGAGCTGGTCTGCAGTGGCTTCTTACTTTAAATGCGGAACAGCTTCTTCGGTGATAACACTGTGCATGGCAAGCAGGATAAGAAATCAGTCAGTTTACGGATCGATGGTACATTTCCAGTTGCATCCCAGCCTGGGGGAACATGCATGTTTCTGCTAAAGTCAAACACTTTCCCAGAGGGAGCCTACATGTCTCATTTTCTCGTGGAAATCATAGGTCTCATCAGTGCAGTAATTCAGTATGTCTCAAATATTTCAGATTACACAGGACAGCTATAATCTTTTTCTTTTTCCTTTTCCCCAGAGGAGGAAAATTGCTTTATTTACTGAGCTCCGTATGTGTCTGTTTCTCTACAGGTACTTATGTGAAGAAATTATTGAAGTAAAGTTTTGCACTTGGATTTGAATGTGGGTTGTCTGAAAGTATGGCCAAGCCAGGAAACAGAAGAATTTGAAGGAATTCACTGCTCAGACAAGATATGAATAGAAGCAACTTTCATATTTCTATTGCAATGATTAGTGGACAGAAGGATAACTTCTTATCTTAATTATTCCTACATAACCCAGATGCCTGGGAATTATGAAGACCAGAATTCAAGAGTCAATTTATTACTCTCAGTTGCTGGAAAGTTTTTCCTGGGTGGATGACAAGTTGAATATTCATGTTTAGTTTTCATATTTCTCATATTTACCTTGACTTTGTCAAGAATGATCAACTATTGACTGAATCTCTTTTTACAGATAGGGTTTGCTTTGAAGGTATCATCTGAAGAGGGATGTTAGGGTTGGAGCCATGCAGGTCTAACCTCTGTAATAGAAGGGATCACAGCCTACTCTGGTCGACTTCTGAATAAACAGAATTTTCACATTCTGACAGTAGTGTTGGTGTCTTATCTGCCTGTGTATAGCAAAACCAAAGGTATTTAATTTCTGGCTGGATGGACCCCCTGTCCTTGGTAGTTTTCAGGTAGTTAATGTGTTTTATTATTCCAGGTGCTTAATTTGCTTTTACAGATCTAATACTTGGAATCACAGCTTTGGGCTGTGCTTTCACTGCAAAGGGCTGGCATCTAATCCTAATTCCACTGAATTAGTCAGGACAAACCACATTATCCTGCTAGGTACTACAGTACTGCACTGGTATGAAAACTCTGACCTAGGTACCTTGAGTAATATGTTTTTGGTTGTAGTATCTTGAGAGCACCTTTGTGATCAGTATCAAACTGAGTGAGTGGTAAGAATAATGCCCTGGGCTTAAATGAGATCCAGCGTTCTGGCTGAGTCACAATGAGCTCTAATTCAAGCTTCACCAAAGCAGAGTTTATGCTCTTGTAACCTAAACTGAGTCTATCCATCTGACTTTATTCTTGTGAGAGTCAATCCTCTTTACATTTACAGTTTAGATGACATTCTTCCCTTCTGATGCCTTTCATTCTGCACAGAATTATTGCCTTTCAATGGAGCAGAATTAGCTCAGACTCTCTCCGTCAAAGCTCATTACAACTGTGTTACAAACCTTATCTGCAGACACATCCAAGCAAATGTAATCATCGTGCTTCTAACACTCTGAATTTAAAACCACTATAAATAATTATCATTGTGCTAAGTAACTAGAGCAAAGGCTGTTCAAGATAAGTTTTTACAGCTCTGGGTCAAATTTGTTGTAGGTGTAAATTGAGGAATAGAGTAAGACTTACACTAGCTAAATACTGTAGCAAATCTTGACAATGAGCCTGGTTCCTAAGAGCAGCCACAAAAGCCTCAAGCCAGCTGTTCTGTCTGGTTTATCATGAACCACTGCCTTTGATCAGAAAAGAGGGTCTGAGATGTGTTGAGGTTTATTAACTGCAGGTGTAACAATCACGTGTATTGTCCCCAGAGGAACTTCACAGTCTGTGGTGACACCAGTGGGATTACAGTAGCAATACATGCAGCCCACCACCTTTCAGAACCATCATGTAAATACCAAATTTCATTTTCAGTAATGACACTGCAGGTAGATTGCAAAAATGGGTTACTCACATGGGAGGACCAGGAGATGTTTATAGCTTCACATCTCTGTTTCTTGCCCATGTTTTTCATGCTCTTTTATCATGGCTATACACTTTCCATTTGCTGCTTCTCCCTGTAGTACAAATCTCTTCCCTCAATTTGCTCCCTTGAACCTCATTTTCTGCTATTTTAACTTTTACTCTTAGCACTATCTATGCTGCATCAATAAATCTCCCCTACTCATTTATCTCCCTGAGAATCTCAGTTCCTATTTCTATCACTTTTGCTCACTACCAAAAAGTCCTTTTCTAGTGTGACATCCCAGCACACTTAATCACAACATGGAATAGGGAGATGCCTTCTTTCAGTGTGGCTGGCACAGCACAGAGAAAAATTTGTTGCCAACAATGGCAATGAATAAACCTTTCCAATGATCATCATCATGATGAAGTGATATATTTAACACATCCCAGAGGCTTTAACCTGCTTCAGAACATTATTAAGGAATTGGTGAAATTGGAGGAGGCACCTGGGTTGTCAGACTCAGGTTTTCTCTGCTCTGGAGGGATTTTTTAAAGAAAAGTAAACAGCTAAACCTGCAGATTTCTATATAGCGCCACCACTGTCTCCTTTTTTTTTCCAGACATCATTTCCCATTTGGAACCATAAAGGACACAAAAAGACAGCTATTGATGGAAGAGCTCGAGTTCCACATGCCATTATATTCAGTATTTCATTTTGGTTTCCCTTTTGTTTTAAATTACATGACTGCAACTAGCTCAGGTTCAGAATAATTCTATTTTATGCACAGTTTGAAACTATACATTGTTTAGCAAGCAAAAAGGCAGCAAAGAACTGGGCCTTATATTTGCACACTTACACAACAAAAGAAATACTTATAGGGCTGCGTGCATGTGTGCATAAGTGTATCTTCCTTATCATCAGTTCTCTGGGATGAAGAGGTTTGGTTTTGGTTTGGCTTATGGCATCAACTCCATTTAGGGAAAATATATATATATTGTCTTTTCAATCAAGTTCTCCAGCCCCAGGAGATTCTAGATGGGTGACACATAGTCAACTGAATTTGGCCAGTATGTTCTTCTCAACAATGTGCTGTACATGCATGAAAACTACTTAGAACATTTGCAGTGAAAACAATTAGTATTTTTAAAGATATTTCATTCATTATCTGGCATATATGCAAATAAATTGTATGGTTTGGGGACAACAGAGTGCTGTATTCTAGCAAACTGGAAAAATAGCTAACTTGAAATCTTATCCATGTATTCATTTACTGTAAAGAATAATAAAAAAATACTTATTTACAGAATCTGGAATTCACAAAGGGGAGAAGAAACACTGAATCTTTTTGTGATAGAAGGAAGCTTGAGTATATGAAAAAATTATGTTTATGTACTATTCAGGATCATTTTAAAAGGGAGATATTTATCTAACACAATAAATATAAGTCAGGATCTACATCAAAGGCCTTCCACACCTCTTTAGATTCACTTTTGTCTCCTTTGTTTACCAGAGACAAAATTGTCCTGGAACTGTGTGCAATAATCAGAGACATCTAGTGGCTGACTGATAGACTGCAAATAAACATCATCACATCCCGCTCTTCGTAAACCTCCAGACACAAAAACAGCCTCAGCTACCCTCGTGTTTCAGGGATCCCTTTCTCCCGGTCCTTTCAAGTGGGATACCAGGGACTCATACAATTTCCCCACTCACAGAACTACAGGCCATGCTTCAGATCTCCCTTGTCTCCTGCGAGAGTATTTAGGAATCCTCTTTCACCCCCTTGGTCTGTGTTTTGTTTAACGTATTCCTGTCTAATCACTTACAATGCATTTCAGCAAACAAACAATTAAAAACAAAAAGGCTATACTGAAGCAGTTGATGCTTGTTTTGTCTGACCCTGTAAAAAACATAGAGCTAAAATTACTTTCAGAACAATAAAAATATCCCTGGTTTTGTATTTTGTTTTACTTTGAAACTTCTTTGACATTTACTGCTGATGAGAAAAACAAGTATAAACAGTGAGATTTTTTCCTTCTTTTTCTTCTGCTTTATTGCCTCACCCCAGCTAGCCCCCAAAAAATAAAAAATTGTCCAACATTTCTGTCCAGGTTTCACTGAGTTATGATGGCTTCTTTGCATTTGTTGCTTGTTTATTTCTGTTTGTTTGAGGGCTTTACTAAGGAACTTTTCTCCTTAAAATCTGCAGTCTTCCCTGACAGGCTAGTTGCAGATATAAACCTATAGACAATGTATAATTAACCCTGAATATCCTATTTGACAATTCTTATTTGTGCATTCCTCACAGAAAATAAATTTTGGCTGTTTGTTTATTTTTACAGGTGCTTATGTCTGAAAATAACAAATTAATTTAACCAGCTTGTGGTTTGGGAAAAAAATCACACAGGTATTGTTTAGAAATTTTCTTAAAGGCAGTTTTCTTCTCTCTTCCTAGAGAATTCTTTTTGCAATGGATGTGAAAGAAGGAAGGAAGTGATGATCACTTTCTGCATGAGATATTCCTGCGTGCATAGAGGGAAAGAATGGAAAAAGCTCCAGAGAAAGTGGTGTCTGGAGAGTAGAGAAAATCCTTGTGTGTAGCAGCTGGCATAGTCACACCATAAGTTTCCATCTAGTTAAATCCCTGCTTTCCCTTAAAGCAAACAAACTCCAAAATCACTCAGAACAAACACACTCCAGTCCAAACCAAGTCAAAACAGCAAGCAAATACACTCTAGAAAACACCAGGCAATTAGACTTCTAAAGTCAGTTTAAACACAGGCACAGCAGATCAGCAAACATTTCCTTTCCCTTATGGAAAACAAACCCAAGAGGCAGTGATGCTGCTCGGGCTGGCAGTCCTGGACCCCCATTCCCCAGAGGAAGGAGGGGCATGTCTCTCCTGTGCCACATTGTTCTGCTGTGTCTGGTTTCCTGACAGGGAAAGAAAATATTGATAGAACTTGGCTAATTAGAGTTGCCTGTAAGCTTTTCCTATTATAATTGCTATTTCATTTGGCAGGTGGGGATAGGAAGCAGCCTTGCAATAAAAAAGGATCAGGGGTGGGTATGGTCAGCTGGTTGACCACAAGACAACAATGGGCTCCTGCAGCAAAGGTCAACAGGATCCTGGGTCACATTAGACCCAGCACTGCCAGTGGATTGAGGGAGGAGATCCTTCTCTGCTCCGCATTGGTGAGACTTGTCTGGAATGCTCTGTTCCCCAGGACATAGAGACATGGATACATTGTCGAGAGTATATCAAAAATAATCAAGATGGTCAAGGAACTGGTAAACAAGATGAACACAGAAAAGCTGGTGGAGATGTCTATTCACCTTAAAGAGAAGATGACTGAGGGGTTTGGTTTTGTTTTTTTTTTAATGTCTTTGACTGCTTCCTAGGTACTTAAAAAGTACGAAATCACATTATTCCTGGAAATGCCCAATGAAAAAAATGAGAGATCACATAGAAGATGAATATCACTGTCTCAACTTCCTCTTCAAGGTAAAGTGGAGTATTCATCTTTAGTATCAGACTTAGCCTAGGGGAAACACTATTGCTGTCTACAATTACCTAAAAGGATGTTGTAGACAGGTGAGAGTCAGTCTCTTCTCACAGGTAACAGGTGATAAGACAAGAAGAAATGTCCTCAAGCTACTCCAAGGAAGGTTTAGACTGGTGTTAGAAAAAAAATTCTCCACCAAAACAGTGGTCAGACACTGGAACAGGCTGCCTAGGGAAGTGGTGGAATCACCACCCATGAAAGTGTTCAAAAATTGTATGGATGTGTGGCTTTGGGTCACAGTTAGTGGTGGATGTGGCAGTACTGGGTTAATGATTGAATGTGCTGACCTTTGAGGTTTTTTCCAACCTTAATGATTCTATGAATCTGTGATTCTGAAGAAAAATTTGTCATGCACAGGCACTGTTAGCAAGATGAAAGCTTCTGTACTAGATATAACAGGCTTCACTTTCTAACAGCATGTTGTGCACAATAATACCACTTATGTGCAATGGAAGGTTCAAACACCCTTGTATGAGCTAATTGAAATATTTCTGTTGTCCTGTAAGATGTAAAACTATCTTTCTCCTAAACAGGTAGGAGGACAGGGCTCCAATTTAATTAATCTGTTAAGACCCAAACTTCTACTGAAATTGCTTAAACCCCTTTTTACAAAATGAGCACTGTAGGATCAGTTACTAAGGTTGAAGAATCATAGAAGTATAGAATGGTTTGTAAGGGGCCCTAAAAATCACCTCGTTCTACCCCCCACTGCCACAGGCAGGGACATTTTCTGCTAGACCAGGTTGCTAAAAGCTCTTCCAAGAAAACTTGTGTCTTTTTTTCCAAATTTCCTTTTCTTCCGACCTTTCTACATGCATCTAAAATCTGTGCTGTGACAGACCTAAGTGAATATTCACAGAGCTTTTATACTGGAGTTAGACCATACTTGTCTCATCTAAAGCTATTTGTAGGAATAATGATGCTGATGTGAGAAAACATATAACAGGAGTTTGCATTTATAGGACTACCTCTACACATATTTCTTCATTATACTTTGAAAATCATGCTCAAGCCAGAGGGCACAAGTCATCTTTAAACTAGAAGAAAACAAACCATAATAGCTATTGCTTTCCTATAAGGGCCTTATAAACTTAAGCTCACAAATGTCTGTGTTTATACAGCTTACTGCCATCTCTCCTTGCTTGTCTGTAACTTCCAGCAGACAATCATGTACACAAACCAGGGATGCATTTATGTCTCAGTCCAACTGGACAAGGTGCTTCACTTTAGCATCTAGTATGGAAGTAGACTCTGCCTATATGTTTTTTTGTTGTTTTTTTATATTTTTCAACATTGCAAAATCCTGTTTTCAGCAGAAGAAAATTCACATGCTGAATTTTACGCATGAGATGAAATATCTGTCTGAGTGAGAGCTTCCTTTATGTGTTTTGGACAGTGTGGTGGTTCTGGTGGTCACAGACAGAAAATGCACAGGATTATACTGTAATGTAGGTAGTCAATTTTTCTAAAAGTGCAAACTAACATCAACAATGAATTTACAGGTTGCTTCTTGTCCTTTTTTTTTTTTTTCAAATGGAAAAATTAATTTATTCAACAAAAATGCATAAGAAACTTTTTGAAATAGGTATTCTGGTGTGCTTTTTGTAAGAGCAAGCCTTTATTATTTGTCAGCTGCGGAGGGGAAAACCAGTAGAAAGTGTGAGTTTCAGCTAGGAAACATATTAATTTCTTAAATTCAGATGACTTTTTGTGTCTAATTACTCTCCAGTACTAGCCTGATAACACTGTTTTCTTACCTGCCATTTAAATCACTTAATGTGGAAGGCGCTGGAAGAAAAAAAAAAAAGAGGTAACTTAACAGTCCTTGATCAAAGAATAGACTATTGGACCTCTAGGGCAATTCAGCTGTTCTGTACGATGAAATAAAGTATGAGGCACCTCAAAGAGTGTTTTCACAAAGAAAAGTCAAGGGATGAGAAAGGAGAAAAAAAACCCCTACACTGAATACTGAGGTTTGTCAGAAAATCTTGGCCATACGTCAAACTCAGACTCCTGATGAAGACTGCAGGTAGCAGCTTCAATCATCTGTATCTGGAAGCCAGGACCCTTTGTCAGGGGCAGTCTCATACATCTCTTCTTTGAATTAAATGCATATAGCTAACTTCTTTTAAGGGAAGCAAGAGGTGTTTTACCACACACCTCTCTTCTGAGCTCTCACTGGCTATGACATTCTTCAGGAGCCTGAAGTCTCCATTCCTGTACCCTGACAGAGCAAACCTCACTACTTTCAGTCTGTTCTGGGTAGACTGAGATGGTCTCCAAATGGGAGAGCCCAAGGTCCCCCATGTACTCCCCAAGCATCCATGGGGAGCATGGGATTCTTCCCAGGGTTAGATCTCTGGTGCCAGGGGCTGCATGTGTGTTTTGCAATTTGAATGGAAAACAGTTTTGGGTAGATACCACAGCCAGAAAACACCACATGGATATATGCAAGGTGAGCACCCCAGGAGAGTGGCAGCATTACAGCCATGTCCTTTGGTGAAGGCTGGGATGTGGGAGTGGGGTCAGTTACTTCCAACATTGCTTCAGGAGGATGAACGATCTGACTGCTTAATGTCCTAAACGTGTTTGTTGTAGCAGAGAAGAGCACAACTGTGGGTGAACGTTCTGGACAGAGAGCAAGGTTTGAAGACAGTCTTGCTCCACTGGATAACAACACCAGTGCTTCTCCATCCCATCTGCACAAGTTGTTCTATTTTGATGAAGCCTCTTGGCTTTAATGAGTAGAAACTGTAGGTCCAAAGTCTGAGGATAGTGACAGTTTCCAACTCTTTCATGGATGTCAGGGGCAAAAACCATGTCTAGATTCTTTGTACTTCAGTCTATAGTAGGGATGAATTCAGCATGCACTAAAGTCAAAAACAGGCTTTCATTTTATTAATTTCAGTAGGGAGTAGTTTAAACCCCTCATATTGAAAGAACATTACTTAGACTCATCAACTGATGAAGCAAATGGGGTGGTTTTAGTGTTATCATGAGGCTATTTGCAGAGAAAACTTTCTCTTTGACTGAAAATATTCACTTTTAAGTAACTTTCCCATTTTTAATTTTGGGAGAAGGGGTGACAAATAAAAATACAATACTTTTTAAAATATTATGAAATTTAAACACCAAAATAATATATAAAAATTAATTTCCTTGTTGTCCTGTTCCAAACATTAATTTTGTTATTTTGAAAACTGAATATTATTTTTATTTTGGGTTTATATGAGAGTAACATAGGGTCTTTTTTATATGAAACATTTTTACTAAAATCCAAAGTCACAAAGGAAAAAGTCTTTATACAGTTTGATTTAGAAGGGAATGCTTACGTCAGGAATGTATAGGAAAATTTTAAATTCATGGTAATCACTGCTGGTTTTGATAACTTCTAGTAGTGAGGCAGATGTGTAGATTTACTACTTATTTATTTATTCATTTATTTTATGTCATTTTTTTAATGAACTGTGGTTTTTGTCTTTACTGTATAGGGCAATTTTTGCTTAATGTCTCCCTCTTTTTTTTTTTTTCCTATCTGATGTGTCTGTGGTCTGCAGTGGCTTGTTTGGAGTTGTTAGTGCAGATACTGTCATAACTCCTAGTGACGTACCAGAACCCTACTGTGCTACATGATGTACAACTAGTGAATCAAAATACGTCCCCTGAAATGTGAGGCAGGAGAATATAGAGAAGGGACACAGAAAGTGGGGTGGAGTGGGGGTGTGGAGAGGGGAAGAAAAAGGGACAAGATAAAACTTGAATTGGTTTAAATTGATTGCAGTCTCATTTAGCCCTCATGGCAGTTCATTCCCAGTATTAAAAATATAATCTCAATTACTAAGTAACAGGAGAAATGAAGCACAGCCTGATAAATGAGAATCAAAATGCTGATTGTGATTAACAAACTTTTATTGCTTTTCATGGGTTACATTCCTTCAAAGGAAGGAATTGTGTGGGTGGCATTAATGGGACAACACCCATTTATGCCTCCATAGTCAGATGTTACATTAACATTATGGCATGTTATGTATCTCAAATCTGATGTTTGATGATCAGAATTGTATTGCCAAAGTATCATAAAAATGTCAATTTCAGTGAGTACAAACAGTTCAATCACTCCTAACACAGACAGCTCTAAGACAGATTTAGACCAACCAGTATCTAGTTCAACTTGTCTTCCTTTGGCAAAGACTGTGGTTAACTCTCCATGCCAGATTCATGGATTTGTTTTCCCCCTTCTTTCTGGCTTGAATATTAAAATGGATTCAAAGAAGCTCTGTGCTAAGTTTGCAAAACAGACAAACATCTTAAAATGGATTCTGTGCTTATGTAATTTTGTCTTACTGGGGGTGGGAGAAAGAGAGATAAAAATATTTCTCTGTCTCTTCTTTTTTTCTTCTTCTCTTTCTTTTTTTTNGCTACTAAAAAGTCAGAAGCAACTGACATATTCTATAGTTTCACTTCAGGAAAGGAGTATGGTCAGAGCCGAAGACTGGAAAAGAGATTCTGCTGTCCAAAAACACCTCTCATTTGTGCCATATTGGACATCACCACCTAAAGGTGGCCTTGTTCCACTGATTCTAACCTTTGTTTTAAAACTGCTTTTTGTCTTTCTNCGTTTTGAGTATCAGCCCAAACCAATGAAAACCAATGACAGCACTTTGCTTCCAGGGGCCAGAAGGGTTAAATTCCTCCCACTTCACCCAGTCTACCTTGAAGCTGGAGTTACACTCATCAAGGATCTAGCATGGGGAGGGATGGATTTCTTAAGACAGCCTGAGGGCTCCAACAGCAGCCTTCGCTTTCAATCAATGTCGGGAGGCACGAGTGGAAATTCATTCAGTGAACAGTCGGAGGTCTTTGCCTGTCCATACAGCCGCCTGGCACACAATCCCAAGCACAAACTGGTGGCGTCTCAGCTGGAGATCTGACATTTTGCTGAACCACTGTTTGCTTGAGAACTGATAATTAAACACTCCTTCTCCTTTAAAAAAAAAAAATAATAAAAAGGTAGATAAAAAAATTAAGTCAACTCTGCTGGTAACCTTGAAGTCTTCCTTTTGTCAAGGTCTCAATACATGCCAAAATGTGTTTTGTTAGGAATCGGTCCTGGCGGTGCAATTGCCTTTTCTGTTACCTGAGTGTATTATTCTGACTGTTTTTATTTGACTTGCCTCTAGGATGCTGTGCTGATCTGGCAGAGAGATCTGTGCACTGGCAGAGTTCATGAACTCATGCTTGCAAGCTGATCTTTGCCCTGTGTGTTTCTAAATATTTTGGTGTGTATGTAACATGACAGAATGTGACTTTGCACTGAAAAGCCAGATAGACACAAAGAAGAAACATTTCGCATCCCCTCCTTCCTCCACATCTCCCCCCTCCTCCAATCCTGTCAAGTTTTATTATGTTCAGAAGGCAACCAGGTGAGTCATAATATTTAACCAATACTAGGGGAAGGGAGAGGTTTTAATTAATTTCATTGCACATTAGGAAAGTCCAGCTCATGACTCAGTGGAAGTCTATACAGTCCTTTGCAGACAGATGGGAGCTTACCCTCCCTGTCCTCTGATTTTCCTGGATGAGGTGGAGATGTATTAACACAGCTTATTAGCTGTTCTGCAGTGCTGCTTAAAATCTAGTACCACTGTAAACCAGCCAAATAGTCCGTAGTTTGAAGCTGGTTTTATCAACCGATACTGAATGCACCGTTTTTTGGTTTTTTTTTTTTATTT
>WBMV01004765.1:13482-25060 GCA_013396655.1 Campylorhamphus procurvoides
CTTTCTTTCTTTCTTTCTTTCTTTCTTTCTTTCTTTCTTTCTTTCTTTCTTTCTTTCTTTCTTTCTTTCTTTCTTTCTTTCTTTCTCTCCTATGTTTTTTTTTAAATTTCTTAACTTGGGAAACAAGGAAACAAGAAAAAGAGCAAAATATCTATTAATCTATTACTAGCAAGGTCACCCCATAAAGATCAGGCCTCATACCTGTACCACAAGTTTTGTACAGGTGCCAAGTGAGAACTAGCTCAGTTTTCATTTCTCATGATATGAAATTTTTACATGGTGCATATGCATCTCAATTCCAGATTTCAAGAAAGAATCACACTGATGTTGCATCGTGACTAAACAGAAGGAAGAAAAGCTCAGAATTGCTTGTGGCTAGGCAGAGGAGTTGGCCTGTAAGTTTTGACAGAAAAAATTTTTAAGGTTCATGTTCCACCCCTCCCTTTTTATTTAAGAAAATAGACAAATGATCATTGCACTGAGATTGCCTTTATTGTCCACATCTCCTCTAATATTCCTCTGCACTTCAATCTCTTTTGTTGCATGAACCAGCCCAAGGCCAATGTACACATTTCTGGAGCTCTGCACTACCACAGTTAAATTCAGAGTACAGAAAGCTCCAGGGTTATGCAATGGGGTCCAGCTTCATAATCCAATCTCATGTGAGGAGTTATTTTATTTTTTATTAAAATAAATAACTAAGGAAAATTTTAAAAGTGGAATTAAAAAAAAGATAATAAAAATCAAATTGTATTAAATTAAATTAAATATTCTTCTCTAACTACCTTTATTCTGGACTAGCAGAGAGGGCAGGAAGGGGTATAGGTTCAGACTTCTCCCAGTCTTTGACCCCAAGCTGCTGCAAAACCCCTGCTGTTCTTCTCTGATTCATTCAGAGACAGCAATCAAACCGAGGGAGTAGAAATAGGAATATTCTGCACTGCCAGTTTGGGACTGAACCAGGTGGGTGGTGGACTTTTCCAGACAGGAACTTTCTCCTACTCTGTTTGCTCCTCCACATGTCAGGTCAAGCAAGAAGCATTGGAAAGACAATTCTTCAGGGAAATGTAGCCTAGGGGTGTGCCTGCTGGGTCAGGAGAGCTTGTGCATACAGTATTTTCCAGGGCACTACTCTGAAATGTTACACAGACAGCAGCCAAATCCACACTCCTCTAGTTCTCCAAGTCTGTAATCTGCTCCCTGACCCATTATTTGGCAGATCTGGAGGTCTGAGCAGATAAAGTCAAAGGCACATCATCAAAGAGCTGAAATAATGAGTAGTATGTACAAAAGATACTGTGACCTCAGAAGTGACCATATCTATTTTTGCTTTAAACAGATTTTTGTTGTGTACCTTCACTATGTCAAAGAACACTGAGAGCAACAGAGCTCTTCCCCACTTCACCCTGTTGCAGAGCCTGTCCTTTGTGCACATCAACCAGCTCCTCTGCCTGGTTTTCTTACACATCACATCCCTCTGTGATGTTGCACACAGAACAAATAGTAGTAGTGCAGTAAGCCAAACACACCTTGTCAAGCAAGTGCCATTACAATGTAAGGATTGATTTGCTTGTGGAGGTCTGGCATATAAACAGACACAGGAGCCACAGCCAGGGTTAGCAGGTTTCCAAGTGGAGAATTTATTAAGAGAACAATAAAAAAATCCTATTGTTGCCTCTTAGATCCTGGCTACTGCAGATTTGGGTTGGCCTCAAAACTTCCTGGGATTAGATAAAGAGAGGGTTATATTTATACAGTCCCTGCACCTCTTCCAGGCAAGTGCTTCCAGCAGGTAGCTGTCTCTTTGGATATTAATGTTCACATACTCTCATTTTTTCTGTCAGCTGCAGCCTCTAGCAACCCGCCTCTGGTGATAACCTTGTCGGTTCTCCCTGGACAAGCTGGGAGAGTTGTTTTCTGAATAAGAGCTGCAGTGACATCCTAAACTTCGTAGGAAATGCTGCTGGTGATGCACAAGTGGCATCAACTTGTCCCCTGCCAAATATATCTAGTACCAGTACCAGAATATTGGGCTTTGAAGAAACACCATGTTCTAGATGAGACATTGAATAATTGCTTATTTTAGTGAGAGGTCTTCTGTCTCTGGCAAAAGTAGAATGGAGTTTGGTGCTCAACCAGCCTCTTGTAATTCCATCTGGATGCAAAGCTGACTTGAGATTTTTAGCACATGCTAAATATTTCTCATGGTGGACATGGAGGCTCCCTTTATATCTCCCTTTCCAGAATCAAATGGAAGTTCCCATGGATATTTGACCAAGTTTGTATCAGGTGGTGTGTAATGAATGAATAGGTTCATATTGGATATTGATTGTAAGTTTGCATTGGATTAACATGACAGATCATTTGCAACTTTAATGTCTATGATTCTAGAACACACCTTATGTTTAAGTGGAAGATAAACTGACTGAACAATGGGACAACCCAAAAAATATATAGTTATATCTTTATTATTATTGTGTTTTGAAAGAAAAAATAGTCTTGAATTATTATTTTTTCTTTTGGAAAAAGGTGCGTGACCCTTAAATACCCTAGGGTCCAGAGCCTTGAGGAAACATTTCTGCATGGATAAATCCACTTTTAAACCAAAACCACAAAATAAAAATGTTGATTGATATTGTCAAAGGTGCTCCTTCTTAGGAAAATAAAGCATTAATAAACTATTTTTTGCCATTTGGATCCTTTCAGATATGAAGCCTTCACATTAATGCCAATGTGGTAAAGAAAGTAGCATTTATGTGATTCTGATCTTGATGTTGTAAAAACAGCTAGGAGTAATGCATTGTAATGTAAGGCTTAAACTGGAGAAGAAGGCATATTTTGTCATTGGTAATCAAAAAGTAAATTTCTCTTTTATGTAAAATCACTATTTTATTTTTCTTGCCATGGCTACAGTAATTTCTTGAGAAATTCTGTATGTATTAGACAGAAATCTCCCCTGCAGCTTTCACCTAACTGCAGTCCTCTCCACCCACCTTTGCACAAACACACTGCATAGCCGTGCCCTGGGTTCTGTGGGTCACGGTCCCTCTTAGAGTAGGCTTCAACTCAGAGCATTATTTGTTGTGGTCCAGTTCTGCAAAATATTCGAGACAAAGTAAACATCCTCTTCTATTCAACAAAGAGTTTAAAGCTGGTTTACGTTTCTTGAGTGCTCAAGACTCTTGAAGCTGAAGACACACCAGCATTTTTTAAGGCATAAATATAAGCTTAAACATGTCATTGAGTAGGCAGTGAAAAAGAATTCCTACTGCAGTGTAAGGCTTTGTGGAAAAATTAAACAATTGGCAGCCATTACTTTGTGAATAAATTGTAGGTCAGTCATGGGGATTAAAGGATATTTCAGAGATTATTATTTTTCCTGTATTTATTTATTTTGGTCATTTTTCTGAAAGCTCAAACTAAGTAGAGATCATTTAGCCTTCTGGGCCTGGAGGGAAATATTCATAAGAGATCCTTTTCAAAATATCAAGAGCAAAATTGGATGAAACCATTTTAATGCAAGGGAAAAATAATCATTTTTGAGAGGAAGTAATGTTCAGTGTTGAAAACCGTAACAATGCTCATTATTCTGTTGGGTTTCAGAATGAGTAGCCCCTTCGCACATATTTGCCATTAAGAATGATATAACCATGTTGTTTGTTCTTTAATTAGTTTTCTAAACACATAACAAACTAAACTGAATAAATCAAAATGACCTTCAAATTCCCAGAATTACAGCCTATTTAAATGGCCATAATAAGGTAATAATAACCCAAGCAAATAGTAGTTCTAGTTCTCATACTCTATGTCTTGCTATGTGATATGTGACAATAATAATTTTAGTGTGATTATAAATTATTCCCATAGTTCAGGTTTAATACAGTATTGACATTGTAACTAATATAGATTTGTCAGTAAAGATACAAAGAAAAGTCAGTCCAACTTAATGTTGGCTGACAAGTCAAAACAAAATACAAAAAAAAAAAACAAGCCAACAACAACAACAAAAAAATCCCACCACCTTACAGTTTAATACACAGGGGGAGAAAGAAGTACAAGTGAAAAATAATTATTTCATTTATTAAAGGTACACTTAATCTGATTTATAGAATAGCAAGGCGAAAAATGGTACACATTGAATGTATCTGCTATTACTGCATTTCTAAAATGCAAGCAAGTATTTACTGCTCCTGCTAAACCCTCGTGGTTGATGTTGCACGTCAACCATTTTGCTGGTGTGAATCCATTAAAATTTAGCATAGTCTTCTATATTTTACATCATCTACTCTAGATCAGAATTTGATGCAGAGGTATCTGCCATGCTATGGTTACTCATTCCACTAATTATCTGGAAAATCATAGCAGTTGTGCATATTTTTTGTTTGTCCTGGGCTTGCCTGGCGCTTGGTCTAACAAGTTTTCTCTTGTGCTATATCTACAGCACACACAGGGAATATAGCATGTACCATAAACTCTGTAAAATGATGGTGTTTCTTGCTAGATCCCAGCTGAGTGCTGTAGCTGGATGCAAAACCTCATCTCTCCTGTTCCACTATAATTTGAAGACAAACAAGTTAATGCAGAGCACAGACGGTTTGACATAACCTGTTTGACCATGTTCTGAATTGGAAGATAAATGAGCACACATCCACTTACCAGTGCAGAAAAAGTTGTCATTGCACTGATTGTCAGCTCTTATATCCTCAATTTTCTGCCTATTCCATTGGCATTTAATTGATCAGGGAGAAGAAGTTTCTCTGGAGAATTGAGTTTCTTGCAATGTCTTTATCCATGGAGTATTGCAGGGGCAATAACAGATACTGGTAAGCAATGGTGAGGGACTTGAATTAGCCTCTAAAGTTGAGTCCAGAGTAACTAACACTGTAAACAACCCTTATTTTATTAGTGCATTTTAGTCAGTTGTTTGAAGGCTCAAACATGTGAACATGAAAGAGTAACAAAGGATCCTGTGTCAGTTCATCTGGGACAACTTACATTTATTTAACCTGAAGCAAATGTGAGGTAATATGCATGAAGCTTTATTTAAAAAAAAAAAAATAGAATTTGCCCTATTCACCTTATATTCATCCTGGATAAGAGTGTCTACATGGATTTGTTATCACAGTTTAGCTCACGTTTTTACTAATTACATAAATAAATGACTTGTGCACCTGGCACACTAGTCCAGATGCTGTTCATATGCATAATAAAGAAATCCTATCTTGCCTGCAGAACTTGCTCTTTAAGCAAATAAGGCAAAGAGTGGTTGTTTTTCCCTGTTTTGCAACAGGGGGAACAGAGAAGCCATATGATTAGATAGCTGGTTTGTCCCACTAAACTGTTGAAAGACACAGGACTGAACTCATATATCAGATGAGATAGCTGTGAAATCATCTTTCCAGTCTGTAGGTAGGCTTTCCCACCAAAGTAAATGGCTAATTTTTTTTTCCCTTTTTTTTTTTTTTGGCCTTTTTTTGTTTGGTTGGTTTTTTCCCCATCACATGTGTATGAGATAGATGTCTGAGTATTTGAGAGAAGTATCTGAGGCCCTAGAAAGATTTTTCTCCTGATGGCTCACAAGAGTCCTCTCTCAAATGTATCATTCTAACCCGGTGTAGGGATAAGGCATTCAATGGGGTTTATGGGCCCTCTCTTGGAAATCATGGGACTTGTGTCAAATGGGAAGGAAACTCATTGCTAGCAGTAAGCACAGCACAGCCCTCCTTACGGGTCTGCTCAGCACCCACTAAGAAGTGATATAAGAATAACTCTATGAAGTTGGTTTAGTTACATTCAGGCTTCCGCTTATCCAGAGTTGAGAAGAACTCAAGGAAAATGCCACAAAAGCATATTGGTTTTACTCTACACATTCAAAAATACCCCTGAAAACATCTTCAGCAAAAATTATCAACAAAGCCTTTTTCCAGTGAGAATTCAAGGAGCTTGATTTGCAGCCCTCTATGCTCGCTACTGTACGACATCTACAGTTTACAGAACAACCTGTGAATTAATGTGGTTTTTATTTGTACTTCTACAGGTAACTAAATAAGAAGAAAAAGCAGAGGAATTATGAGAATGCCCAGTAGTCAAGCATGCATTATGTGACCTAGCAATTTTACGTAATGCTGTTCAAATCTCATCTAGTTTCAAAATAAATAAATAAATATAGTCATACAGCAGAGATTAAGGGCAATTCCAGGAGATGTCTGGAGATACCATATCAATTAGGTTTGCACTTAAGGGGAATTCTTCAAATTGATGTTGGTCATGCCCTGGATTTAAAAGGAATAATAAGAAAAATTGAAAGACATCTATTTTTCTCCTCCTTACATCACAATGTAAATCTTTTCCTTTATCCCGCAGATTACAAATTCTTAGTAAATATACATGCACATGCCTGCAATACAGGTCAAAATGCATGTTGTCTTAAACTTACCACTCCTCCAAAGATGACAAACAAAAATACATTCAAATTCCCTATACAAATATGCCAAAGATAAAGCTGTGAATGTTGCTGTCCTTTCAACTGTTTGCCCCATTCAAAGAGCACTATAACATCTTTAGAAGGGGTATTTTTCCAGAAGGTTGGTTTTGTGGGTTTTTTTCCCCACTTAACTGGATGTCTATTTGCATATGGGAACCTGTGCCGATGAATCTTATCCAGCAGAATAACGAAAAGGATAAGGGAATCAAAGGGATAGAGACAACATGGCCTAGTGAATAAAATACGAGATTTGGGAGAATCAGGAGGCCTGGATATTATTCCCAGCTCTGTCCTGCACTGTAACTTTAGGTACGTCTCTAAGCAAGCTTTCCCTCATCAAATGTTGTCTATTTATATTGTAAACTCTTCAGAGCAAGCATCATCCCTTGTTAAAGGTTTCTACAGCCACGAGTACAAAGGAGCTCTGTTCTCTGTTGGAACATCCCACACACAGTAATTGAAACAAACCTCCAGGATCCACGTCAGAGAACATATTAATCTACTTTTCTACGGTCAGTGTGACTGCAGACAATTCTGGGCAGTATGCAGAATCCAGATCACAGACATAAACAAAACTATCCCTCAGCAATGCAGGATTTTAGAGCCATCAGCAATTCCAGTGCAATGCAGCACCGCAAAAACCTGGGTCCTGTAAAAACATCTATATAGGCTTTAATAACAGTATAAGCAGATCAGCTTTTATCAAAAGTACATATGAGCTCCAACAAAAAAATTAAATGCAATGGCCTGCTGTTCAAAAAATACAATATGCTCAACAGGTAGGAAAGAAAAGTGTTGGAGGGAAAGAGACCAAAGTCTCTGCTGGTAACACCTCCCTATGTACTGTGCATGCTTTCGCTCCCATAATGCAGCTCTAGCTGTGTTCACCCTAGTACTTCGTCCTTTCCTAAAGGATATTGGTATAGCCAGAGTGTGAAATTGTGTATTTCGTCCTCACAGAAAGTTATGAAAATAAAAAAAAAATAAAAATGAAGTGTCCAGAACTTGAACTTCACACTGCAACATGGACAGAAAATGAAGTAATCCTGAAACACTGTTCTAAAGTTTTTTCTTTAATGAAGTAATTTCTGACATCTATTTGTGTAGACATACCTAATTTTAAGGTTAAGATTACATTGTAATTTAAGCACAGTTCTGAGCTTATTTTTTATTCAGAATTCAATCACTATTGACAGTAATTTTTCTCACCTCATTGAGATTGGAGCACTTCAGTGTAAATTCTGGAACTTGGGTGGAATGAATCCTAGATTATCTCGAGCCCAAAAAACAGTGTTATGCACCATGAACTCTGATCAAGCAGGTATGCATGGAGCACAAAATACAACAGCTTAGACCTACATCAACCATGATCATTTTAGCCTTTCCTAGGAGCAATGTGGATTTATCAAGGCCAAGCTGCAGATTAATGAAAGACAGGAGGTGTCAGATAGCAAAAGGTCCTTGCAACTCAATATTTATAACTCAGCAGTAATGCTGTGGAAGATATGGCACAATGGATTCAGGTACTTACAGTACTTTTACACTAGCTTTGAGCTCAGCCCTTACTCCTTTCCCAATGGGATTTTACAGGTCTTGCTGTGACTGATGAACATCCATGGTAGGTGGACCACAACCAGCAATTAAGCACCCACCCAGATTCCCACTCACACTTGACTCCAGCAGGATGGAGGAGAAAATAAAGAGTAGTAAAACCAAGAAAACTCATGGTTCAAGAGAAGGTAAGAGGGGGAAAACAAATTGATACAAAGGGCCACTCCCCAGAACCAGACTGATGCCCTGCCAGTCTCCAAGCAACAGCTAGCTTGGAAGACAACCCACACACACTCTGCAGTTTTTATTGCTGAGCATGGTGTTGCACAGTCAGGAATATCCCTTTGGTCATTTAGTCAGTTGTTCCATCTATGTCCCTCCCAACTTCTGGCCCACCCCCAGTCTGCCCATTGCAAGAGGGCAAAGTAAGAAACAGGAAAAACCTTGACAGCAAACATTGCTAAGCAAACCACTGGTGTGTTATCAACATTGTTTTCATCAGGAATCCAAAACACAGCACCACACAGGCTGGTGTGAAGAAACCTATTTCCACCCCCCAGACAGATCTATTAAAGCAGCTTAAGTTAATTCTGGTTTGATATATTTGCCCTCATCACCCATTCTAAGCCTAACCCTTCAAATACCTTGGGTTTGAGAGAGGTTCAAATACAATCTTGGGACTAATTCACAGTGATTTTATTATAACTGTTCAATTTCTTTGAGATGCTTTTAACAAAAGTGTCATTCAGGAAAATATGTAAATTGGTGAATTCAATCTAGGATCTAAGAGTGGATTTCAGAGGAGTCAACTAAATATGGAGAAAATAGACTTATATAAACTATACAAGCATCTGCCCATGCATTAAAAAACTTTAGGAGTCTGAAAACAGGGAGTGGGAATGGAGAGAAAAACTGACTTTAGAAATATTTCAGAATCATGTTAATATCAAAAATAATTTTGAATTAGTGTAATACTTTCATTTTAATGTCAATGAGAAAACAATCAAGGACATTAACAATGCAGATCCACAAAAAGTTCTTACATACCCACTGAAGTTTCTGTCAGCTTCATTTAAAATTATTTCTTTCTATCCTTTGACATATTTATTTGTCTTTGCAATTTTTTTCTTAATTTATTTGTTTAAAAGTTTACTGCCTTCAATAGCAGCTGGAATCCCAAAATGAAATTAAAACCATGTAGGTGCCAATATATATATTCAATAGATATGAGACTAAATTAAACTAATTGACATTTTATTAATATTCTGCTGTTTGTTCCCGCAGAGTTAAAACCGTACTTGAGATCCCATTATATGAAAATATACTCTGGACCATCTGGTAGCCAAACATTTCTGATTATAAATAAGTCATTTTTTGTTAATTATTTATTTGGGAGCTTTTGTTTATTATAGAAAAATCTGGAAAGGGAGAAGAAATAGGAAAATATGCTGGGTTTTATATTACATCTTTCATAAACAAACCTATTTTTTTCAGAAAAATTTGGTTGAGACAGGAGAGGATCCTGAATATGCATTTGAATTAGAAACAATTTCTGAAGTGAGTCTTGTTTGCAGCCCTTTGGCTTCACTTTGTTTCAGTAGAGTTTCACAGTTTCAGTAGAGAAGACACTCAGAAGTTATAAACATTATTTTTTAAGCTAGAACATTAAAATCTAAAAAGAGAAGAAAATTATTTATCAGTGACAACATAAGAGGACAGAAACACTTTATGAAAAAGAAAAGAAGGTAAATCCATTTAATAATCATGAGCTGGAGGCTGGAGGCTCTTCATCACTGGAGGTCTCCAAGAACTTATTGTTATCAGGAATGATGCAGAAAAAAACTGATCTTTTCCTGAGGAAGTACACTTGAGTCTTTGTCAATAGATTACCTGGTTTCTCAACATAATGTGGGATACTGAAATGATTCATGGCTTAAACGCCACTGAAGCCCACTCCCCACTTGAATACCCTCCTAGATATTAGGGAGTTACACCGCGAGTCCAGCTAAACCTCCTGACAGCAACTTAAGATAAGATAAAGGTGGCACTAATGTCTGATCATCTCAGGTTTAAGGAGAAGTAAACAAAGCTGGGAGAAGGTTATAGCCCACAGCCTCATTTGTACACTCTCCCCCATGAGACACTTGTCTGTGAAATGCTAATGCTCAAACAGTCAGGAGAGTGGCCTCCCAGGGGTTCAGGGCATGTGTACCCAACACCTCAGGCTACAAGCCGTATGTTAAACAAGATAAGGAAAGAGGTAAATTCTGCAAGGAAGGATATTGTTTCTTTTTCCTTACATAAATGACTCAGCCATGATAAGTCCCCTCAGGGAAAGCACCAAGGCGTTCATGCATGGTCTGGAGGTATATTCATCTCTGCTGATGGGACAGGATGGACTCACCTGTGCTGACTTAATAGGCAGCTGTAACATCTTAGAAGGTGTCAAAGACTCCTGATGTGTTCTGTGATACGGTATTATATTGTAAGACTTTGTAAGACTCCTCCTTCAGGGGAGATATCAGGGATGTTCCTACCCAATAAAAGACACAATCGACTTCATCTAACACACTTGGACTTCCCCTAACACAGATTATCTTCTCTCATATACACAGTATTCCCTCACCACCCTGGGCTGCCCTTTTTGGATCCAGACTGCAACCATCACTTTAACAAGACTGAGAGTCTCATCACCAAGAAGACCAAGAAGAGGATCAGTGAGACAATGTTGAAATCCAGCATTGGAATATATGTAACTCCATGTCTGACTGCAAAGGAACTGACATGTTACAGTTAAAAACCTGCCTAGTCATTGAAGTCAGGTCACCAAAGACACTTCTGAAGGAAAATCAGAAGTTACAATGGTAAACCTGAAGAGAACATTTGCAGGCAGAGAGATTAGAAGTAGTGCTCTAAGCATGATAAATTTTGAAAGATAATGTTCCTCACTGAATAGGACTGGCAAGCAGACGAAAAGAAAAATTTCTGCAACAAACTTTTTATTCACTTTGTTGACAATCCTTAGCTACACAGACTAGAGAAAAGGAGTATCTGCCAAGTTGTTCCTATTCCCTCATCAAATAGGTGTTCTTCTAGGTTTTTCTGAACTTGCTCCATCTAGGTTCTGAGATCCCTAGTCTGGGGGAATTTCACAGTATTGTTTGTCCAAATATTTTTAATTCTAATCAGGTTTACTATCAGGAAATTTCCTTCCACTTATTTCTCACATTGATTACAGTTATGAATGGAGGTGGCTTGTTTTGCTTTAATGGGAGTGGCACACAAGGAGTACCTGGTGGACTGAACCATGTACTGTCCTCTAGATGCATACACATATGATCCTGGCATATGATTGAGGTTCCCAAGCAATAAAAGCTCAATTAACAGACTGAAACATTCATAAATATAGAACAGAACTTTCAATACTGGTTTCCTACTATTTTATCAGTTGTCTTAGAAAATAAGACATCATTATTAGTATAAAAGGGAAAGGGGAAGAGAAACAAATCAGTCTCATTTTAGTTTGCTGGGAGCAGTTTCCTT
>WBMV01004765.1:25098-75777 GCA_013396655.1 Campylorhamphus procurvoides
GGGGGGGTGTGTTTCAAGTTGATTTGGCCTTGCAATAGATTTGGGGAAAAGCACTGTTTGGGATGAGGGACACAAAGAATCTCACATCCCTTCAGTACCCCTCTAGCCTCAAAAGTCTTCTAACAGTCAAAGGAACCATTCACATCAGCCATTAAAATCACACTCTGCTATAAAGCTTTACAGGGTTTATAAAGTAAACAGTCTTTGTAGTCATGCAGAACAATTTTCTATGGAACACAGAATTAGCTCATGAGGCTTTGAGTCAATTCTTCATGGTGTTGGAATGGATACTCAAGGAGAAGGAGAAAGGGGAGGAGAAGAGGAGAAAGAAAGAAAGAAAATGGAGAAGGGAAAAAAAAGTGCCAGCACTACAGAGTTTACCACTGCCAATATAGTTTTGTTTTTGTTTTGAGGTGGGGTTTTCATTTGGTTTTGGGGTTTGCTTTTTTGGTTTGGTGTTCCTTGTTTTCTTGGGGTATATTGTTTGTTTGGTTTGGTTTTTTTGTGGTTTTATGGTTGTTGTTGTTTTGGTTTGGGATAGGCTTTTTTGTTTTGTTTTGTTTTTTTTTTTACCATTTAAGTGGTATCCACTGGATATTGCCAGCCCTGTGTTTGTTAGATGGAAGATTAATCTGGTTCCTTTTTTCCTGTCACCCCTTGCAGACTCAGTTTTAGCTTTCTTCCTAGCACAGTCTAAAAGAGTTCATTATTTCCTATGGAGTTTGAAAAATAAATAAAAATTGTGGTGGGTACTGGAACAAAAATGGGACTGTAAACATGGTGCAGTTTAAGTTCAATACGGATAGGTAATGTGAGGACTGGGGACTTTGGCAGAAAACAATATCTGCCCTCCCTAGGAAGGTGAAAATGAAATTACTGATATGAACATTTTCCCTGGGAACAAGTAAAAGACCAGGGTGGAAAGCAGGAATAAGGGAACAGAGAATTGAAGTCACCAGAGTGGCAGGCACATTGAATTCCTGCTTGAGAGGGAGAACAGAAGAGAATGAGATACAAGACTGAATGATAAAGGGGGGCACAGAGACCCTGATTCAAGGAAGCAAAGAAAGAGTTCCATGTACTAAAAGAGAAAGAGGATCTGGTCCAGCACTATGGACTGAGCTGGCAGGAGACATGCCAGATGCAATGCTGGCTGTGAAGGCAGAAGAACCCAGTGGGCAAGAGTGAGTGGAATGAAAAACAAAAACAAAACAACATAACCAAAGGAAAGTCTGTGCAAATTCTCTTTGGTTTGCATCATTCACCATTGCATGTTCCAAAAGTATTTTAGAGCAGTCTGACACCACATCTAACACATTTCAAATTTTCTGTGTTTGCCTGTGTTTGTATGTGTTTGTCTAAAATAGGCAGCTAACTCTTTATTACAGGGGCACTAGTTTTCATAGCAAAAGGCACTACACATAGAACAGTGGTGGCGAAAAATACAGATCCCTCCCAAACCTCTCGGATAAAGTGATCTGCTCTTTATCCCCCAGTCTAGAAGGCTTTTTAGATAACACTTCCATCTATTTCCTCCCATATTTTCCAATTCTGAGCTACATCTACCAGTCCAGCCAATATCACAGTGAGGTATTGTTTAGGATTTAGGAGAATTATTCTTCTCCTACAGACTACATGGCTGGTTCTGCTTCCTCCCTACAGAGCTAAGAAACTAATTTGCATAATGTGCAAAAAAAGAAACCTTTCCTGATGGCTTTTTCCTTAAATGCTTTATGTGTAGAACTGCATTCATTCTCTCCATGGTGGTGATTATTCAGGAATCTGAGTGACTTACTGTGCTTAAGCATTTACATTTCAGTATTTTATTAAATGATCACTTGTATTATCCACTCAGTATAACAGGAGCAAACTATGACGCTCCTTTAAGACTAGGAGAGGCAAATCCATAGAAGGCTCTATTTCTCTCTCTAGGACAACGTCTAACCACTAAAGTGCATCACAGGCCACTTACATTATACCAGCCTTGGAGTGAAAATAAAGGTAACCTTCCTGCTTTAGTACAGTGGAAGGATAACATTACAAGATTTTGAGCCTGGCACAATTTTAAGCAATGCTGCTGTTAATCCAGAGAAAGAAGAAATAGCAGAGAGGAATTTGAAACCATTTTTGTTTCACCATATTAATTTTTTACCAATGTGTTGACATTGCGAGCAGATTGCTGCATTACTGTTGAATTTTGGTGTAGTCATGGCCACGGACAGCCAAGAGGGACTATGTGTCTCAGTCTTCCAAACTCTTTATGAGACCTTCAGGCATCTAATAGTTCAGCTCATGGATTTCCTAATATTTCAGCTAAGTACAATGCCAAATATACTATGGGACTAGCTTTTGGCTGCAATATACATTTTAGAATCCCTTAAGCTCATTTCGCATAATCTCATCTTGGTCAACAAGAGGAGCTGTGCCTGTCCTTTGCAGGGCTGGGCTGGTTTGGTGAGTTATTTTATGCTTTCAAAGAGTCATGTGCATAGTGAATGTCATTACATAGGCAGTATGCTTGATCATACAAAATAGGAAATAGTGACCAGTGCTAAACCAAAAAGCTGGCCCTATCACTTCAAAGGAAAGAAGAAAAGAAAAATAAAGTTACCTTCAGAGCAGCTTTTGTACCCGCACGCACTAAGGTTAATCAAATCTTATGCTACAGGTATATGGCTGATTAGCTTGTGTGTCTGGAAGCACTTCCCCTTATTTGCCATTCTACTCTTAGCTGCAGAAAGAACTGAGTTCATGTTAGTTCTAGGATATTTTATGTTATTTTTTCCATTACTCACTTGCCACAGAAACTTTGAAGACTGAGGTTGTACTGAGGAATGCTCTATGCAGAACTGCTCTGTTCTGACAGGGAGACTGGGAAGCCTGCAAGCTTTGATATGTATTAGAAAACAAAATTTTTTTGTCCGTATTACTGTGAAGTGCCTGCCTTCTTATGAAGCTTTATAACTGAAAATGTATTATACTTCTATGAACCCTTGAGGTAGAGAAGTTTTATTCCTCCTGCAAGCTATGGAATGTAAATATTAAGATATTTTTGAATTGTGATTTAAGTTATGTAGAAACCAAATGGAGGCAAGTGTTGTGTGTTTTAATTTGTTTTGTTATGTTTTGTGTTTTCTTTTTTAACCATCATAGTTAAGTAAGAACAGCCAGAAGGAAGTCTCAGGACTTCTCTCCCTTCTTCTCTCTCTCTCTCTTTCTCATGTCCATGTGAGATCCTGTTCTTTCTGTTAATCCTCAAAGTCTTGAATTAACCTACCTGTCAATTTTGCCTTTTTTTTTTTTTCCTAAGTTATTCTGACTGGCAGATTCTGAGAGGCACTAACTCTGTCTGTTCAGTATATCTCTATCAACTTCATTAGCGTTCTGGCAATTTACTCCTGGTGAAGAGTTGGCCATAGGGCCTCTAAGAATTTATGATGTCAAGATCATGGAATTACAGGCATTTATAATTTCATGAAGAGTTTAGGACACAGGTAATTTGCAATGTAATTATTAGGGATTTAAGCACCTGTGTGCATACCTGGTTTTACTGACTGTCACAGGGGTGAAGCACGTACTTGAGTTATCCATCACATCAAACAGTACCATTGGCAAGGCACGACCTGTTGAGAGCACTTCTTCCGCTCTCCTTCTCATGTTGTGACCTGGGTCTGGCCTATCTGAGGTGATGTAGGTTTTGAATGACTTTGCAAAGTGGATTTTTCACTAAAAAACTAATACCAAGCAGGAGAATGGGTTGTTGTGGAACTTTAAAAATTAAATGGTCAAAATTTTAAACTTGAATGGAGGATATCAGGAAAGTGAGGTTCATTTGTCAGAGAGAATATTAGGCTGCATTTAATTTATATCCAGCAATCATGAGCTGTACTATGTATGGGTTAGTTATTCTGCCCCAATAGTCTTGGGAAGGAAAATATATTTTGGCTCTCTGACAACCAGTGTGGGAAATAAAGGGGGAAACATAATTTTTTCCTCACTCAGATAAACTTCCTTATTTACTGTCTTGAAGGAAGTTTATATAATGTCTGATCCTTGTAATTTGCTTTATATCTACTTAAAAAGAATCAGCAATCAAATGTTACTTTGCAAAGGCCAAATCTGACTGAATTCACAGGGAATTATGGCAAGGGATTGTTGGATATGTACCCTTATCTACTCACCTGAAAACATCTAAATGACCTGTAGCCAAAAGTGATTTTGCATAAAAATTACGCAGGTCTGGGACCTGCTGGATGTGTTATCATCACACACAACAAAATAGCATTAATTAGTTACATAATTCTTGATGAAGNTTGTAAAGAAAAATAAATGAAAGCTAACTACTCAGATCACAATACATCTGATCTTCTTGGGCTGGCCTTACTGCTTTGATAAAACATACATAAAGATCATAAGGCTTTTTCTAGTTATGGATTGCCTGGATTTCATACGTTTACTCATATCTTGCAGGAGAGAAAACAACTATTTCATCTAACTTGTAAAAGCAGCACAGGGGATATTTTTAGTTCATTTTCCTTAGTAAAAATGTCAATTGTAATTCTCTCTATTATGAGCTATAGGTTTATTTGGAATAAAGAATAGTCCTTAATTGAATTAAATTGCCAGGATTTAATATGTTTACACTTTTTCTGCACTGAAGAGAACAGCCTTCCCTCTCAACTTATGTGTCTACTTGCAACACTTTCTTAGCTACCAGAAAGAAGATGAAATTTGGTGGAGCATAGGCTTTTATTTTATATTACACCAGATTTTCAGAATAGTTTTATGTATTTATTTATAATGTTTATCAGCACTCTAATGCTAATTTAATCTCTTTTAAAAAAATGTGTCATCAGGCTTGTAATGAATGATAAATTGGGAAATAGGGAATTGATAATGTTTTGCCATTTCAATATGGTCTGAAATTCTAGTTTAGATCTACACTTAGGAATTATTTATATCCTCTTATGTCATATCAATTTAAATAATATTCCACTCATTGAGGCATAAAGAATAATGTTAATATTAAAGTTTCTATTTAAAATTTGCTAATTGCACATGAAGGGGTTATATCTGCTGCATTCAGGGTTTTTAAATTTAATTTTATTGTATTAGAAAATCTATGAGGTTAAATCTGCAGAAATTATTGCTTTTAAATGTTGTATAATAAGAATCTTGCTGCTGTTATGAGCACTGAAAAATGTGCCTTCATCTCAAATAAGCCTTGTTAAAGCTACAGTTCTGGAACTGCCAGGATTTAATACTAAATTTGGGCCTGATCCAGCTCAGCTTTACTCATTTGAGTTACTCTAGCTCCTCTGAAGAAATATGTGCTTGAGAAGGGGTTACTTCAGATCTCTCTGCAAAGTTATTGATCCAGGGAAAAGCTGGGAATGGGGAAGAAATAGGGATGAGTGTATAATCTCCACTCATTTAGGCACCAGACTCCAAAAATAGTATGCCTCCAAGAAATCTGTTTTAGAAGTGAAGGGACAAATAAACTGAAGCTTGTGAGAAGGTATAGAAGGATGCCGAAGACATGTTTTATCCCATCTCCACACACCTGAATCAGGCGGACACTACTGCAAAGAGGGTGAGGACTTGGTAGCATCATGCAAACAAGAGGACATTCCTCTTGTCCTCTGTCCACTCTCAGCTGCTGCTCAGTGCTGCTGAGGACCAAAATCAGGAAAGCACATTGTCCATAAGAGTTTGCTTGATTAGACCCCTTAGGGGAAGTCACCATAAGCAGTTTTATCCCCTAGGAAAAAATATTAAAGCAAATATGAGCTTATTGACTACTGAAGTCATGTGGAAAACAGTCATTGACTTGAACCTCAACAGGAAATGGCCCAATATGACTGTAAAACTTATGGACTTAAGTGAGTGACACTTTGCTTGTTGTAATGCCAAACAACAAATCAAGTTATCTTCCTTTCTGCCCTAAACACAGATACTGAGCTTGACTCTCTTCACACTTTCATACAGTGACATCAATCTGGAGGAAAGCTCTTGATGACAGGAGGATTAAATCATGAGCAAACTGATGAGAGAGCAGAATCAGTCCCATTTGTCTAGGCCTGATATTTTGAAACTGCTGAAGCTTTTAATTTTCAGATTCACAGTGAATAGGTCCACTTTTTTACAAAACATGCTTTTAATTCTAGCCCTAGATGAATTTGAAAAGTTTAATGCTTCACTTTAATTAAGCATCAAAAAATTAGGATTCTTATCCTAATCTGAAGCTCCTGAGTTTGAGCCATTTGACTTGGAATCATCCCAGGACAATCTACCACTGCATTAGATCAGTTTTGTGTCCTAATTGGTACCATGAAGAAAAACAGTAATCAATTAAGTTGTCAATTAACTAACAAACAATTCCTCAGTGTCTGGAGAGGTTTTCTTACAACATGAAGTGGGAACATTTATATAATCTCCTAACAATATGTACATTTTTGTGTATACATATGTTTGCACATGCACACATACCTGTATAATTTAAGGTTCTGCTTAATGTTATTGTAATTATTTCCCTCCAATCTTTAGTGCTGTTTTGCAAGGAATGCTGCTGAGCTGAAATGATGACACTGATAGCTGAGAGGCATTCGTTTTGCACTGGCTAATTAAGCGTATGAAGGCCACATAAAGGATTGGTTCTATCAACACACACTCACCATCAACAGCCTGTCCCCTGCAGGGTTAAGAAGAAGACATTAAATGATCACCTGTCCCAAACATCAAATGACAGTTTCAAGGTAGTAAATGAAGGCTGAGGTTATTGAGGGATAAACATCATTCTTAGCTTTGCAATCAAAGGAAGAAAACAGTTGAGGAAAATTACCTTCTGAAAGCTTGGAGAGGTCTAAACAGAATTTTGCATTGCCCCTTTTTATGTGTTTTCCAGAGATGCTCCTTGGGAGAAATTCTCATTTCGATGAATGTTCAGGCTATGCAAATCTTGAGCTCACAGCTGACACCCCTTGTAAGCCCCGCCTGCCCTCCTCTAGGGATGAATTACCCCTCCGGTACAAATTACACATGCACACCAGATGGGGTGAATTGAATGCTCTAACTAGAAACAGAGGGAGAATGATCTTGTGTTTAATATGAAGGTCAGGGACTCAAGAGACTTTGATACTATTCCTGGCTCTGCCCCAGACCTTGTATAACTTTGGGTGACTTCTTTAATCGTTCTGCCTTGGTTCTTCTCATCTATAAAATGGGAATGGTAATACTACACTACGTTGTCAGGGTGTTACAAAACTAAATGACTGCTGGTAAGATGTACTGCAATCTATAGCTGAAAGAGAACACAGACAGGCCATTTGTTACTTCTAATAATCATTTGGGGCAGGAAGTTTAACTTTCTCTATGTCTTCTTTATGTCTAGACTTATGAGTTTATTTTCAGGGGTTCTTTGAAGTAGTTTCTCTCTAAGAGTGAAAATGACACAAAGTAAAGTTGTGAGAATATCTATGTGTAAAAGTGCATGGGTGTGCATATAAATATATACAAAGAAATACTTGTGTAGGGTAAGAAAGGGGATAATTGTTTAGTTGTACTCAGTTATGTTTCTCTTAAAACATTAGCAAAAAAATGAAATAAATCAAAAGAAGGAGGAAAATACTTTTCAAAGTATCTTGTTTGGTTTAGTCCTTTGAAATCTGTGTTATGTGTGGCTCAGTTCCAGGAAGAAATATCCTACTGATCAAATAATGATATTCCACACACACAAACACACACACTTTTTTTGAAGAAAATGTCTCAGCAAAGTATTTGACTGTTCCAGCATATTTATGTCATATTTTGTTTCTAGACAGGCCCATCAACCAAATCTTTACTAATTTCCTTTCCTTACCCATTCCCAGACTACTGTTTCTGTTGTTGATTAGAAAATTTAAACTATGAAAATCTCTGCCCTAATGGAAGGAAACAAGCAGATTTACTAAATTATAATGACTGTATTCTGTTATCAATGAATGACAGCTCTCTAAACACCTCTCTGGATTACAGTGCCACTTTGACATTATATGGGATATCTACATCAGAGGATCTCTGCATCAGAGAATCTCAAAGCATTTTCTGGAGAGTAATTAATTAATTAACCCTAACTATCCTGTCTTGTCTCTGCTGGAGTCAAAGGAAAATTTTTTTCACTGATTTCAATGGCAGCTGGAGGTCGGGCTGTTTGATTAATACTTGTGTAATTTGTCCACTGCCAACTCTCCCCAGAAGAAAAAAAGCGACACAGCTCTCTCTTTCATAGACTTCATTGTCTAAAAGCCTTATCCAGGTAACTTTCTGCATACTGATCTGCTCCTGAATTCAGAAAGACACCTCTGAGGGAGGCTTAGCAGGATCTGGCCCTGTGTAATCAAATGCCCTCTCTGATTTGCTCTTGTTGGTAAAGTTCGATTATCAAATATTCTGATACAAATTCTCGCCTGGATTGAGAAGTGATTTATTTTAATGGAATTGTATCAAGGCCCCCTTTTGTTCCTCCCCCCGTACACCTAGGAAAGAAAGGACATCCTTTTTCTCCCTCAATGAGCCTGCAAATCACTATTCCCCCTGGAGTCTGAATATCTATTCAAAAAAAGTAGCTAACTCAGAATCTGTTCTCATCTTCTCGTTCCTATAATTAAAGTTTTAAATCCTCAACTGTAGAGGTCAAATAGCACATGTAGAACATTTGCACTCCAGCTTACTGACTGTCAGCACAGGGCCAAATCCTTAAGTTTTTATACAGTCAATGTAGTTGACAGAATTTTTCCAGGAGTTAGGGCCAGATTCAGGCTATTCCCATTTTGTGCATCAGTAAACTAAGGTACAGAATGATTAGATAGCTACTCTTGGCATAAGAATGAACCATCTAGGGTATCAAATCTTGGGTTTCAAATATTAAAACTAACATGATTGTTACCAAACTGATCTGTGCAAAGGTAAAATAAATCTCTTTGTGGCATCAAAAAAATTTGACTCAAGAGGCCTGGGTTTACTTTGTTGATTCTGCCAGATTTTTGATGCTGATGTACTCAGTTACTTGCCTGGTGCTTTAGATTCTCAGTATGCAGCAGGATAAAAATCAGATCTCCATAACTCTTTGCTCTTCAAGGGAGAAATGAACAGAATGCCATTTATATGCATGTGCACATATGTATATACATATATATTTGTATGGCCTCAGAGAGAACTGGAATTTACACGCTTGAATTAGTTCAACAAATTGGCCTCACTCATGCCTGCCCAGGTATGCAGCCTGCAGATTATGAATCTGCCATGTGATTGGGTGATGGGAGGAGTTTGTGTGTGAAACTGCTCCTACACCCACCCATCAGCTCCAGTGTGGTGGCAGTCAGACCTTTGTGTCATCTCTGTAGACAGTATAATCTGAAAAGGTTTTGTATTCAGCATCTTTATAGCATAAAGAGAGACAGAGGTGTTCTGAACCTTGGAATCTATTGCATGCTGTAAACTGCAGACAAAAAAATGATTGAAATGCAGGGAAGCTTGAACTTGGGTATCAGTATAATGGGATTTGTCAGGGTTTGGTTTCTGTTATTCCTATAACTTCCCCTTTAAACACAGAAGTTAAAAACGAGAGAATCGTAAAGAAACCAGATTGAAACTTTTAAAGTCGCCACACCTCCTCAACTCTCAACTCTATTTGATAGTGAGCCCAACATATTTAATTATTGTCAGTGTAAATTAACTTGCCACTAAATTAAATTGACTTTGAAGTGTTATGTTAGTTGATTTATTCTATTTTCTTTTTACTGCGATCTACACAGGATTTCCTTGTCTAATTAAACTAAAAATCTGACTTTCAACTTGCAGAGCCTTGTGGAGAACCAGATGTTGTACCTGTTGCACTATTATCATTAATGTTGCACCTAGAGAGAATAATCTGTTAGTTCATGTTGAACATTATATAGTCTTCCCAATGTCAACTCTGTTACTCCCCTCTCCTGACTATGGACTAGTTTGCTGGACTAACAGCCTCTCCTTGAATATTTGCTGTGAATACTGGTCCAAATTCTTCCCACTTTTCTTCATTTGACTACTTAAGGATCTGAGTTAGGAATGCCTGCTCTGTGGAGTTCACTGAGAGGAAGGCAGGCAGGCAGCCTGGCTGGTGCTGGGGATTTTAAGTGGCCATCACTGTCCTATTATGATTATGATTGTAAAGAAGCCCTCTTGTGAGGAGATATTTATAACCTTGTATGCTATGAAGACAGGTGGTTGCAGCAAGAGGCAAAGAATACACAACATGCCATCACCTCAGATGAACAGTAAGAGGGCAATTTAACTTTGTTCACATGAGAATACAGGCTAATGCATTTTGGGGTCTAGTTTCGTTCTCATTTAGTTTTGTCTTTCCACATCATTATTAAAAAATATAGATCAACAGAATACCATAATTATGTAGCAAAATTATCATGAGAAAAAAGAAAATAAAAATAAAAAGAGGGAGAGGAGGGAAGCAAGAGAGGGGTTTTTTACTACCTTATGCATGGACAAATCAGAAATACAGTGTCTGGAGACTTCTGAGAAACAGGAACAGACTTCAGCAATTGTTTTACCTTTCATATTGCAGTTTGAGTGCAAAAATGCAGTCAGGATTGTAGAGACAATCTACAAAAAACAGCCCAGGATTATACTAAGATTAACTACTTTAAAAAAGCGGCAAATAATCCCCCTCCACCACCACCTTATTGGGAATCAAAACACAAATCTCTGAAGAAAAACGCTTTTCAGTTTGCTGTTAATTCTTTATATACATCTTTTTTTTTAAGCTAAGTTATAACACTTGTGTTATACAAACACGGGAATTTGTAAGGAGGAGTTTTCAGTCAATAAAATCAATATCCATAAGAAAAATTTACTTTAGCTATAAATTTTATTTGGAATTCATATGGAATAATCTATTTATTTCCACACAGATGCACAAAAAACATCATAAACAGGACAATCCTGTCACTTTTCTGCCTTGTAATGACCTTGGGCGGGAAAGGAAGTTTTGACTCATTGTACACCAAAAAAAGTACATCAGGCCATTTTCCACTTCCTCCTTCAGAGCTCAGTTGTCGGCACTGCTTACAAATGGTGAAAATAAATCGCAAAAGTTTCCCCATAAACAGAAGTCTCAGTTTCTACTACCTGCTTGAGTTCATTGATTAAGCTATTTTATAAGATAATAAAATAAAATAACCCCCACAGACAAATAGAAAACATCACTTGCCCTAAGGCATTCCAGTGTTTCACTCTCCTGCAGAAGTCCATAAGTCATAACTGGAGGTGCATAAAAGGTGTTGGGCTCAAGCTACATCAGGACAAACAAAGTCTGTCTGGGCTGAGAAGGAGAGAGTTATGCCTTTTAGGAAAGAGCCTATACCTGTAGTCACAGCTGAGTTGAATGAAGAGAGCAAAAATCCCTCATCAGTCATGTCAAGAGCAAGTGGATATCCCCACTGAGAAAGACTGGATGGACAGTGTTGAAACTATGATCCACCATATCACTCTGATGAAGGCTGTGTGCCAGTAGTTATATCAGAATTAATGCTATGACTCAGCTGAGGCTGCTGGTCACATTTTGGGTTAAATTTCCCTTGCTATGGGCACAATATGCCAAATACCACAGTGACCTCCAAATATGACAGAAGGTCTTTGTACACATCAAAAAAAGAAATGCATTCCCCCTTCTCAGAAATGTCTAGGATCACATGGACAATATAAAAAATAAATAAAATAAAATAATATTAAAAAAACCCAAAACACGCACAAAAAACAACTCATAGGGCTAAATTAACTGCATTTATAGTTATGCAGTAGGTCAGAACCTCTTCTCAAAAATAATTTCCTATACTATCACCAAAACCCACCGAGATATTTAAAATAAAGGTTTTTAATATAAAAGAGTCTGACTATATTAGTTTTTCATTCAAAAAAGGATGTTGCACCTATATGCAATATATGTATAATTTTTGAATATATAGTAAAATTAAAAAGTAAATAGTTTTTTTAACTGGGCGAAACACACAGGATCTTAAAACATATTTATTTAGATAAACAGTAATGCATCTATTTAACAATTTTTTAATAGTTAAAACTGAAGTAAAATTAATAGAGTCTTTTTTCATCTCATTAAGAATTGTAAGAGCTCACAAGTGCCTACAACAAGAGAGTTTCCTGCCCAATGTTAGAACTACAATACAGAGAAATCTGGCAACTTTTCCAAGGTCATTCACAAAATGCAAACACTTTGTTTTCCCATTATCTATTATGACATTTGAATTGCTGTGAAAGCACAAAGGAGGAGATAGCCGAAGACAAATGATTTTTCTTATTTGCAAAAGGTGTGTGCATATGTTTGTACTTTTATTATCACATAAACCGGTGTAATCAATAAGCTTAAACATATATTAGGGCCTAAGACTTCTGCTTATTGAAAACTTTGGTATTCTATGTTTTATTATCATAACTGATGACCTGAAGTCAAGGTAGCATAGCATTACTATTCTATGTTTTTATTGTTTAAACTCTTCTGCTGCATTATGTATATAGTAACTCCTAGAAAGGAATGCTGTGACAAGGGTGTGAGAAAGGGAAAGGGAAGAGGAAGGAATTTTTTTCCCTTGCTTTTAATTAAGGTTTTGACTGGTATCATGCCTTACCTTTTTAATATTATTACACCTCCAACTGACGTGAAGACCACTATTTCTGATCAGGTCTCGTTCTCTTACACTGCTTCTTTTGTAGTTACATAGGAACATTGCCTTGATTGAACCTTGCCTACATTTGCCATTCTCAGGGTGTAAACACAGTTAAGTCGCTGCAGCTCATCAGATAACTGAGCATCAACTGAGATTCAACTGTGTTCAGTGTGCACATTATGAGTCTGGAACAGATGAATCATAATGAAAGTTATCTTAAAGCCCTTTCATTATCTCACCTTCACTAAGGACTTACATAAGCAAGTGACAAAATGTGTTTTAACTTACTAAACTTTGGGAACTTGTTGGTTTGAGTCTACCCTTGCGTCCATCCCACTTACATACACCATACTCACAGGCAAAACTGTTCCAAGCATAGAAAAGCATAAAAATAATTGGCTGATATAGGCTTACCAAGTCTCCATGCATGAGATTTTACTCAGATCATAAACAGGTTGTGGACTTTGCCTGAAATGGAGATTGACTGTAGTGGTCCATGTCTAAACAAGGGACAAGGCTCAATGCTGTTGGTTTCATTCCACTGCTCTGGGAAGCTTCCTGAGAGGCCAATAATCTCTTAACTATCCACATGTGAAAAGATAGGGAGTCCAAGAAGAGTTAAAGACATATTTTGAAAAGTAATGTTGCAAATTGAAAAGCTAAAGTTGCACAGAAATGTGGTAGATAAGTTGTCCAGGTCCCATTTGGAAATAGCTTTGGATGCTTAAGTTTTTAGATATTTCTTTACATGAATTTATTCCAGGACTTTTGAAGATTTGAAACCTTCAGTGTTGCTATTACTATTAGCAAACCAATCTGGTTCAACATCTTCCCAAATTCCAGGCACAGTGTTTTGGGATCTTCAGAAATTTCCTCTTTGACAAGCTACACCAAGGCCCATAGAATAGGAAACCAGAACAAACAGCATTTTTTTACTGAACATAGAAAGATCTCATGGATGTTGTTCATGTAATTCTGAAGTTCACACATAGACTTGTTGTTTTCTTGAAACTGGCACACAGAAGAATGCTGGTCCTTTCAACTGAGAGTCTTTCCCTATAATTCAGAAGCATTTTTTCTCTGGAATCTTACTGGGTGATTCTGCAATAGGGAGTAGAGGAACGAAGAGGATATTCCAAGCACAAAGGAAGAAAACCTAGCCAACTAAATAGACAAAACTTATTTATACAATATGAAGAAAGATAAGGCAAAGAGACTTTGAGAAGACTGAGGAAAAAGGGAGTAAAACTTCAGACGATTTCCTGGGAGGACAATTTCCCTAGCATGCCTCAGCTAGGTCTCCTCCTTGACTTTGAAAGAAGCTGAAAGGATATGACTCAGACTTATACATTTAACTTACATCTGCCTCATTTCAGGCAGGTATCTTAGAGGGATGTTACTGGTACTTTCCTTACAGAGATGCCCCTTTTGTGAAGCAGAAAAAAAAGTTCTTCAGGTTTGAAGTTTTGTTATTCCCTGTTGCTGCCAGAATTGTCAGCTGAGATCCTTTGGTCTATTCAGGCTGAGGAGAGACTTCACTGCAGTCTGAAAGTTCTTCATGAGGGGAAGAGGAGGGGCAAGGACTGATCTCTTCTGTGTGGTGACCAATGAGGGAACAGCCTGAAGCTGAGTCAGGGGAGGCTTAGGTTGTATGTTAGGAAAAAGTTCTTCACCCAGGCGGTGTTTGGGCACTGGAACAGGTTCTTCAGCGAAGGGATCACAGCACCAAACCTGTCAGAGTTCGTGAAGTGTTCAGACAATGCCCTCAGACATTCTGTCAGAATTTTGTGCAGTGACTTTCAACTCCCAAGTAACTTTGACTTCATGTACACTTATGAATAAAATACTGGCCCAATATTATCTGCTTAACATAGTTGACATAATTGAATGTATGTTGATTTACGCCAGAAAATAGACCATTAAATCTCTGAGAAATGTTAGAGAGGCAAAGGAATGATAAAATTGTCAAAAGAAGTTATCTGGCTTTTAGAAGTAAAACATATGTCTCTATTATTAATCTTCTTCAGTTATTAAATGAAAATTTATATTTCATTTAGAAAGATGTGTATTTGCCTTTATGTTAACTCTGCACCAAAATTTCCTAAGGGAAACAACCTCGCTTTATGTTATGGCACTTCTTGAGATCTATAAGTTACTCACTGATATTCAGTGAGGAGGAAAGATATTGCAGACCTGGTGTATCAATTCAATTTTTTTTTCCTTCAGTTAGCTACTTTCACCTTTTCAACAAATCAGTTCTTTGGAATTTAACCTTCCTCTCTAATCCATCTGAGGTTTCTTCTCATAACTCACTTCTGGAGGAACATTAGCGGATGCAAGTTTTCTCCCAGGGAGGGATATGCCATCCTTCCCTTTTAAATCAAAAACTGCTTTTGCAAATTAGCCAAAAGAAGCTGGCTTTAAGTGTCCTGCAAAAATCCTTCAGTGCACTCTCTGGGTCTCTTGCTCTGTTTCCTTTAAATTAGGTAGAGTAGAAGTAGACTTAAAGGGAAAGGAAACAGCAAAAATAACAGAATACATATGTGTTTCAGGCTTTTTACTCACAAAAGAGATGGACAATTGGTACAGATAATTCTTTGCTGAAATAATTATACCGAAGTGAGCTGGATATAGACAGGAATGAGCAACTGCATTGAGCAATCCAGTATTCAGGATGGTCAAACTAACTTAATGAAATACAGAGCATTTACTCTACACATGAAAATATGTACACTGCTGTATTCCTGCAAAATGAAAATTGTAATTTCTGACTATACATACAGATTAGGCCTACATAGACTGAGTTTATGGCCTGTTTTCAAAGTCTCAAACTTCCTTCTGCTAAAATAAATAGCTTAAATATATGTAGGGGAAAAATAATAGAAGTGTTCATGCAGGACTGACTTGCCCACAAAAAGAAGCACAGAGAGTGGCTAGAATGAATAGCAGGCTAGAATGTGAGCACCATGTTTGGATCATTTTCACAGTCTTGTCTACAAGTCAACATTGCTAAACCAACATAGTCGAGTAAGGATACTTTTCATTGCTATAAGCAAATAACTTCATTGTGAATAAGTCACTTTTAGAAGAGTTGGAGAAGCTAAAATAGGAGGTGAGGATGGTAGGATGCCTAGTAGGACTTTTCAGATGAGAAGACATGAAACCATGTGGGAATCTTCAGGCTAAAGAGTGGACAGATGGAAAGGCATATGTTAGTTTTTTACCATTCATCTATAATCATGAACAGTAAAGAAAGTGAAATCAGGAATATCACTCCTCACATGAAAAATAATAAAGGGCATCCAGTAAAATAACCATCACAAAAATTTTTCTCATAAAAGATACTTTATTGTGAAACTCATTATGAGATCATGGTACATCAAAAATTTTAAACTATAAATCAGATGTAGTTTGGACAAGCTTACTATTTGCCATCACTGAATATGATCTCACACAACTTGAGGTTCATGAGAGTTCTATGCATTGATAGAGGAAAACTACAAGACCATAACTGTATGTCTTTTCTTCCTCTATTTTTGCCTTAAACATCTTGTTTCTGCAGGGAAAGTTGAGTCAATTGTTTGGAAGTGGTACACACAGTACAGCTGATAGTACCCTTTATTTTTCTCTACTTGCACTATTAATTAAATGGAGGACTTCAGTCTGAAAGACAATCAGATAAGTTCACAGGCTGATCAATATGACATTTTAAGCCAAGTCAAAAATATCTGAAAAAAATATAGTACAGACTAAAAAGAAAAAATTCTAATAAAAAGTCAAAACTATCAGGAGATATATGGAAATTGAATAATAATAAAAAAAAGCATAACATGATTGTTTACCATTTGATTTGATTTACTGTTTGATTACCATTTAGGGAATGTCCATGATATGCAATTGTGTATTAATGATTTCTTCATTTTCCACATGAAAATCAGAACTTTGTTACTTTTCCTAACTAACGTGCACCTAAGGCAGAATAAAAAGAGAAAAGAATGTTTTCTTTTTTTCTTCTATTTCAATACCACTCTGAATGTGAAATGAAGGCCTTCACTTGAAAGTAGGTGAATGTATCTCTTGAGGCTGAAGGCTGACTTCTTAACTTTGACAACATCCGAACTCTTTTGTTGATGTTTTTTATCTGAAGTTACTGACTGGACTTTCATATCATCTCATCTATTCTGCCATGAAAATTAATATAGATATAAAAGCTGACAGATGGGCTGAATACTAAATGAATTGTTTAGATATAAGAATTAAAATATTTAAAAATACTTGGTCTAGATAAATTTATTATTTCTTTTTTTCTTTTCTAACCTCAGTTAAATATTTTATTGATGGTGAGAAATGAAGTTCTGCTAAATTCTTGGAGCAAAAATACAGAAAAATAGAGGGACAAGTCCATAACTATACTTCAGAACTCTGAAAAATATTGTAATTGGAAAATAAGCACTAACCAAAGTCCCAAATGAAAGGTCCTGGATTTGACTAAATTTTTAACAAAAATCTCTTCTTGAGAAACATCTGTCAGAGAAATTAGAAATTGTCTTCTGACTTTCAGTTGGTAGTAGCCAACTCTGTGAAAAATGCTTTTCTAAGAATTGTATTAGTTACTAAAATTTTGATTGTCATGATGTTCTAAAAGAAAACTGAATCAGCTCTTTATTGTGAATAGAAATGAAGTGTAATAGTGCTGTTACATGTAAAAAGAATATTTGCCTGTAAAGGATAGGAAATAGGGAATTCAGGAAAGGAAGTGCAGTGGAAAAACAATGACTACAATATAACATATCAGTTTCACAAGGTGAATATAACCAGGGACTTTCCCTCATGGCAAAAATTTGTCAGTCTCTGTTCCCATTAAATAATTGTCATTTTTGAATTGAAATCATATTGGGATCATAATATGAATGGAGTTTATTTTCTCCAGAAACTGAGACTAGAGAAATTATTTTTTTTGTACCACAGTTACACTTTGTACTCTTTGAAATCCCAGTATTCCTTTCTGTGTCTAACTCACAGGAAATGAAACTTTTCTTTCCAACCACTGTTAATTATAAAAGATATCCCCAAGAACAGGTCCAGTCTCTGCAGTACAACGTGGTCATCATGTGTCAGATCCCCATGCAAGATGGAGTACAGTCACTTCTATTTTAAAGTATATGCATAAAAAAAGTGGAAAACTTCAATAAGTTTCTAAATGCTATTCAGTTGCATAAATGTTACTGTAACAAGCAGGGGTATACTTCATCTACAGTTTATATCTCTTGACTTGATCTATCTGTCCTTTAGTTTCAAGTGTCCATCAAAGCCTTTTTTTTTGCCTTCATCCTAATAGGTAATTAACAAATTGTGGGATAAAAGAAAGAGAGAGAGGAGAAAATTAGATTTCATTTCTCTAATCAACACTCTTCTGCCTTGCACAAACTGCTGGTGGTCATACCATACAGAGTGTTGTAGTAGTTCTAAAGGGTAATAAGCTAATGTTCAGAATTCTATTCATTTATTCTGTTTTATGTTTATCCTTTATCTAATAATAATAAAAACAGAAAGGTTGTATATCATGATGACCGTGAGGGGAATAAAAAGGAAGAAAATAGGAAGGTACTTCATTTTCAGAGGTTCAATATGTTCTTACGTCTCTTTGCCTGGGTAAATTTTTTACTTCCAACTCTGCACTATGTTTATGGTTAAGTAGAAACTTGATCGGGGGCAGGGGGGTGTGGAGTAAAAAAAATGAGTAAATATATTCATCAATTCATCATTAAAAAGTATATATAAGTAGCCTGAAAATATAGCCTTAAGTGTCAGGTGCTTCAGTATATAGTGAGAGTATGGATGCATTCAGTCTTCATTTCCTCCAGTTCTAAGGTACCAATAAGGATATGTAGAAAATTTTAATCAGCTGTAATAAACAGTGTTTGTGTGTGTATGCATATCCTACCTAGGTTCAATGCCAGGTGTTGGTATTATATTGCTCAAATACTCAGACACTCACAAGAGAACACAAATATTCAAGATGTTCTACAAAACCCTGAGACTCATCAGCAGGTTTCTGAGCATCTTGTCTATGAATCAGCTATTTACAATCATATATTAACTCAATGCACATTTGCAATATTATTTTGTTCTGTAATCACAGCAGAAACCATATAAAAATGAGTAGGATCAGACACATATATTCAGTTTTTTCAGCTGAAAATTAAAATCAAGGTTCTTAGCTCTAGGATAATAGGACAAAAATGGAAAAAGAGTATCACAGAAGTTAGATTGAAGGGCTGATTATTAAAGACTTTTCTCTTTCACTGCATTATGGATTTTAGGGCCTTAAGAAAGCCAGTTTATTTTTATCCTTATTCATCAGTGTCCAAACTATAGTCCACAATCTTTGACAGTCCAGTAGCTGTGGTCAGGAATTTTTGATGACTGCGTAAGAATGTCCTTAAGGACATTCTAAATTGAATGCTCATCTGAATGAAGATAAGCATCCAAGCTGATGTATAATAAAAATTACAAACAATGTCAAAAGTCCTTGGTAACCAATGTTGGAAGTTACAATTGTTGTATGCAATGAAGGCACTAATGTCCTGCTACTTCAACAAGGTGTTGAAAATGTAAGAATATATATTTTTAGCTTGAATTTCAGGACAGATTGGTATTAAGTCTCTCATAAGTCCTGGTTCCTGGATTCAATCCTGACCAAGTACTGTTTTTATTAAAGAAAGTTATGTTTTTTTTCTTTGGAAGGAAACTTGTGTGACAGCATGAGAATAAAATTGCAGCAGTTCCTCTGGCAAGGATCTTTCACAGAACAAGACTTGAGTTTAACACATGGTAAGAACCTGTCCCAAAGACAGACAAAGCCAACAGCATAACCTTATGTTGACTTAATTTTTAGAGAAGCTTAGCTTTCATATGCCCTGCTCAAAACAGGATAAGATGTTGGCATGTTTCATCTTAAGGATATAATTAAAGATTCATGCAGGTTACAAAACTCCAAATCCACTACATTCTTTTGAGTGTCATTCAAACTCATCCCTGAAGTATATGTTTGTATGATGGTTTTGTTCTGTGCAAGCATATTGTACATCAATTTTATTTCATTATTGCACTACAACCTGTACTGATTGTAAACTCACAGATGCTTGTCTAATCATATCAAAACTTTTTACTGTTCAGGTTATAAGTACTTTGCTAGCTTTTAAAATTTCTCCCCATTATCTAAGCCTCCTTTTTTATGTAAACTCTGCAAATTCATTGTATATTACAGAAATCTTTCTCTAAATTGATGTCATTCATTTTATTTTATTTTTTTCTTTTCAGTTTAACTATTGTGGCTAATTATACAGCAGATCCAAATCTGCATGAATTTTGCAGGCTGCTGCCTGCCTCTCCAGTTCTTTAATTTTCTATTATCAGGCAAATTACTCTAGTGTTGATTGTTAGTCACTTTTCCCCCTGCATTGGCCTCATATGCAGATTACAATCAGCCAAGGTCCATCCACTGGGTCATTCTATAAATCTTTTCTCAAAAGACATTTCTTTACACTTGATGGCTTTCCATTTAACTCTTTCTTCAATGTCCCCTGTGCCCTATGGTACATAAATCATTAAGAATCATCCAACTTCTTGCACTAGCTATCATGCAAGCCTCTCTGTACTCCGCAGCTTTACTCAGCAGTCTAAACTGGAAAAACTGGGTCTGCTCAGTACAATTTCAGCATTGCCATGCCTCTGAATGACTTGGTATCTGAATCATAGCCATATGATCTTCTAACTTTATAGTTCTATAAAGCTGTATAGGGAGAAATAGATCTGTTTGGTGGAGTGCAAATTTACCGATCCACAAGACAACACGAAAGCACTTTAATTTTGAAGAAATTATTCAGTCTCTCTATAAACTCAGGCAACTATTTCCACAAGTTATAACTATTTAACATTTCAAAGATTTTTGTAGGGGGAAAAAAAGTCCTGACAATTCTGCAGTATTAGCACGCCTCAAAAGCTATATGATCCCTCTCCTACTCTCTCTCTCCCTCTCTCTCTCTCTCTCTCTCTCTTTCTTTCTCTCTCTCTCTCACTTTCTCATTACCAGTTGGATCATAACTTAGAATTCATAAAAGTTTTGCGTTACAGGAAAGAAGCAACAGCACCATGAATAATTTGAGCACTACATAAAGCTTTCCGTTTAGTCTCTTCCTATCACTCTCACTGAGATTCTCTAGACATGATGGACTTGATTCTTGACAATCAAGAGTTTAGGGTGGAGATCCAGTGAAGTGCAAAGCATGTTCTAACAGATGTTCTTCTTGCTGATCTGAATGCCCTGGTTATGATAGTAAATTTAAGTAAGTGTGCAGTCTTACATGCTCTTGGAAACCTCTCTGCTCCAGTGATGTCCTGAGATGTGTGTGTGCAACTGTGCTGAATTTCCAGTCACTCTGATAGAAACAATGGCTAATTCTTTGAGAGATGTGCCCATCTAGCAGCAACAGGACTGAGACCTAAAAATAACATTTGATGAAAAAGCTGAATACTGGGATTTTTTGTTTGGTTTGGTGTTTCAGGGGTTTTTTTTGTTTTGTTTTTTAGGGTTTTGTTGTTTGTTTGTTTGCTTTTTTTTGTCTGTTTTGTTGGTTGTTTTTTTTTTTAATTCCAGTGAGGAAAATTCTCAAATAAAGAAACTGTAGCTTTTGGATCAATGTGAGTATCCATTATCCTTGAAGACAGACCAATTGCCTCCAGACAATAAATTTTGGACCTATTCAGAGTTCAAATTATTGTAAATTACAGGAATAAAAATATCAGGCTGGCATTTCACAGCTAATTCCAAGCTTGTCTATGTAAAGTTTACAAAGGTTGAAATAAACCCACTGTACAAAGTTAAAATGAGTCATGCAGTGGTTCATTTTTCTTTAAACGCAAAATAACTTATTGTCAAGGAAGCCAAATGTGTTTTGATGTACACACGTTATACAAAGCCCTACAGGATATAACTGATTCACACTGAAAATAGTGAGAAGCATGTTACTCATCCCATAAAGTCCTTGCTGAAAGAAAATTGTCCAATGTGCATATAATCAATGTGAAGGCATAGTTTACATTGTCTGTTAAACATGTCAAGCTCTATTAAGACTGATGCTTGTTTCCTAAAGTTAATGGAAAGAGCCACTGACAGTGCTGTTCTAGAAAGAAGGAAAAAACAAAGGAAAAAAAAAAAGGAAGTGTAGTTGGGCAGACTCTTTCCTCTTTCCAGAACTATCCTTTCTCAGGGTAGCTCATACTTGTGGAACAGTGTAGCAGACTTCATCATGAGGGAGTCAGTGCAGGTGTTTTGCCAAGCTGGATTGTGTTCCACCAGTGTGCCTGCTTCATTAATTTTACTGGTTTTCAGTTGCATCATCACTGAAAGAAAGTAAAAACCGTCCAGTGTTGAGCAAATATCATTTACTAATGCACTCATCATTCAACATTCCATTTCATTCAGTGGAGGGAAAAAGACATTCCTGGCAGATGATTTGTTAACTTTGTATTAGGTATCTGAAATCACACAAATGAGTTATGCTGTGAAAATGCAATTTATTTCCACTACTGTCTTCAGATACAAAATGCCATGGTGTGAACAGGCCAATGCCTGTGCTGTACTCTTTAAGTGTAGCATTTACACCAGCCTAAAATAGTTTGAAGAGGCATCAAGCCCAGGTTAGAGGGGGCTTTGAGCAAACTGGTGCGGTGAGAGATGAACCAGCCCCATGGCAGGCTGGCTGGAACTAGATGATCCTTAAGGTCCGTTCCAACAGAAACTATTCTGTGTCTAAAACTTCCTCACAAAGGGAAGCCAGCAGGGCAGGCACTAATCTTTTCTCTCTAGTGACAGGACCCGAGGAAATGGCATGAAGTTGTGTCAGTAAAGGTTTAGTCTGGATATTAGGGAAAAGTTCCTCACCGAGGGCATGGCTGGGCACTGGAACAGGTTTCCAGGGCAGTGGTCATAGCACTAAGTTTGACAGAGTTCAAGAAGTGTTTGGATAATGCTCTCAGGGACATGATGTGACTCTTGGGTTGTCCTGTGGAGGGCCAGGAGTTGGACTCTGATAGTCATTGTGGGTCCCTTCTAACTCAGGATTGATTGATGATTCCATGATTCTATGATTCTATGAAATATAGAGGTACTTTTGGGTCTATGTCCAAACTGGTCTTACATTATTTTGAGAATTACTTGTTTATGGCTGAAGTATGGACTCCTTGTTTCTACAATGGATGCAGAATCTTAGAATCATTTAGGTTGGGAAAGACTTTTAAGATTATTGCATCCAAATATTAACCCAACACTACCAGGTCCACCACTAAGTCATGTGGCTAAGCACCATATGTACTCGTGGTTTTTAACACTTCCGGGGATGCCGACCCCACCACTTCCCTACTCAGCCTGTTCTGATGCTTGACCACCCTTTCAGCAAAAAAATATTTCTGAATACCCAAACTAAGTCTCCCCTGGTGCTTCCTCTCATCCAGTTGTTTGCTACCTAGGAGAAAAGTCCAAATCTCCCGTACGACCTTGCTTTGGAGAGTTTTAGCGGTTGGTATGGTCTCCCCTGAGCTTCCTTTTCTCTAGGCTAAGCATTCCTAGTTCCATCAGCCACTCCTCAACAGACCTGTAACATATGTAAACCTATTTCTTCCTGTGCAGGCTTGACTTCTCAGAGCTGCAGCCATTTACTGTAGCTCTGCTTTTGAACATCTGAGTTTCTCGCTTTTCTAGATTTACCTGTTCCATTCTATGTGGTTGACCACCTTACCAGCACAAAAGCACACTATTTGTTGCCACAGCTGTTTAGAATGCTAAATACCAACAAAGTACACATTTTCAAGGGAGACTGAGAAAGTACCTGGCAGAGAAATCCTTTTCAGACAGCTGGATACTAAGACATTGCCCCAGTTTAGGAATTTCTTGAGCCCCAAGTGGTAAAGAGCTTTAAAAGCTGAAAGACACATTCCTTTATTTCTTCTATCTGTCCTGATGTTTTACCACTCACAAGATGTTTGCTTTACACCTCTCTGTCACATACAGGATACTGAGCTGGGCAGACCTCTTGTCTGATTAATTTTGTCCACCCTGATAGTCATAAGTATTCAGGTCACAGATTGTGTTTGTGTGTAAGCGCTGACAAACATGGCTATTGTCTCTGAAGTCCAGAGAGAACATCTCCAGCTTTTTTTGAGCTTCTTTATCTCTTAAAAAGGTTATAGTACTGGGAACGTACAGAGTACCCATGTCTACCCAAATTTTGACACTGAGGAAATATGTAACAAATAATGTGGATTTTTTTGTACAAGAGTCATCAGTATGCTAACAGCTTCAAATCTTAATCAGGAGATTAAACTCAGCTACCCTGATATAAAATTGGTGTAATTCCATTTCACTAGTTTCTCCTCTCAATTACACTGGTTCAAAGCTGGTGAGTTAGACTATTATATTGCCACAGTTTTATACTACAGAATTAAACTAACTGTGAAAAAATACAGACAATATCTCGGTTAATACTCAGTCAGGAAGAATGGTTTTTTGATGAAATTTAAAGCACTGTTTCTACATGGCAAAAAGTATGTTCAAGGGTGGTTACACACATAGGGATTCACAAACATGGACAGAATGGAAGAAGGGAAAGGAAGAAGAAACATTCATGTTCAGGGGTTATTGCCAATTAGAGGTGTTTGATGGAAAAGCAATATCTGAACATCACCTTAAGCTGGCATTTTCACTATCAGTATCACTAATGGATCTTCAAGGTCACTAGATTAAGGGGTCTGAATTTGCTGTTGCACACAATCTGGAGAGAAAAATGATCCTTTTTGACAATGAGTTTTCAGAAGTCAGAGCTAAGGATGACAGTAGTCCATGAAAATCTTCCGAAATCAGAAAATAGCCTTCTCTGGCTACCTCTAAGATTTTTTTTCAACAGTGTTAAAATTTGGATTAATCTAAAAGTCAGTTTTAAATATCAAATTGCAAATAATTCTATGTGAACATATTTCACTAGGATGAAATAGAATTGGACTTATGAAAAGAATTTCAGTGTGTTCAGAGGACTGGGAAACTAGAACTCCTGGACCTTCAGGGATCCATTCAATGTCATGTTTCTCCAGAAATGAAACATTAAGATTGCATGTACTGTAATTCATGCAAAGTAACTATCCATAATTCCACAACTATACTCCTTATTCTCTAGGGAAAAAGAAAATCAAATAGATAACTGTGTTTCAGCAACAGAGCAGTTTATATATGTATAAGAGCAATGCAAAAGAAGATTTACCCCATATTCTTTCTTCCATCATTACTTCTTTGTCTTTGATATCTCCCATCTCCAGAGTCTTGTTTCCATAAATCCCAGCTTCTCCTGATTTCAGTCTCCCTGCCTCACTTTTCTTTACAAGGTCATCTCTATGTATCCTTTTTTGTTTGTTTGTGTGTTTGTTTTATTTTTGTAAATATAGTACTTTTGCTGAGAAATACTGAATAGCTCCTTACTAACTGAAAGCAACTCTTTGAAATAAAAATAATACCTTTGCACCTAAACTCCTAGGAATAAAGTTTGTTGTAGAACATGTCCAATTATTCAGACTGTTGCTATTCAGACTGTTTCAATAACTGTTTTTAGGAAAAGACCCTTCTTTGAACACTTAAAATGAAACAATATCCTGGCAACTTTATCCACATTGTCTCCTTTTGCCCTGTCATTATGTTCATTAGAATATGGATTTGCATTTGATTGCAAGATTTTTGAAAAAGCTTCTATCAAGAAGTACAACATATACCACCTATTCTTAGTGTTTTCAAATGCTTTGGGGTTTGAGGTTGTTGTTTGTTTGGTTGGTTAGTTAGTTTTTTGCCTGTTTGTTTGTGTGGGGTTTTTTTTGTTTGTATAATGGGTGTTTGACTCAATGCATGCCATCTTAAGCTTACTTTTCATTAGCTCTAGTCTTTCCGTACCTTTGAGTGCACAGGTAAGAGAGGGAAGTTCTGGTCTGCATAATAGTGTTAGTGGCAAATTACAGACTAGTAGGCTTCACTTAGATGTAACAGGAGTGAGTTTATTGTGGTGACTTGACTGCTTCGCACTGTTTGCTTATTTGTTTTTTATTTCCTCCTGAAATACTCCAGGGGTGTGTCTTTCACCACCACCGGGTAACATACCATTCTGAAGACATAAACCCCAGATGAGGAGCTGTTCCATACTGGAACTGAGATCTAAATCAGATTCCTGAATATAGTTGCTATGGAATGTTTCAAATATTCCTTGTTTCAACAACATTTCAGTGATAAGTGAGTAATAGTAAATTACTATTAGTATTTACTTAATTACTATTATAAATTACTACTTACCTGGATGATCTATGGCTCTCCTTGCAATTCACAGAGAAAATATAGGGGGTTTTGAGATTATTTAGACTGGCTGTTTTTGGATAACACTTATGCAAATGATAATTCAAGAAAATATACTTTGGAAGAACTACTTTTCATTTTGTTCATAATCCTCCATCCAACACAGTGCATAGATAGATGCCTAGGGTCTTCACTGCAGGATGTTTGGCTCTATAGACTTCTCTATGTTATTCAAGTAAGCATGATAATTTATCTCATATTTCTTTTTTTTCTCTTTGTTTTTCTTTCTTTAATATTATTCTTTCTTTCTTCTTTCTTTCTTTAATATTATTCTTTCTTTCTCCNCTAGTTTGTTTAGAGGATATTTCAAATCAAATGCAAGGCACCTACCCTGCTGGACCTCCACACCTACACTAGATGATGTTCTCTAATACCATTCTGTCTCTGGCATCCCTAATTACTCCTAGAAGCATGAAACAATGTTCCACTAGTTCCTTTTAACTAGAAAGCACCTATTAGCTAATGCTTTTATAGCAGTTGTGGATACTGTCAGTCCACAAAAACTAGTACAGTTATGTCATTTTACATTGGCCGAGGATTCACATGTGTTCTGATCAGGAGCTGGTTAAGTCTGCTCACCCACACACAAGCTGGTGTCTCAGGAGGTGAAAATCTACACAAGTACTCAAAAGTGTGAGGCAGACAATATTTTATTTCCTAGTTCTTTACACCAGTGATTAAACACTGCAAAACAAACCTTTGAAGGTAGTTAAGAACATCGATCATAGAAATTCATTCTGGTGTCTATATTCTGTAGAAAGAACCTTGTGGCCAAGACTGCATTTGCCCTAAATGGATGTTGTGGCACATTCGATACAATTAAAAGCACCTATATATTAAATTTTAGGTTGTCTGACTCTCCCACCTTGAGTAGACATTATTTAATGAAGTGCAGTCAGAGAACTGAATTTAGCTTCAGGTTCGGTTGACTCAGTGTGAACTAGGCACCAAAAAACTTTCTCAAAAAATGGATATACATAGTAAAAATTTACTTTTAATTTTATTTTTCCCAAACAAAAGGAAATACTATTTTTACAAACAAAATTGAATTGAAGGTGATCCCTCTGCAAAATTATTTGTGCTACTTGAAATTCATTGATACATAAGTTATTCCTGTGATTAGACTTCCTGCAGCTATACAAATTTCTAAAATTCAAAAAATGGGAACAATTTTTGAAGAAAAATATTTTAAAATTTGTAAAGAAATATGCCCATGACCTGAAAACAGATAAATAAGCAAAAGTTTCATATCATTTTGTTTTTCATCTTGTTTGAGCCTATCACTGAAAACCCACTCCTTCTTCTTCTAGTATCCCATCGAAATCTTCCCAGGCCAGTTCACATTTCATTTGTCCACAATCAATTTTCTGTCTTCTAGTGATCTTGTTTAAAAATTTGCATGCAGCTGTTGATCAGTCTTCATTTTACTAAGCTGATACATATTGACTTGTTATCACAGAGACAATAGCAATAAGATCTTAAGCAAACAAAGCTCAGGAACCTTTTCTGATAGAAACTATCAGAAAACTGAAAGTTTTGGTGTTAAAGTAGGAAGAGATTTTTTTTTTCTCTCTCTCTCTGGTACATAACATCTCTAGTTTGTCCTTGAGGCTTCTTCTTTTCCTCTAAGGAAATCCAAAAAAAAAGAAAGAAAAAGAACTAAACTCAAACTACTTTTTGGTGTGGTGTACTTTTTGTTTATAAATGCAAATAATTGGATTGTGTGTTATTTCCTTTGTTCTCATTTCCCTTACCTTCTTGACTTTGATTACTGTGACACAACCTACAGGAACAAGGCCATGACTTCAATTTGTCTGGAACCATTCTTGACTGTGAACATCATAGTTTTAAAGTAGGAAGAAATTATGGCCAGTGTGAGGAAGTGGAAGCATTGCACAAGACATAGGGCTAGCCAAGATATATCAATATTTTGAAAAATCAGCTTCAGCAATCTTCCCTTCCACAACTCTTGTTGTCTTGAAGGGTGCATTTAAATTTTCAGACATAACTTGTGCTATGTCTGTCTAATTTACTTTCTTCCATACACAGACACATAGACACAAACATATCACTTGGGTGTTTTTTATGCTCAGAGAAAACAAACCAGTGTAAGCTGTAATAGAACTGCTAATGAGCTGATGTTATCTACCAAGCTATTTAAAATTCTGTTCTCTTTCTGCTTTGCATTTGGTGGGGTTGTAATTTTAATTTTCAAGTGCAGTCTTATTTCTTCTCCTTAGTCTTCAGCTTTCCCACACCACTGTGCACAGTCCATGCACCCACATATGCACACAAATCACAGTGCTCTGACCGGAAAGAATCATCTATGTTTCATTGCTCTGTCTTGAGTTACTTCCATTTGATGGTACATGATGTATGTTTATTTTCCAGGGGATGAAGACTATAATGTCTTAAAGGAGCCTAGATATGGCATGGGGACATGAAAAACCAAGATACTTCCTGTGGTCCATATTATAAGGATATGTTATATGGAGGAAGGCAATGTGAAGGGCGCAAGTGAAATACTTCCTCTAGTGCACAGTGTGTATGTATATTCTTATAAAACAATCAGTGTGAAGGTCATTGACACCAGTGAATTATGTCGTAGTCTGGACAGTGAACTCATCTTAGTGTTGGTTTAACAATTCATAGTTAAATATCCAAAAGATTTAATCTCCTGATAGATTTTAATTAAATCAACATTCTTACTATTTATTCCATTTGGTAATATCTTAAGAACATAAAAACAAGTTGCAAAGAATTATAGGGTATGTTAGGATCTTAGCAGTATAATATTTAATAAGGCACATTGAATCTGTTCATCTGTTCCAATGGCTATCTCATCCATTTTTTGAATTATTATTCTCTGCCTTCTTTTCTATTGCTTTTCCTAATCTAGTTTTAAATGTCTGAACAATGAAACATCTGCCAGAGAATATCCCAACATTCCCTGGGAGAATCATACAAGCCAACCAAACATTTCCACAGTATACTTTTCAGCTGATCATTTGCTGTATGTAAAGCTCTGTCTTTCATCCTTACTATAGTCCTTTATTTTCATCCACTTTTTTTTGACCTTTATGGCATTGCCTTTATTAGGGCAAGGATTTGTTCTTCAGTACAAAAATTTCTGTAAAGTTATCCTTCTGGTTTTGGATAGCATAAGAGCTTTTGAATTTTCTACAGTTTTTAATGTTTATAGTTATTAAAAAAAATACTCTAAACAAAACACTGCTAGAAAGATTTCAGAAACCTTCCTCACACTTATAAGACTACACATAGATTGGTTTTCCAGACTTTAATAAAAGAACAAGCAAGATTAATTGTCCTTAAGGTAGAATTTATCTGTGAGTATTTTGCAATAATTCCAATTATAGATGTAATTTCATGAGACGCAAACACAAAGGAGGGATCATTTCTGTGCATTACAGCCAAAGTCAATGGCTGATGTCGGAATTCAGGAATCTGCTAGAAAGTAGTTCATAACTGCTAAAGGATGTACATTTGAGTAGTGAATTCAGCTTTATTTAACTAATAGGTTCTCTTGCGTAGGGTACTAAAAGGAAGCTGTCATGCAGAGGGCAGATGTGTCTTTGTATGTAGATCATCTTCCTAACTTGTTTGGATAGGTGATTAATAGAAAGGATTATAAATTCAATTTCATGCAAACCTGTGGATGAAATAATTATAACTGTAATGTAGAGCACAGAAGATGGTATCAAATTTGGAGGGGAAAGAACAGGTGAGTGACGGTGGTGAAATAGTCAATTATATGTGAAACATATGGAAAATTAAACAAAATGGCTTGACTGAATCTATTAAAAAGATAAATATTGAGTGCTTGGCACTCAATCTATAGTAACTTCAATGAGTCCTTATGGAAAAGACTTGAGTTTCGAAGAAGATAGAGATGAAGAGAAAGTCCATCTCATGATAATGACCATAATGGTTAAATATTCTCCTAAGCTGACAAACTGTTTGCTTTAATTCTTTCCTCAAAGAGGGAAGCCATTTTGCACAGAGCACTTCCCTCAAAAGCAATGCCCCTCAAATAAAAGTTCTTCAAAACATGGACCTTAGGAGATTTACCAACAAGATAGTCTAGTTAGGGAACCACATCTTCATTTCTACCTTAAAATACAGGATGCAGCATCAAATACCTTGGTTCATGAGCAGGCCATTTGTTTCCAGTTAGTGGACAGAGAGGATGGGTAGAGATCAGAAAGAGAAGGCTAAATGCATGGTCAGTACATTGCCTGCTGATTTACTGAAGGATCTGAATAGGAAAGAGAATTCTTTTGTGTTTGGGATAAGGTTTTTCATTGCACACGATGTTCTTATTTTAGCAGAAATGCATGTTTTTGTCAGGGAAGTGTTGCTCCTGCACGCTCTCGTTCCATCACATTCCAAATAAAAACTAACTTGTTACAATATATGAGGTAGAATTTCACTCACAGACTGAAAAACTAATTGTAAATATTTAGATGTACATGTCTACCTCTGAACTAGATTTCTCAACTCCTGTTACCATCAAGAAACGTAAGATATTTGATTGAGCTGTTAAAAAGTGGTGTCTAATGCATTCAGTATGCTCTAGATAATTGCTTCTAGCTTCCAAACTCCAGTCAAGAGGAGTACAGGCATTGTGCAGTCCTGCCAGATCCATGTGGATATTTCATGTTCTCTCATAATATAGAATGACAGATCTTCATTTTAGATGGTTGAACCAAACTGCTTTTTAAAAAACACAGTAATGCCTATGGAGCTATTCAGCTTATGAAGTTTAGATATGCATTTTAGGACCAAACACATAGTTTCTGGACATCTGGTATTTCAATTAACATCTGTACACCACCGTGCAAACTTAAATGAGTGTCTTCTGTCTGTACAGCTTGACCATCATTTCTGTGGACCATCTGCACTTGAGCCAGTATACCCATACCTGTCTCATACTACAGAAACAGACACAGTAATTGAGATGTCTCACCAGTGCTGACCAGAGGAGAAGGATCACCTCCCTCAACTTTCTGGCAGTGTTCTTGGTAATATAGCCCAAGATGCTGTTGACCTTCTTTGTTACAAAGGCATATTGTTGGATCATATTCAATTTCTTGCCCACCAGGACCCCCCTAGATCCTTCTCTGACAATGCTGCTTTCAGACAACTGGCCTCCAGATCGTCTTATTACCTGGAGTTATTTTTCCCCAAGTTTAAGACTTTATAGTTTCTTTTGTTGAACTATTTATGCTGTCTCTTTATGCATTCTTCATATTCTGGAAATATTTATTTGTCTGGACTTTGAGGTGAATATCTTCCTAAACTGAATAACTTTGTTAACAGCCTACACTTAGTCAGGCTTATTTGAGAGATCAAAGTTGTTTCACTGCATTGCCGAGAAATGTACCTGTCTGGCAGGGTCTTTACCTTTCTCTTCATAGAAGGAATACCCTTTCCATAAGTCCTTTGAAGGATCAAATCTCTCAAAGCATTCAATTACAGTTAGAGAATGCCAGTATTATAGCAGCATAATGACCAAAAGTAATTATTCCAGTTACGTGAGACCTTGATAAAATTTCCTCTTCATCTAGAAGCTCCCTCTTTCCAGCAGTGTTCCAAGTGCTCTCAGTTCAGGGCTCTTTTTTGCACAGGTGGCTCAACGGGGAAAAGGTGGGTGATGTGGCATAAAGTTACACAGGTTTTCCTCCTTTCCTCCTTTCCTCTGTTCATTCATTTTAAAACTATTGCATAATGATGCATACATTCCTGTACTCTGAACTATGCAAGTCCTCATCTGCTGTTTTCTTATGACTATCCACAGATGTACTAGGTAATCTGTTAAAGCCTTTCCATTTCTGCCTGTGTTATCCCTGTATTCAGTCTCAACTTCTTCTGCTGCCTCTGCACATGCTTGCCTCCTCCTCCTTCTCTCCTTCTCCTTGTCTCCTCTCAAGGCATTAGTGCCAGGAAAGTCTCAGATTATAACAACTGTGTGATACCTACTCTACCACCACTTCAATTTAATTTGAACCAATTTGACAACCCTGATACTAACACAGGATTGGAGACCACAATGATAGTACAACATCTGTCTCTTGTTAAGCTTCCTGTGCCTATTGCTTCTCTCTGTAATTGCCCTAGATCAAGAGACCGATTGTAAATGTGTTAAGTTTTGCTGACAACACAAAGCTGGGGAGATGCAAGAACTCAGGCTTAAGAGGCAACAAAAATTCAACAAGATTTGCTCGGCTCTGAGCTGTTATGCAGCAAATGAAATTCAGTATTGACAAACACACATTAATGTAATTGGCCAAGGGAAGGGTGGGACTAAAAAGGGAAAAAAATGCTGACTAGGAAAAGGAATGGTTTAAAGGGACGCTGACATAACATTTATAGCAAGAGCCGGCACCAAAATCTCTGTGCAAGTACAGAGAAAGTCGTTGAATGTGGAATAGCTCTTTACATGACTAGGAGTTCTACATACTCCCTATTCTGAAGTATTTCACAGAATTTCACTGGTGAAGCTGTTGCCTAAGTGAGAAATGGAGACCACATTACCCAGTCTTATAAAAACTCATGGAATGTTTGCAACAAGTGACTTTGGCCACTTGCAACCCAATGCAACAATTCTATTTCTAGGATCTATGTTTATCAAATCAAAATCCATAATGGTAATTAATTATTAGATACTTTGTTGAACAACAAATCCTCCCAGTATGTTTTTGATAGAGTAAACCCCATACTCCTGACGGTAGCATTATCTGGATGGATTGTGTGTGTCCCTTGGAGCTGGATTATTTGAGGACTAGTTTATCACAAATAAGTAAGGATGTGATTCATCTTCCCTAACTTTAGTTGTCTAAAATTTAGAAGTCTAAGTCTGTTTTCATTACCTAAGAATTCCTTCATGACAGTCCAGAATAGAGAGAAACAGACATTTCCCGAGATTGATTTGTATTAATCTAGGTTTGATATATATCTTAAAGTGAGCCAATCACTCCTGGAAGCATTTATTGATCAGTTCATCTATGTTCGGACAAATGAGACCCACCTAGTAATCCAAACTGTTCCATTAGAAACATAGCTTTTTAATTGTTTCTTTTTATATCCCTTCTCTTTCTTCTTTCACAGCCTTCATTCACAGCAAATTGTCATTTTTTTTCTAACATGTATATGTAAGGTGAATTTCAGTGCCATGAAACCCTTGGATTGAAAAGATGAAACCATGACTATCACATAAAACACAAGAAAAAGGACTTTTTTTTTTTCCCCTGACCCTGGGCTGCAGTTCATAAGGTTCAATGGCTATCGCTCTCCACCTGAACTTTCTCACCTTTCTTGACACTGAAAATTTCAAATTTTTGGCAGTACTTCGCTACAGTAACACAAGCTCTGTCCTGTAGCTGTTCTTCACTTCTTTCTAGTCCACTGCTCACTGTACCAATCTTCTGCATGCTCACAGGGGTGTGCTGAGTTCACTCTAAGTATTCCTAAGGGGTTTTCTGTTTACTGCAGCATTTTATACTTGCTTGCAATGATGGTCATGCTTTGCTTTATATGTGTGTCTGCAGCAGTGGTCTTGAGACTCGCATGTTACTTCATTTCCTCCAGACTCCTTGAACCAGAACAAGAATTTGAAATGAAAAAGAGATGATTAATTTAGCCAGAGTGAAGTGTAGGGATATGAAAAACTGTTGAAAAGTACAAAATAAGCTGTGATCCTAGAGGCTATGAATGAAATTTCTCTGAGCAGGAAAGGTCTTTGTTCTTTAAAATAAAATCTCAGTGACTGAATTTAGGCGATCATTAATTTATGGCTATGCAACTCCATTCCTGTTACTGAATCCTGTTCACATACTCAGACTGTAGCTCTGCTTTTGTGGTTTTTTGATACTCACAGTCAGCCTCTAGACCATGTTTATCAGTTATTCACACTGATGATGACTTAGAGGGCTGGGCAATGACCAACCACATGAAGTTCAACCAGAGAAAGTGCCGGATTCTGCACCTTAGGTAGGGTAACCCCAGATGTTTCCACAGGCCAGGCACTGAGATTCTGGAAAGCAGTGCCCTGGAAAGGGACCTGGGGGTCCTGGTTGATGTCAAGTTGGATATGAGTCAGCAGTGCCCTGGTAGCCAGGAGGGTCAGCCCTGTCCTGGGGGGCATCAGGCACAGCATCACCAGCCTGGCCAGGGAGGGGATTGTCCAGCTCTGCTGTGCACTGGGCCAGGCTCACCTACAATATTGGGGAAGTTTGGGGCTCCGCAATGTAAAAAAGTCATTAGAGAGTGTCCAAAGGAGGGCAACAAAGATGGTGAAGGGCCTTGAGAGAAAGCTGTGTGAGAAACAGCTGCAGGCAATTGGTGTATTCAGCTGGAGGAGAGTGAGCGGAGACCTCTTTGCAAAGACAACTTCCTCTGAATTGGCAGAGCAGGGGCAGGCACTGATCACTCTGGGGTGACCAGTGACAGGACCTGAGGGAATGACCTGAAGTTGCATCAGGGGAGGTTTAGATTAGACAGTAAAAAAATTTTCTTCACCCAAAGGGTGGTCAGGCACTGAACAGGCTCCCCAGCGAAATAGTCACAGCACCAAGGCTGACAGAGCTCAAGAAATGTTGAGATGATGCTCTCAGGCACAGGGTATGACTCCTGGGGATGGTCCTTTGCAGGGCTAAGGGTTGGACTTGATAATCTTTGTGGGTCCCTTCCAACTCAGGATATTCTGTGATTCTGTGACTTGATTCCCATCTAGAATGAGCAAAGAGGTCAAACTCAAGTACACGCACACATCCTGAGTATCTGGATCTTTCTGCTGTTGGAAGCATGGAATTGACTAATGAGAGCTGAGTTAGTTTACAGAACAAGTTCAGGCCTAGGACTATCATTACAGCAGGGCAAGAATAGCAGAACCTGAAGCCTCTTTCTCCACTAACATTAATATCGTGGCTTTAATTCTCTTGCACTCCAGACCTCTCCTATAAAGCACAAACAAAGTTCCATGATATGGATAACAGCAGGGCTTGAAGTGACCTGACAAATCATCCATCATATGAATAAAGCAGTATATAAGGATGATGTTAATAAAGGAAAAGTGGAGAAAAGTTTTCCCTGCTCCTCACTGCTCACTCAAAATTGCTTCATAATGGTAATGCTTGCTTCAGGTCTCGATGTAAGGACATGTTTAAGGGTGTGCAAAATAAGCTTCTGCCTACTTCAAAGAAAAGTTAAAAGTGTGGGAGAAAAAAAAAAGTAATTTTAATAACCAGAAGCATTCATTGTTCACTAATGGTCATTTTTTATTGAAAACACTAGCAACTTATCATGGCTGCAGATTATCATTTTCTTGGCATTTTAGATGGAAATGATGAAGTTAACTTAGGAGGTGAAAAAATATTCTTCCAAGTGCTTCCAGCAACTAGATTCAAGACTTCTGGTATAATTTGGTATAATTTGATGGTAAATTCTTATATCATAATCTATTTGATGACTCTAATCCTAACTTTGATATGTTTTGTTAACTCTATCACCATAGATTGGGCAAATAACTGAAATTCAAACATAAAATTAAATATTATCATTCTCAAATAGTATCCTTTATATATTTTTTTCAAATACTTTTTTAAAGACATAAACCTCAAAATCTCTGTTTGTTCCTAATTCATTAATCAGCGCTTTTGCACCACTTCCAAATTTGATCAGTTTTGACTTCAGAATACTCAACAGCAGCAAAGCAAGAGTTTAGGACAGGACAAGCACTACTTGGAAGATGTTAGCAAGCTGTGAAAATCAACTTTTTGGCCTGGAGTAATAGTTTACTTTTCTAATTCTCATTTTATATCACGGAGGGAGGTGAGATAGCATTTGCCCCAGAACAGAAGAAGATAATTTATCAGATGGATTCCTACTGACTCTTCAAACATCCTATTGTGACCTTTGGTTATTAAACCTTTTGACTGTTAGTTAATTCCCACAGTGGGGAGGCTATTAGCTGACCGTCTAGATTCCCTGCCCAGCATCTGCTAACCAATGACCTGTGATCTGGGCAATAAAATCGAAATTACATCTGGACAATAAATATATTTTGGCTTCTAACACAATGAGAGGTCCCATCCTGACTCAATTTCTTGATTTTTTAAAGGTATGCCAGAAGACATGTTGCTGTGTCCTAATGAGATAACCTGATCTTGGCCTTTATCCATCCATGAAATATTTTTTTTTTCATAGCCTATTCATGCCAGAAATTTGTGACAGTCTTGGGGATAGAAAGGATGGAGATGGGAAGAAATAAATAGTGCAGCAACACAGCATACAAGTCAAAGAATAAAAATTATCATTTCTATTTTGCTGCAAAATGGAGAAGAAAACTTATTTTCAGAAATGGCACATGTTCATCAACAGATATCTTAATGTGTATGACCTGAATGGACATTCATGTATAAGAAAGAGGGTGTAATTTTGTTATCAGAGGGACTCAGCCATGTGTTCAATACTGAAAGAATAGTCCTTTAGCAATAGAACTAGAAATCATTCCTGTGAACTGTAAGAAACTCATAAACTATATGTCTTCTAGCAACACTGGTGACTATCAAAAAGGAGAATAGGGGGTGAAATATGGCCACTTCCTAGGACTGATGCAGGAACAGTCTTGTAGGAAGAGTATTTCAAGTGCTTATTAATCATTGTGACATGTTCAGAGAACTGTAATGAGAGCTCAGACATTTAAAGAAGTCTACAGAATTTAGTGATCCATATGCTCTTGAAATCCATAGAATCACAGAATCATTTAGGCTGGGAAAGTCATCTAAGAACGAGACCAACCATGAACCCAGAACTACTAAGTCGACCACTAAACCATGTTCCTAAGCACCACAACTACACATCTTTTAAGTATCTCAAGTGCTGGTGACGCAACCATTTCCCTGCATTGAGTCACTCTGTTTCATTGTTTGACAACCCTCTTAGTGAAGAAATTTATCTTATTATCCAATCTAAACCTGCCCTAGAACAACTTGAGACCTTTTCTCCTCACCCTACCATTTGTTACTTGGGAGAAGAAACCAACATTTAGAGAGCACACATGGAGATAGTGTTCAGTCCAGCAAATGTGTAGTTAAAATTAGAGATAATTTATTTTAATTATAGAAACCAGGATTGAAATTCAAATATTTTAACTACAATAGCAACATGTATGGACAAAATAAAAAAAAATTTACTACGCTTTCTCTATGAATTTTATGACTCAAATATGACAATAGAGTCTTTTAAAGTCAAGATCTCAGTTAAAGGAGGCAGACTCTGAAGATCAAAAGCCTTCACTAAGTTTCAACATTTCAGACAAATGATTGATACCTTACCATATAGTTTTTCTGTACTATGTGCATAGCTATACATGTTCCACTGAGACCTTCTTGTGTTGTGTTTAAACTGTAATTATTCAACTGGTTTCATTAGAGTTGACACCTGTCTGTGACAGCAGGATGAAAGTGCCACCTAAATTCAGCCCACACAAGTTTTTAAGCTTTTAAAGTCATGGTCTAAAGCAAAAGCCCAATCGATTAAAACTCCTTCAAACTACAGTGATGGAAGCTTGAGAACTCAACCAGTTCAATCAACCTAATATCTCTGTGATGAAGCAAGAGTGTATATTTGTTAGTCTTTAAAGCAAAGCTAGACTGCTGACACCTTTGGTTAGAGTGTTCCAGGTAAAGAGATGGAATCTCAAGTTAGAGTACACGATTTGGGTTCCAGCATAAAAGAAAATAAAACAAAAGGAAGTCACCAAATCTAGGAGTTGGTTTTATTTATTTATTTATTTTCCCGTGGATACCTCTTCCCATCCCTATTCTTTTCCTGGTTTATAGCTTGAAGACTTTCCCCTTTGTTCAATGTTGATGATGCAATTGTGACTGAAGGAAATGCAACATTAAGCTTCTCTTTAGAGAATTTTTTGGTAGCACACCACATTACATTTCTTGCTTGTCATTATATTCTGCCAGCTTTTTGGCATTTGTGTTTTTTTTTTTATTCAGTTTTACTAGCATGCATTATTCAGTGGACAAAAAGGAAAAAAAAAAAAGAAAAAAAAAAGAGCTAAAAAAGAGAAGAATAATTTGCATTTCCTGATTGGAAGCCAGGGATTATTCATCATTGCCCTGTACATCTCTTATAAAGATGATAAATGAATGTATATTAACTGAACCCTAAAACAAAATAATGTGCTTTTCTAAAAGTTTTGCAGAGCTGCATTTCCATTGTAATTAGTTTACTTTTTTTAATCAAGTACTGTTAAAGCACCATTAAAATGAAAGCTGAATTCTGAACTGTTTAAAGGAGGTGGGAGAAAGTAATGGACTATTCAGGGGTTTTTTCCTTCCTCTTTTAAGACTACAGAAAATAAATAAATTTAGATTGTCTCTTTAAAATAATAATAAACAAATTTAAAAAGAAAAATCAACCAACAAACAAAAACTTTAAAAAAAATCAAAATTCCAAATCCAACAAAGATAAATCAAAACAAACCAAAGACAAGAACAAAAAGAAAACCTAAAAGCTTATTCAAGGAAATGAAGGCTTTGCTGATGAAGAGTTATGATAAAAATGCTTACTCTGCGGCAAGCAGATGACCACAGTGGCAAGAAAACTTGCTACACTTATTTGCATCATAGGAGACTTAATAATCATTTATACTTCTCCAAACAGAAGTGAGGAAGAGATTGGTCTTTTTATAATTTTTTTGCTGCCTTGATTTATTGAACTGTTTGAGGTTTAAACAAGGCACTTGGCCTCCAGTACAGATTTGGGCCTGCAGTGCTGTTGTTTCCAGCCATTCCTTCTCTGTACCTCTCCAGACATGCTGTATAGATCTTGGCTCTAAGCTAAACAGGATATTATTCCATATGAGATGTGATCCTTTAGTTAAGTAAAACTCTTTTGTGGTCATAAAACTGTAATAAGGAGATAGTTGGGCCAGGTAAGACCTGGGAAAACCTCCCCCCCAAAAAAAAAGAAAATGAATTGTTGTATGTAAATGTTTTGAAGAAGTGTGACTGCTTCATTTTTTTAGAAAAATGTGTTTCCCGTATAAAATTTTATGTTTCTAAAATGTTCTCATTTTCAGCAAACCACAAATAAAGTGATCAAAGAAACTAGTAAAAGCAAGGCCACTGAAATTGCTTCAGTTTGCATATTCTGGAAGTACTCTATTTTGCTATCTTTGTAGTCCCTTTTCCATTCCAAATCTTCCCACATTTTCCCTTAGTTTTTCTGTAACAGCTTTTTGGGGTTTTTTTTGTTTGTTGTTTGTTTGTTTGTTTTGATTTTTTAAAGAGGAAACTCAATAATATCTAGTTTTATAATGCCTTAATATTCTTTTTTAATTTAAAATATTTTTATTATAAAAATCAAGAACTGGAATTTTTATTAATATTCTTTATCAGTCTGGACCAAGTCTGAATTACTTATTCTCAGATCATGATGGAAAACTGCTGTCATTTATTTTTCTTACCATGATACAGCAATTACTTCCCTGAAATGAAGAATTGCTGAGAACTTTCAGCAGCATTGACAGTCTTTTGCTCTTTTTGTTGTTTTGCAAAGTAAGAAAATGGGACTCAAAACCGGGTTCTCAGCACCCAGAGGGGAAAATCTCTGGTGCTATAAATGACTCCCTGGAGAAACTCAGCTCAGTGCTCTTACAAAGCAGGGCATTTTCAGACTATTATTTCCATTAAACACCAAATTAACTGCCTGTAAACTTGTTCAGTTATTTGTTTTTACTGGCCTGTAAAAGCATAAAATATAAATACATAAATAAATATTTATAATGCATGGATAACAGTGCTAACACATGCCATAAGCCATGCCAGGAAAAAGGAAATAAATCAAGCTTCGTGGCTGAGAGATGCCACTTGGCTCGATTTGTAATAAACAACTTCACTTATTGTTATGCAGCTTATTCCTATATATTATTTTTTATTAGAATTTTACTCAGACCTTTTCAGTGTGCTAGCCCTCTTCAAAGGACGGTCACAAACTTTAAGGACTGAAATTATTCCCTCCAAATTTAGACACTTAGCTGAAGCATCTAAATTAGCTTTTCTCTGTGGTCATTGTAAGTCAGTTAAAAAAAGACAAAAGCAAAACCCAAACCTCAGCGAACCGTGAACCTCAATCGAATCTCTTATGGGTTAGACAGAAGAGACAAAGTAAAGCAAACACAGACTTGGTCAGCATGAAGGTAAGACAAGAACTTTCCTCTTGTCATGATAATGCCAGAACTAATGACTTCATCAATTGTTCAGAAATTCAACTGCTTTGGATAGGTCATATCGAGCAGAAGACCAATGCAAACACTGTGCTTTCGGAGATGGGTGAAAGCTTATTCTTCTACCTTGTGTGTGACAACTAGACTGCATGTTGCATGATGAAAGTAGTTTTAAGAAAATGAACCATTTCTAAGAATATAGATGGAATTTTATAGTTATAATTTTTTAATCAAATTGATCTGGGCCTTCCTGAAGAAACGACTTCTAGATTGCTTGAATATTATACTTCTCCAGCAACTGCTTTGTAAACTTCCCTTCCAACTGTAGTCTTCTCTATGAGAAATTTCAATCACAATCCTGCTACTGAAATAACTGGCCAAGAGAAAATTAAAATAACTTTCTATGCTGCTCTTAAGGGGGAGCAGGCTGGGTTGCAATAAACAGGCAATGTCAGATTAAGAATTATGAGACTGAGTTTACCATTTTGGGAGGAAAGTCTCTGGAGAACACCTGAGAGCACACTGTGGGCAAAGCCGTGGTTCAGAGGAAGGTAACTACTAAACCATTTAGCTCCAATGCCAGCTCAGGGTGAGACTTTCAATAACTCCTCCTCCACTGCTGAGTTTATTCATGTCTTCCCTCTTCTCTTCCTAATTCCCTAGAGCTCAGTTTGCAGAAGACAAATTTTCTTACATTAGTAGTCAAAGAGTGGGCAAGGCACTGGAATGCATTTCATCCTCTCAAGCTTCCAGTAAGGAAAACTTGAGTCCAGCCCTGGGCTATGATCTGCATGGCTAACATCCACTGTAATTTAGCCTTTACATGCAGTAATGTTTGCAAGAGGTGAATACACTATTTTCCTGCAGGGGCGTTTGAAGTGATTCATTCCTTCATATGTGTGGCACGTTAGGTAATATAGCCTGAGTACTTTTATTATTACTTCCATGGGAAAACATCAACTGATTTATCTGATTAAAATTTGAGGTGGCAGCCATAAATAAACAAAATACTCAATAAAGTCTCATTAATTTGGACACTTGTTTCTTTTGTTAATTTTAAAGCATTTCTTGACATTGTGTAATGTCATTGCAAGTAACACATGAGAGCTTGGGGTTTTTTTTTTATTACTGCTTAGTTAGATATAATTTACTTTGTCCCATAGCTAGCAAGTTTCTTCCAGTATTATTCAACACAAGTTGCAGAGGTCTCTAAGCATCACCTGTGGTCATTAGGTCATTTCTTCCACAGCTTTTCTGATAGTTACTCACAAACTGATAATTGCTACCAAATAGATGCACTGCAGTGCTGGGCTGTCATTTGTTTGTACTTCCCCTTGGCTTGTAGCCCTGTGGTCCTCTCTTGGGCTCTGTCTACATGCCAGTATGCTGTAATGATAAATAACATTATCGACCTATAGGTATGCATAAAACATTAGATGGATTGTATGTTTTCCGCCCTGCTCAACTTCCATGAACTGCATTTCAAGTTATTCTGATCAGGTGCCTTAGTTCTGACACCATCAGTTTGGAGTGAGGAGTAAAATGGGCAGAAATAGCTCAACAAATCTCAGCAAAAATATGTATTCTCTTTTCTCTTCATAAACTTAATGGTTATTTCAATTAATTTCCCAGACAGCACTTATAAAGCCGAATTTAAAAACTTGGCTTTAAAAAAAAAACCAATCCACTTTGATAAGTTTAAAATGTTGGATTTTTTTTCCATTCTCATTTCAATAAACAGGTAGAATCAAAGAGTTTAAGTTTAGTAAGTAGAAGAGCTTCATTTTAATTTTTTTTAATTTGAATAAACACACACATTTTAAAGGTTTGCAGGAATTTTCGGGGCAGTTTTGTCAAAAGTCATAAATTATATTGGGAGGCTGTTTAATTTTTAGGGGTACCCCAGGAATCAGAATTTCAAATCCCTTGTATTTCAAATAATATGAGACTTATTAACATGAGAGACACAAGTGAAAATTAATTTGTCCCACAACACCTTTAAGAACCTGACTTTCTAAGCATATAACTTCTTTGCACCCAGAATGCATTTGTTTTCTCCCAGACCATGTGCATGTACATATTTAATGTTTGGGTATATATATAAGACATATAAATGTAAGGGGGGAGGGGAAGGCAGGCCATAGACAAATTTATTATAGTGACAGATATCTTTCATTTATTTTTGGGGGAGAGAATTAAAATTTTAATTTTTATTTAAATTCTACAGAAGGTGGAAAATGTAATACTGAAAAAATGTCCAATTTATTTTTGTCGAATTACAACTCAAATTAATTCCTCTCAGGCACAATGCAAGAATCATTCGAAGTATAGTGATTCAGGATCAGACTTTTATTTCTTCCCAGAACACTGTTTCTGACACTAATGAAATGAAAGGAAAAGATATAATAAAAGGAAATAAAATAGGTGACAAATTTTTAGATTAAATAACTGCCAAACAAGCAGAATAATTTATGTCAGAGGAGTGGGAGGTCACCTGGCCCAACCCTTCACTCACAGCAGGACCTTAACATAATTTGTGTTCAATATAACATGAGGTCAGTAACATAATTTTGCATTAATTCTTTTTGAAAAATAAATTAGATGGGGCTGGGAAAGAGACATGGGCAGGCCATGTCTTGCATTTGCAACCACAAAAAGATAAACTTAGTCCTAAACAGATATACTAAACATTTAAAAATTAAATCTAAAATCTTACTTGTACAGTTTTCTATGTTAAACAGATCATTAGATTAAAAACTTATAGCCAAGTCCCATGACAAAAATATTGTTAAGAGATAATTAAAGTGAAGAACAGACACACAAGTTCTTATTTAAAATTTCAACACCGACCCCAGCAGTATCTTCCTTGGGTATGAATTTAAAGTGCTTTATTCATTACAAATTCATTAAGAAACTCACATTCAGTTATTCATTCTTTGGAGATATATTCCCTGCCCCTCATGCAGTAAAGGAATTAAACCTTCTTACAGTTTTACGACTCTGGAAGTATTTTGTGGGGAATCTGAGCCCTTCTTGTCCAATCAAAGGATTTTATTTTTTTTTCCCTGAAACCAGGAAAATTTTGTAACTCATGTTGAATTTGGAATTCATTCAAATACCACCTTATTGCCCTCTGTAGCTTTCTTGCTAATCAAAAAAATTATAAAACTCCTTTTCAGAGTCCATCAGATTACATATATATATTCAAGGCTAAATGGATGAAAGGAGAGACTTATGCCTCATATTAGAATATTAGGTAAATAGGCACAAATGTTGTTGTTTTTTAACTGGGTTGTTTTCCTTCCCTTCCTCTCTCTCTTTTACTGCCAAAGCCCCAGTAGAGTATGAATGCAGAATATCGGCCCATCTTCTAATATATGCAGCATAATCTTCTTAAAATGAGTTTTCACTTCAAGGAACAGAAGGGCTTAGAGATGAGCAGCATGGCTTTTTTGTATTTGGCATCTCATTATACTTAGTACCATTTTTTTTTTCTTCCTAGAACAATTGAATATCATTAGTGAAGGAAAATTCTACCTATATATTATTTGGGGTTTGTTTTGTTTATTCCCTTTTGGGGGGCCAGGAAAAGGAAGTGAGAGACAGGATCAGGCTTTTTATTCATTCATGGGGAAGGGGAAGGTGGATTTATATTTATATTATGGAAGTGTAATGTTTTCACCTTACTGGACAACCCCACCTCAAATAATTCTATGTAAACATTGGTAAATGGACATTTACAAAAATTCAAGATGTGGAAACAGGAAGCAAAAACAATTTGCTGTTTTATTTTTGTTGTTTTGGGGCTTTGCGGGGGGGTGGGTGGGGAGTGGTATTTGTGGGGTTTTTGTTTGGTTTTGTTGTTTGTTTTCTTGTTTGGTTTGGTTTGGTTTTGGTTTTGTTTTGGGTTTTTTTTTTAAGCGAAGTGGCCTGAAATGCTGTTTGAAGAACTGAGAAAATCTTTGGTATGTCTGAGTATAGATTGAATTTATCATGGCTTCTTGGCCAAACTCAAACACAGCATCAGTTTAAAATCCAGCATCTTCCCTTGGGAAACCTCAGATGAGTTCTTTACTGATTAAAGCCAATGAAGCTGGACCAGCAGACAATTTGCCCAAATATCTATTTGCATGGATAGTTTGTACTACATTAGTGCCTAGTGAAAATTCAGTGATTTAACATGTCTCTTACATGTTTAATTATTTCTTTTAAATAGGTTGGTTGGAGAAGGTAGGAAATATACTCATGTCCAGCATATTATTGTTCAATTGCAAACTCCATAAATGCAAGGAGTTAATACTCGGAGAACAACAATTAATTCTTTCATCTTATCCAATATACACTGCCACAATCCATGTCATGAGTTCTCCAGACCATTGATTGCTAATTAACTTGTGTCATACCCAAACGAGATATAAAGGATAAGGAATAGTAGATAAGATGAGTATTATTAGGAAAAAAAACTAATTCTTAAATCCATGGATGTAACTTGTTGTTACAAACAATAAGAATGGCCACATATGTTGCCTCTCACAACATTTTCCGTTGTGTCTCTGATAAAGATGGGATTAAGACACAACACTGAAAGTACCAACATCTTTTAAAAATGACACTGAAAAGAATGGGACCACTGGCACACCTGTAGAGACCACCACAGAAAGATCTCCTTAGCAACAGAGATTTATCTGGTTGGACACTATTTTTGTGCTTAAGCCCTTCAACCCAATGCATATCCTTCCTGTACTTTGGAGGTCTGCAAGCTGTGTGAGACCTACTGCCACAAATCACTACCAGATGCTAGGTTATGCTAGGTTCCAGTTCAGCTCAGCTTGATTCAAATGAGCAGCTAGCCAAAAATGGCCTCAGCTTCATTTCAAAGCCTTGAACTGCTGTACTCACTGGTTTTGGCACAGACTTTGCAGTCAGTGAGTACACGTTCAGATGGTAATGGAAACCATCTCTGAACCAAACATTTTGTGTTTAGTTGTGTTTTTTTCAAGGCCAGTGGTGTCTGTGATCATTCTTCCAAAATGTAGACATCTATCAAGTTTGCTAAGCTTCCTAGAGAAGATCACGTCTAGTGACTGATTCTTCAGTCTTAGTGTCGATACAACATCGAAAAATGCATGTATTACTCAGTGATTATAAACATGACATGCTTCTCTTATAGCAGTGAGATTCAATTCACAGAATAAAAAAAAAAAACAAGTCACCACATCATTTCTTAGATATGAACTAGGGTTTTCAGAGGAGTTCTAAATAATACATTTAGTGGAGCTTCCTTCAGCTTATAAAACAGCAGGGCATTGAAATAGTTATGATGCCCTAGGACACTCTTACCTGGTTTCTAGCTAAGGGTATCCCATAGCCTCACATGATATCTATGAGTCCCATGTGGATAGCTCTGATAACCTAACACATTTCAAATACTACTGGATACACTTGTGTCATTAAAGGAAATCGATGCCTGTATTGAAATTTAATTGATTTCCTGGAGGTGTTCAAGGCCAGGTTAGATGGTGCTCTGAGCATCCTGGTCTAGTGGAAGGCACCCTTGCCCATGGAAGGTGAATTGGAGACAGGTGCTCTTTAAAGTCCCTTCCAATCCAAACCATTCCAAGATTCTATGATGAGTTGATGGTTGACTAGACCTTTCTGGAGCTGCAACAAAAGCTTAGACACCTGCTCTCCATGTAGACAATTGAGCTTCAACATCTCAGTATGGAAGCTTAGTCTTGCTCTGAAGAACACTTGGAGTTTTTTTTCCAAATGAAAGATAAATCTTACTTAAAAAGAAATTTAAATCATCCCTTTCAAGTCCTGTATTATTTACAAGGCCAGAACATCAATTCACAAGTCTCTTGTTTCTTCACCTCATGTGCTAAATAAATACCATCAGAAACAAACTGCAGTGATGCAGTCAGAGATTGTTGTATCTAATTTAATCCAGTCCACTCTGGGAGCAATGTGCCATTCAGTGGGGTATGTTGCGTAGGCCAGAAAGGGAGAGCTCAGCTTCTCCTTCACTGGGGACTGGAAGAAAGCTGCAGAGGTTGATTTTTTAAGTACATGGTAAAGAAGATAAAGTTTTAAAAAATATGCCACTATCTCCAAGAATTCTCTGCATGCAGCAGAAAGGAGGAAATTGCACTCAGTAGCTGTCAGCTGGATTGCAGTAAAAACTCCAGTAATGATTCCCTGTCCGTGGAGGCTTTACCAGCCTTTCCTGTAATTGCATGTTCTGACCTTCTTAGGTCCCATTTTATAAAATAAATAAACCACAAAATAAATACATAATTTTAAGAACATTTTAGAACAAACTGAAAATTATATCAGTTAAAATAAAAAGGCTTCACTTATAGAACACAGTAATTTTTCCAGACAAAATAAGCTGCATGAAAATGAGCAATAGAAAAGAACAAAAACATCAAAACAAAATCATAGTGCTAAAATATCTCTTTTGACCATTTTTTCTTTTTTTTACTTTTAGTGAAATTCTATGGATAAGAGAACAGACTCCTTGTATGTGTTTAATTTAGGGAGCTGCTTGTTAAAAATTAGTGTTTGAGTTTGATAGGTTTCATAAGAGGCTTCAAAGATAGCAAATTATACAGGATCAGAAAGAGGACTAGAAGAAACAGTAGAAAGTGAGGAGTACGGAAATTTGTGCATGTAGTTTGTATTATCTTTCTGGACTTATTTGAGTAGTTGCTTTATACAGTAAAGAAACACAGCTTGAAAATACTGACCTGAAATAACTGGAGTCAGATGAGAATATATTTTCTTGTTGTTGATGTGAGACATATCATGATTTCTATATTGTTACAGATGAGGGGGGAAAAAAAACAAACCCACTTTTTTTTTTTGTTGCTTTCAAAAATAGTCTTTAGCCAAACTGAATGCTCTGTTTTGATTAAGGCAAAGTGGTTGCTTCTGTGTTTAGTTTTCTCTATCAATGAAAAATAAAAATCCCTTAAGAAAACCCTATATTTTTAATATCATATTTGGAGTCTCTTGTAACATTTCAGCATCACATCTTCCTGTATGTTTTGATATCAACAGAAATTTTGTATGAGAAAAATGCTCAGTATTTGCTTTTAATGTATATGTGTTTAGACATAAAAACATTTTCATGTTAATGAAAGATAAAACCCAAGCCATCCTGATATCAGTGGGGAGCTACCACTTTTCAACAATACCAAGTTACTCCAGGCTAAAGCCATTTCAGCAGCTAACAGACTTACCTGTAGTGAGCCTGTTCTCACCTCAGTCTCTGTAAGTCACATGCAGTTTTAAGAGGCTAAGAATGACAATTTATTCCAGCAAATGGACCTTCTAGAGGATTTAATTACTAGCCAGTGATACTGCTCTCTCCATTTATTGGACACATAGTCTGAAACAACTGTCTCCTAACATAGGTACTGCAGTCATATGTGTACAAAGGTTTGGTGGAGAATAAGAAGGTCTCTAGGGTGAATTTAAATAGCTACCAAGGGTCCTCATCCTATTTGTACATCAGTTGTCTCTCAGGCTGGGATCTGCAGAGAACTGGCCTCCTTTGAGTGCTGAACCTGCTCAAAGGACTAGAAAAGGTGACAGGCAAAGTCAACATCAGATTCTCAACATCACCTGCCTTACCTGGCCTGGGAAGTCAGTCACTGTTTCTCTTGTTTAAAAACATAGAAAATGTTGCTGAAGTTTCACTTCCTAATTTATCCTTAAGTATTGAGCTGTGTTCTTGGGCTTGAAAACTCTTCCAAGGGAAAGAAATCTCTGTTTTCTCCTTGATGGTTCAAAATGTCTTCTGTGTAGCTGTGAGAATATCAGTTCATTTCCTGTACATTTTTTACCAGTCTTAATTTGTCTTATATTTTTCTGTTGTTGTTGTTTCTCCTTTCCCTATGCAGACCATAAAGTTTTCAGAATGAGTACTGTATTTTCATGCATCCTTCTAGACATATAACATAATGGAGCCTCTGGGGCTTACAGCAGAATGAACAATAATTGCTTTAATTCATTGTGCAAATAGAAAAGAGCTTCTCAAAAATGGCTGTCAGAATAGGATGAAGTCTATTATGCATATTTATATCCCTAAGATTTGTAAATATTTTAATAGGCTTGGGTTTTATCTCAGCAAAATTTAGTTATCAATTACTATAGTTCATGAGCAAAATATTGTCCACAATATGTGTATAAGGCACTATTAGTCACTTTCATGAAGAATGTAAGCAAAGCAGTTGGAATAAAAGATAAGCAGGAGTAAGGGTTATTTTGCTTTTATTTTTCTTTGCTNCAAAGTGTGTTTATTTTGTTGGGAAACTCTTACATAAAACTGTTCTTAAAAAAAAAGGTAATTAAAACATAAAAATAGCAATTAAACCTTATGTTTAAAGGAAAATAGAGTAAGAAAAATATCTTTTTAATTTTTTATAAAAATACCATTCTAAGCCATAACTATACTGGAGAGGATTTTAAAAAATACCAATTATAATGTCATTCAGACTTCTATAAGCATATAAATAACATTAATACTAAAATTTAAAGCCTTTTTTCTTATTATTCTATCCTAGCTATTTACTTTTTCTGGTTTAAAAGTTATGCAAATAATTCACTTAACCATAATTATTGTATTTAATTTTAAATTTTCTTATTTTTCAAATAATTTAAACGATTTTTCATTATGTTTTAAGACCATGCAGGTATCTTAGAGCTATTTCACCATGATGTGTACATTGTGTGCGTAAACTCATTCCATTTCTTCAGTCTTCATCAAAGGGAAATTAAATATTACTTTAGGAAATGATGCAGTCAAGATTTTTCTTGAACATTCCAAATTTCTTTTCAGAACTTTATAACAATTTAATTTATTTAATTCAAGAATAAATAGTACTAATTAAAATAGATTTTATGTGTGTTTGCAAATTCTGTCTCAAGTATTTTTTATAAACAAACTAGGCTGAAATCATAACAACTTAAGTTTTAGAAAGAAATGGATACAGAAGCTTGAAATAGCTCAACTTCTATTTTTTTTTTATTAGAACAAAATACTTTGGCAGGTTAAATGAAACATTGAATGAAAACATTGACCTGAAGTTAAGTTTCATTTTTAAAAGTTGATGTGAAACATAAATTTTGTATTGAATTGGTATCATGCATTGAAACACCACACAAATTCTACTTTAATTCAAATTCCAATTGAAAAGAAAAGGATTAAATCTGAATGCACAATTTAGAAGAAATACATTATTTTGTTCCAAACTGTTGTTTTTCAAAAGCAGAAAGAGCATCAGAATGGACAATGCCTACATACCAGTTTGAATATGATGAAAGTTCATATTTAAAAGGAAAAACTTACAAGCAGACAAACATTTTCTATCAGCACATTCTGTCTCTAGCCTGACTCCTTACATATCCATCTTGGATATGTCTGAACTAAGTTCTCTGGAGCAGAGACACATTTTTACCATTTATTATGATAATAACACTGCAGAGAGATGTGTTTAATAAACAGCTACTTTGTTAAGGAGAATGTTCTTAGGATGTCACAAACAAGCTCCTTAGTGTCAGGAAAAGCAGAAACAAACAACAACAACAAAAAGCAATTGAAGAAAAATGAAAAATGTCAGGAAGTGCTCAGGTGTTGTTGAAAATAAAAATAAAATACTCCATTGTAATAAAAACCTGCAAGTATGCAAAAGAATTATCAGGTTGACCTTAAGTTACTGTACAAGCACCCTGTATGCAAAGGAATGTTTGGTCTCCATTTCAGTTTTCATTGTTTAGGTAGAACAGTTTGAGAAATTCCAGAAATGCTATCGCTTAATAAAAATTTAAATAAACAAAATCATGGATATTATTTCTAACAGGTCCTCCTATTTTGATGAAAATCTGTCAAGCAGGAAAAGGAAACAATAGTAGATTATATCATATTTGGGAGCTACTCTGTGCTGCTGTTGTAAGGTACTTTGACTCATTCTATGCATTTGAACATATAAGAGCCGTTTCCTATGGAAATGCTGTCATTCAGGCATAATACTAATTTTTTACGAAGTTACACATATAATGAGAAACATTTTTGCTTTCCNATTTTTCTTTGCTATATGACATAGAATTTCTTCAGTCATATAGCTCTCAAATAGAACAGTGATTCAAAGTTAATGCTATTTTGGAGAAACTGCTTTTGGAAGATGAACAGGTTGGCTTGACTAATAAGAAAAATAATCCCTATAGACTCTCCTCAGACAAGTATGTTCGGTAAT
>WBMV01004765.1:76325-89261 GCA_013396655.1 Campylorhamphus procurvoides
TTGAATATGATGAAAGTTCATATTTAAAAGGAAAAACTTACAAGCAGACAAACATTTTCTATCAGCACATTCTGTCTCTAGCCTGACTCCTTACATATCCATCTTGGATATGTCTGAACTAAGTTCTCTGGAGCAGAGACACATTTTTACCATTTATTATGATAATAACACTGCAGAGAGATGTGTTTAATAAACAGCTACTTTGTTAAGGAGAATGTTCTTAGGATGTCACAAACAAGCTCCTTAGTGTCAGGAAAAGCAGAAACAAACAACAACAACAAAAAGCAATTGAAGAAAAATGAAAAATGTCAGGAAGTGCTCAGGTGTTGTTGAAAATAAAAATAAAATACTCCATTGTAATAAAAACCTGCAAGTATGCAAAAGAATTATCAGGTTGACCTTAAGTTACTGTACAAGCACCCTGTATGCAAAGGAATGTTTGGTCTCCATTTCAGTTTTCATTGTTTAGGTAGAACAGTTTGAGAAATTCCAGAAATGCTATCGCTTAATAAAAATTTAAATAAACAAAATCATGGATATTATTTCTAACAGGTCCTCCTATTTTGATGAAAATCTGTCAAGCAGGAAAAGGAAACAATAGTAGATTATATCATATTTGGGAGCTACTCTGTGCTGCTGTTGTAAGGTACTTTGACTCATTCTATGCATTTGAACATATAAGAGCCGTTTCCTATGGAAATGCTGTCATTCAGGCATAATACTAATTTTTTACGAAGTTACACATATAATGAGAAACATTTTTGCTTTCCTAAGTCTCTCTCTGACTAAATATAATTCTAAATTTCAGATATGTTGTGAATGAAGGTTAAAAAATAAAATAGAACAAAACAAAAAATAAAGTAAAATAAAATAAATATGAAATAAAAAGAAACCAAAAATAAAATTAAGATAAATAAAATAATAAAAATAAAATAAAATACCAGCCGTGTCTTCCATCACACTACAGATAATGTTTAGCCAATCTGTTTTTTTCCTCTGAGTGCTATGATGGTATGATAATTAGGAAATGCAGCATAATAAAGAGGAAAGTGCGATCAATAAAGGCTGATATATTTGTCTATAGGACACATGGCCATTTTTCTAATATGTAGTGCTCTGTTTATATATTAACGAGTTATGTCTAAGATTGTTAGGCACAAATAAAGAGAGTATTTCTTTGCAGAAGAGAAACATAGTTTCAGTGAATTCTCCCTTCACATTAACTTAAGTCTGTGCTGCTTTCAAATAAAATTATGGGGGAAAAGTGGGAGAAATGACTTGCCCATCACTAGCTCTGTTACAAAATGAGTCAGGAATGTGGTGGTAGACATAAATGCCTAAATGGAGATACAAGGCAGACAACCTCTTCCTATGATAGCTGAGGATTTAATGACTGTAATAGATACATTTTCCCAGTCACCTAATAGAAGCAGTGTTAGAAGCAAAGGACAATTACTTAATCTTCGGGATCCACCTGGAAACCGGCACAGAACTTGTGGTTTTTAAATTTATTTTTAAAGATATTTTTCCTTTGTCCTAGGGACATTTCCGGACATGATTGTCAATGCGTAAATCAAGAATTGGGTTTTTGTTTGATTTTTTTTGTTTTGGTTTGTGTTTTTTTCCACTCTACTGTCTTTGTTTTTGTTTTTACTTTAACTGGAAGGTAAGAATTTCCTCTTCGAGCATGTCTATATCCCAAAGGGACAACTCAGACATGCTGATATACATGAGATAGGTTTAAACTACTTAATTCAGGCAGTAATGATAATAGAGTCACAAATCCATGGAGATGCTTGGCCTGAACACATTTATCTTCACTTGAGTTCCTGGCTGCATTTTACAGTCTGCACTGAAACCTTGCTTCCTATGGGTTACTTTTTCAAAGTAATTAACTGAGAAGTACTTTTACTATGCCTGTGCAATCTTCCACCACAGCTTAGCTGGGCTGTTGCTGAAGATGAGGGTTTTCAGTGCACTGAATTTGGCCTCTATTTATTTGCAACAATCCTCCATTCTCAAATGTGAGAGAAGTAGAAGAGAAATGGCACACTACGAAAGAGAGGAATCCATTAATCACCCTACACTGATAGTTGTCAAGAAGAAAATTCATCTAAGAAGTTCCTTTATGCAAGCTGGAAAGGAAGAAGGAGAGTAGGAGCAGCAAAGAGAGAAACAGAACAACTTGGAATGTTAGCAAAAAGAGACACAAGCAACTTTTAAAATATTATTGGAGAGTCGCAACTTTTAGATACTAAAATATTAAAATTGATTGAGGTTGTGAAATAAGTGTATTACTTAGTCCTCTGTGCATTAAAATTAATTTTTCATCTTCTTATCTAAGCAGCTTCCCTATTGGCCTTTGCTGAGCATTCTTAATATTTTATATGCTTAAGGGAAAAAAGCTGCACTCTGACATCTCAACATTCCTGAGAATGTTTAACTTTATTTCTTTCTCCTCTCCTATGCAAAAGATTTTCAAATCACACATGAACAAGGGGAAAGAGAAAAAAACAAGCACGGTTTTGCTGCATTGTTCTGAGCTTTATTTCCCATATGATTGTGTATGCAAGTGCTAAGAGCTCTATTCTTCTCTACATTATTATTTTTCTCTTTGTTTCCCACTATCTCACTCATGTGGCTTGCATCATGCTGTAGCCCCAGCAATGTTGAGAACATCAATAATTTGATTGTAACTGAACAATAATAAACGATGAAGCAACTTCATCTGAGCTGGAAGATCTGGCCTTAACCTTTCTCTAGTTAAAGCTTTGGAAGGTTTGTATTCAGGAGAATTTAAATCAGCAGAGACATGCCAGTCCTCATGTACAGCAGTGCTGACATAAACATAGCTAAACTGCTGCTATTAGGAGATAAGTTCTTATTTTGTAGCCCCACAAACAAAAGGTTTTAGTATATCATCATTGGTGCTAAAAGTAGCATAGGCAAGTGGCCCTGGATAAGGCAAACAAGTGCTTAAATCACTGCAGCTTGGTCTCTGCCAGGAAATTAAATATGTAAAATCTTCAATATTATGGTCCTTATATTCCACATGCTGAGGCTGTATCATTTGATACAGCAGGGTTTTATGACCTAAGGGCCACTCTTGGCACTGTGGTTCTTCCAATGAAGCTGTAATTTTGTACCTTTCAGCATAAAGTTATGCTCAGATCTGTGTATTCTCCTGAAATTGTACTATTCCCAGCACCTTGATCCTTGCCTTTGGACTGCTGTGGGTTAATCCTTACATGGATAGAGGTAATTAGACCTGGACCCAGAGAGATATGTGCATACCCCTTATTGCAAATGTTAAATGTCATCACTTGGCTGTCATGGAATTGCTGAAGAAAAATTTTGAAATACTATTGTCTTCCACCTTCACAGAGGGTGTGGGAGATAGGGATGAGGGGTGTGGGAGAGAGAAGAAAGAGAGAAATTGAATACTGAATCTTCACCTTGCCCACTGGCTCTTTCATTGACAGTGACTCCTTCATGGAAGTACTCAGTACTGTGTGTGAAACCCAGAGGGTCTAGGAGCAGCAGCAGGGTGAACTGAGATTAAGAAAGGTCATTTTAATAGACCAAAGTTAATATGAATAAAGCCTTGGACTCTTCTCACCTGATTTTAAGAGCAGAATTTAGTATTTCTGGTAATGAAATATACATGCTAACTTCCTTCTGTAACTGATGGAGAGAGATGGACATCTCCATTGCTTTGGAGCCATAGGCTACCACTTAAAGTGAGGTGAATCCAGCCTGGTTATTCTGTGTGTCTTCACCTTTGTCTCCCTCTAATTGTTTCACAATTTTTGCACATACTTTCTTGTCTCTCCTACTTCCTTTCCCCCATCTCCCGATATCAAAATTTTCTAGTACCTCAAACTGTTGCGGAAATGGATATTTTGCCACTTTTTTCTCCTTGATCAAGAGTCAATAGTGAAGATCTTTTCGTATGGGCATTTCAGTACACCTGGAGTAATGGCTGTCAGCAGCTGGACTCATTTATATAAGAGTTACAGGACAGCATCATTTCTTGGAGGAATGGGGACTCTTATGATCCATTTTTAAATATGCCCAGAAGATACCTGGACCCATCTTATGGCTGTTCTTGAAGTACAAACTTAGATGGCTTGTCCCCTGCTTTATGTATCAGTATAGAAAGCTGAGACTTCACCAAAAAAAGGACATCATCCTAAATTCAATCCATGTTTAAGACTGAATGCTACCTTGGATTTGCTTTTGAAAACCATGGGTGCAGGGTACAAAAGGGCTATCATTATAACTCAGGACAAAGCTGAGTATGGATTGCTAAGTCTACCAAAATACTGTGGAATCTATTGCATTCATATTACACATGACATCCCTAAATATACCCTCACAAGTTCAAACAACTCACAAAATTCTGCTCTTTTTAGCATAATCAGTAACAGATTCTTACCTCTCTATATGGCATATTCACATATGAAGAGATGGAATGTTTTTTCCTGCTCCTAAAATGTATCTCTCAGAGTGTTGCTCAAGAACAGTGGTTCTATATAGCTAGAATCTATTGATTTTGCAACTAAGTTGCAAAACTGGATTCCTTATGATCTAACAATAATTCTAACAAATGAAAATTCATGTATTCAGAGATCCAGAGAGGTTCTAGATTAAAGCCAAACCAGTAAACTGGTCTCTGAACAAATGAGTTTCTCATTGATGACCACAGAATACAGAAGGGAGAGCAGCCTCATTTATAGATAAAGTATAAAACTCAAGGCTAATGGAAAATTCAGGGGTTTCATCCCTATTCTAGTACTCTCAGCCCTATGAATTCAATAGCTTATCTCACATCATACTTATATGTCTTCCTTTCCCTACACAATTTAACTAACTGCATTTTTAAGAGTTCCTTTTGAAGGCATATGTATTCAATCTCTCTTTGTTCCTTTGGAGACAAGAAAAGAATGGCACAGAATAACCATATTTTCCTTTTCCTCTGTTTTACATCTGTTCCATACCAAGTTTGATCTCTCTCTGGAAATACTGCTGGATTGCCTAGAACTGTAGAATTTTGTGAGTTATTAAGATGGTCTCCATTTGTTCCCAAATATATCCTGAAACAGCACCATGAAATGTAGAAGGTATGGAAGCTTCAGTGTGCACATCATCCAAACAAGCATACCAGCCACATGCCTCCAACACTGGTTACTTGATGGGTAAAATAATTTTTCCCCAGAGTCTTCCTGGGCTACATTGATTGTATCACTTTCAATATCTTGTCTTTGGTTACAGATGACTCCAGAGATTTCTCTCTCTATGTTGCCTAGCTCTGTCAATTCCAATTCAACTAGATATTCTTCTACCTTTTTCCTCAACAGCAAAGGTTTGTGATCGATAGGAAGCCTCATAAAAAACCTAGAAATTATTGCTAACCCTTCTTTCTTGTGTTACCAATTCCCCCTTTGGGTCTGCACAGGAATGCTATCAAAAACAGCTTGACTACTTGTCAGGTACCATTTATACCCACCAATTACTTGGCATTCTCATTTCCCTCCTACCACTGGCTTTATTCAGTGTAGGGTTCCTTTCTTGTTTCTTCTCTCACCTTGTCCCCTTTATATATTTGGGAAAATTGTAAGGTCTTTCTCAGTGTCTGAGAAACAGGCCAGTGGCAATTCAACCACTGGAGATTACCTTGTTTTTCATTTCCACAGAAATTCAAATATGAAGCCTGCTAGCTGCACCCATTTGGTTTCAAAAATTAGTTTTCATTCTTTTTGCTCTGCAATACTCAGAAATCCTATGAAGAATCAACAGATAAATTATCCCTTGAATTTGGTCAGAGATGGAAATTGCTATGGCTAGCAAATCTTTTCATTAGCCACGTTTACGTCACCTGTGCATTAGATCATTCAAAAAGTTCCAATTTTGGATCAGATGTAATAAGAATAAGCCAGAAGAATCAAAAAGATAAACTCCCTGTGGTATACACTAGCATTCATGCACACAAATTCAATTGAGTAGCTCAAACATCGTTCTGCAAAATTTGGTGCTCCAGAAGATATATGGGATCATAGAATCATAGAATATGCTGAGCAACCCCTAACCCTGTGCAGGACACCCCAACAATCCTACCATGTGTCTGAGATCATTTTCCAAATGCTTTCTGAGGAGCCTGTTCCAGTGCTCAACCACTGTCTGGGTGAAAATCTTATTCCTGATATCCAGCTTAAACCTCCAACTCAGCTTCAGGTCATGCCCTCAGGTCCTGTCAGTGGTCACCAGAGAGAAGAGATCAGTTCCTGCCCCTCTGCTGCCCCTTGGGAAGATGTTGAAGACCACAGTGAGGTCTCCCCTCAGTTTCCTCTTCTCCAGGGTGAACTAACCCAGTGCCCTCAGCCAGTCCTCATAGGGCTTCCCCTCCAGACTCTTCACCAACATCATGGCCATCCTTTGGATGTTCTCTAATGGCTTAATGCCTTTTTTATATTGTGATGGCTCAAACATACAGCAGTATTCAAAGTGGAGCAGCACCAGCATGGAGTAAAGAGGGACAATCAAAACTTACACTTCTTTAACATGTGATCTTTGGTTACTATTTTGGCATTAGTGAATGAGTTTCTTCAGATCAAGGTATCATAAAATTGTTGAGATTTTACCAAAATTTTTAATTTAACTTCTGAAAAGGGAGATAAATCAAGAAAGATAAGTTTGTTCTGAAATGAAGGGAAATTAAACAAGTATTACACCCTTTGATTTCAGTCAGAAAAAAAAAATGCAAACAAAATAATGAAACAATACAAAAAGCAAACAAACAAAACAAACAAACTACCAAATATGGAATTTCTACTTCACGCTTACTTCCTATGCCTATGCACATTATGTTCCTACTGCTGTCCTCATTTCAGGCAGTTAAAAAAAAATAAAGTTTTATTATTATTGCAGAGATATAAATATGAGGCTAAGGGAAAAGTGGGCAATGAAAGGACTCCCACCCACTGTGGTTTGGAGATCCAGCTGCTGGATTTCCTTTGGGAGATGTGCAGTACTCGACCACATATGAGGTAATAAAGGGGATGTTAGTGAAGGATGCTGTCCAGCACTGGTTGTTAGATTGTTTAGTCTTCACACATTTAAAATAGAAAATGTAAACCATTTTCTTTCTGCCAGCCTTAACCACCGATCAATACTGACAGCTTCTTATAAACAATGCAGTCATTAAAGAAATGCAATATTCCTTCTGCCAGAGCAGTCACACCTTATGAAGAAAAAAACCCAAAACCAAAACCAAACCCAAACAAAAAAAACAAACGGATTTAATTGTGTTCCAGTCATTAACAATTCAGGTTATGTTGATTTTCCACTATAAAAGCAGGGCTAATAAACCAGTTTTTCTGTTCTTTCTCCAGTCACTGGAAATCAAGGCAATAATTTCAGTGAAGTCTTTTCCCACTTCTCTTCCTGTAACTGATGTGTCCGATGCTGTAAGATGGTGACTCTTCCCCAGTCACAAAAGATGGTCCTTTCAATCTTCAGTGAAGTTCTTAGTGCCTGGCATGCTTGACTTTTATTTACCCAGTTCTGCTTTATTACTGTCTCTGGGAATGGAACCCAAAAAGTTGCAAGTGCTGACACCTTCATCAGCAGGACAAAGATAGGCTAAAAGCCATCAGTGACAACGTACATGTAAATACATATAGATGAGTTTGTCATGATTTCCAAATGTGTTTCAATTCTGTGCAAATCCAAATTGAGACAAATTGAATTTGTCCTTTAATGAAAAGCTTTTGGAAAAGGACATCTGACATGGTCTGTTCAAAGAGATATTCCATACCATGGAATATTTTCATTTTTATTGCTATTATAATTGTAATTATTATTCTCATCTTCATAATATTTTGCTTTGTTTCAATTATTAAAGTGTTTTAATCTCAACCCATGAGTTTCACTTTTTTTCTGATTCTCTTTCTCAATAGAGAGCACGTGGAAGATGGAGCAAGAGACAAGGTGCTACTTATTGTCTATCTGGGATTAAATCATAACAATTGTGCAGATGAAACTTAGAAACCTGAGCCTTTGTTGTATGTAGCTCTTTATCAAAGGAGTATCTAGGCTCTGCAATTCTCTCCTTTGGTTTTCCTAACTCTAGACCTGACAAACTTTTAGCCAGAGGTTCTGAGTATTCCCTGCAGTTTGCAAATAAAGCTACAAAGTTCAGCTCATGGTTATCCAGAAAGAAGAAGCTTTCAGGAACTCTGAAGCCTTTTCAAGAATTTTTAGGTGTCTGGGAATTTTGGACAAAAGGTGAAAACTCTAGAAAGTTACTGGGCAAACATTCTTGAACAGAAGGACAGATTAAAAAAAACACATCAAGTCTTTGGGACAGCACTGAGTAAAACAACTGATAAATGATTTAAAGCCTTTATAGCCTTCAGAAAAGCACATAATATGCTGAAGTTCATTGCTTAAGTATTTCATTGAGTTCACAAAGTGTTCTAGCGTTCATGCCACTTTTTTTGTTGCTGTTTCAACTGGGTTAAGTCATTAGTCATTTTGCACAAATGTGATGACAAACCTTACAGAGCAGTTAAGAACTAGGAATCCATTTTCAAGTTCTATATTGATTCTCAGTCTGTTAATTACAGTATTAACTAAGGTTAAAATTATAAACCAAATTAGTATCATTTTTTGCTGTAGGAGTTACAAGTGTAGCATAGAAATCTGATATCTAGAGATGATTATTTTTTTCCACCAACTATAGCAAAAGCCAGAGGACAAGTATGCTGATAATTTAGGTAGCTCAGTTGAGCAGCGAAAACTCAGATGGAAGGAATTGTTATTCATCTGTGACTAGAGTCTGCCAGGAAAAAGAGAATCTAATACCTTGCAGGGTCGGTCTTGTAAGTTCTGACAAGTGGGATGAAGCCAAGGAAGTTGGGTTTCTTCACTCCAAATCACTTTTCCTGCTCCCCAGTGGGAAGAGAAATAGTCTTTGAAAGCCACTGAAGGGCTATGGGCTAATTTTCTACTTTTCTTTTTTTTTTTTTTCTCACTTTACTGTTAAAGCACAAATAAAACGTCCAGGATGACTGATTGGGTTCTGTTATCAGTGGAATATTTCAATAACTGTTAAGCTGTCCAGTGAATCATGAATTTCTAGAGCAAAACTGCCGATCATTAACTAACTATAGCTGTCACTCAACAAAAATCTTCTACAAAGATCCCAGGGAACTCTAAACGTAGAATAATCTTATAATGTTGATTTGATTTGGTTATTTTTCCACAAATTTCACTCAAGACTCAAAATTGAAATATTTTCTTCTCCCTCAAAAAACTTCCAAAAAAACAAACATACAACCAAAAAAAAAAAAAAAACAGATTCATTAAGAGCAAGAGGGGGGGCATGCTCAGAATATGACACCACATCTTCACTGATGGAACTGTGAGTATACATTAGGGCTTTTAGTAGTCTGAACAGTTGTGATAAAATCATAGAATCACAGAATCAATTAGATTTGAAAAATTCCCACAGACTATTGAGACTAACCTTTGACCAAATATCACCTTGTCAACTATTCCACAGCACTGAGTATCATGTCCAGTCATTTCTTGAATATCTCTATTGATGATGACTCCACAATTTCCATGGGTAGCCCATTCCAGTGCTTGAGTACCCCTTCAGGGTAGAAAGGGGAAATTCTTCCTCATGTCCAACCTGAACCTCACCTGTTGCAGCTTAAGACTATGTCCTCTTGTCCTCTTGCTGGTTGCCTGGGAGAAGAGCCTGATTCCTCCCAGACACAATTTCCTTTCAGGTGTTTTTAGAAAGTGATAAGAGCCTCCTTTTCTCCAGGCTGAACAAACCCAGCTCCTGCAACCACTCCTCACAGGATGATAATATAGTCTCGTTTTTTGGATATGTCGCAGAAAATGCAGTTCTAAACTGAGATACCTTGTCCCAAATAAAGTTACACTTGATCCGACCAAGACGTTCCTCATTGACCTTTCAGTGACACAAGAATCAGGAGCCAGGCTTAGACAAACAGTTCTGGCTCCAGATTCAGAGAGGAAAGTAGCAAGAAAAAAATCCACCTTGAGGACCCTATCATGGTTTAGGCATGACCTAAACATTGGGAAGGATCACAAAATAGATGCCTCTAGCTTGGCGAGGCAAACAAGACTACCGGACCATGAAACTCCAACTGAAAGAGAGAGCTTTTGGTCCTTCAGGATCCAAATAAAAGCTACAGGCTACTGCATACCTAACCTTCATCGGAGAGAAAGCTCTTGGTGTTAGAAAGCTTTAGATATACATGCAAGTTCATAAAAAACAGTTTGGAAATGGGGTGAAAACACAACACAAGATTATGATTTACAAGAAAATGATTTTTTTCCACTCTCATTGAAGGATGCATATTAGCCTTTTGTGATTTGATCTTAATTTAATGTGATAGTTAGAAGTGGAGATAACAGAGAAACATCATGGGTAGTATGTTAACTAATGAAAATGGAATTCAGTATAAAGTTTGTCCATTGTAATTTTGGAAAACAAAGGAGTTCTCCTTCCTTCCTTCCTTCCTTCCTTCCTTCCTTCCTTCCTTCCTGCTTGCCTTCCTTCCTTCCAAATTCCTTCCAAATTCCTTCCAAATTCTTTCCTTCCGAATTCTGAATTCCTTCCAAATTCCTTCCTTCCAAATTCCTTCTTTTCTTCCTGTGACTGACTCAAATAGTCTTCAATTAATGAGTGCTGATGTGAAAAAAGGCATGAGCCAGGGTACTGTTTGCTGTCAGGTTAAGTACCCTAGAAAAATGAGGATTCTTTGAATCAAAAATATATTTATTCATTGAACAAAATCAGCAGTATTTATTTCTTTTCTGAGAGTCTTCAAATACCATTACTGGACCCGCTCATTTAGGTTTCCATTATTGTTACTCATTAACAATGAAAGAAAACTTTAATGTCTTCCAGATTTGTGGAAGTCAAACACATTCCACAGTTTCTATCCTTCTGCTGTATGAGCATTGGATCAAACTCACTGGTAGTGTGAGGGTTTGAGACTGTGGTGGTGGCATATCTTATATGTGACCTAAAAGCTCATCAGTTTTCTGAGTAAATTTCAGGAACAGGAGGAACAGACTGGAAGTAGGTTTGCATACTACTCTTTAAAAGCAACTCTCTACAGGACAAGAGGACATGGCCTCAAACTGCACCAGGTGTGGTTCAGATTGGACATTAGGAAAAATTTCTTCCTTGAAATGGTGGTTGTGCATTGGACAGGGCTGCCCAGGGAAGTGGTGGAGTCGCTGACCCTGGAGCTGTTCAAGAAATGATCTAATGTGGCACTCACTGCTATGGTTTAAGTTGACAAAGTGAAGATCAGTCAAAGGTCAGACTCAATGATCTTGGAGGTCTTTTTCAGCCTAAATCCCTCTGCAATTCTGTGTTTCTATGGCATATTGCTCTGTTACAACCAGTTGTCTAACATAAGTTCTAGGTGTCCCAGTGTCAGGGTCATGACTGAGTACTGAGTACTGAAGAGCTCCTGCTGCAGAGCAGCTGAGTTCAGCTGCAGTTGTTTGCATGGATTTCTATGGCAATCCCAAATTTGTTAGACCATTTCCAAAATTTAAGGATTGCATCTGGAAAAGCATGCTCAAGGAACTTATCTGGGGCATCATCCTCTTAAAAGTTAACTTTACTGTGTCCAATGAATGAAATACTGAACAGCAGGTATATTATTTTTAAAAGGGATATAAAACAATAGCGAAGCACTGCCTGATTATATTACAGTATCTATCTTCTCATGTATCAGCAAAAACTAGCACTGAAGTATACCTAATTATCATATTTACAGTGGTACCGGTAGTAAAACAGTTATGTTTTGCATTGCTCAGGATGTTCAGAGCTGAAATAGATAAACTATGTGGGAGATTAGTAATAGGTAATTATTCTCTACTTACATATTCAGCTTCATATTTCTAAATTAAGGTAAGTGGAAAAAGCTTATAAAATATTCAGGGCTCTTTTATCTTTCCTCCTCCCTCTTATTAGAAACTGTGCATGAATTTGCATAGAATAAACTGAACCCATAAATCATAGCAGAAACTGCAAGAATGCTCTTTGTAAGTTATAATTTAAGGTTAACTGTAGCACATTTTGCTTACTGTATTATTAATGACTTTAGTTCACTCATGACAAGATTACATATTAAAAATTGTTGGTAGACAAAACTCCAGTTCATAATCAATTTGCTTCCTAACCTTAGAAAGCCAGTCACCCTGTTTTCTTACTTCCAAAGAAGAAACTGTCAGGAAGAAAGTTTTGTCACGCAATATGTTGCATTGGCCCTGTCTTCAGTAACTCTGATGCATCTGGTCAAGAGGTTTAGATGCAAAGACTCACATGGAGCTTGAATTTTGTCCCCATGACATATGAAAAGCTTGAAAATTGTCTGTTGTCTACTGTGGTCTGGAATGCATAGTTATGCCCACCAAGAACATTCCAGCAAAAACACCTGGACAGCTTCAGAGCAGTGTATTTGAGGTGTTACTTTTGCTTCTTATCCTTATCTTCCATGTATGTGGTGGTTTAGTTTTCTTGGTTTTGGTTTAGGCTTCCCTGGTAACAGGGTTATAACTAAGGAAGTATTCCACACCATTCCTTTATGTAATCAGGCATATATAAAATGAAAAAAAAGTTTTCCTCATTTTCTCTTCCTTTCATGTGCTTGGGAAGGCTTCAGGTCTCAGTGTGTCGGCTTTGCTGTTATCTATACAATCTGAGGGCTGATCTGAGAGCTGTTGTCCCAGCTGCACAGAGGTGGTGGAACTGCTTCTCTTGAGGGGAGTTTGGTGAGAATCTGTTGTGTTAGTTACTTTATTGAGCATTGCCCTGAGTTAACGAGTGTATGTATCTGTTTTGTTTTGGTTTTACCCATTTTTGTCCCTCTTCCC
>WBMV01004765.1:89516-194207 GCA_013396655.1 Campylorhamphus procurvoides
ATCTGAGAGCTGTTGTCCCAGCTGCACAGAGGTGGTGGAACTGCTTCTCTTGAGGGGAGTTTGGTGAGAATCTGTTGTGTTAGTTACTTTATTGAGCATTGCCCTGAGTTAACGAGTGTATGTATCTGTTTTGTTTTGGTTTTACCCATTTTTGTCCCTCTTCCCCTTTCCCTTTTCCCCCTTTTCCTTTTGGGGGTTGTTTGGGACTCTTATTCTTCACACGCATAGTGTTTAACTCTATATAACTGTAATATTTGTGAATGTATATATATATTTACTACAATGTTTTTTGGTACTTTTTTTCTCTTTCGGGGTGGGTTGGGGAATCTGTGTGGTCAACAACTGGGTTTGGTGGGGAGCTAACCCAAACCTCCACATTGTAGAACAGGCATAACCAGATATTCTTGAAGTATGCCCGTATACGTTACATGTATTCTCACCCTATATTCTGTTCTACCTGCAAAGAGAAACCACTGGTACCTAGACAACAATTAGGTCACTCCAGTATTCACTACTATCCTACCATTACCTGCTGAACTCTAGGAATTGTGTTGAACACGTCTTGTGCTTGAATATTACAAATAAATGTCAGATATTTACAAAACTTGGACCATTAGCAACACATGCATCTAATTTTGAAGCCTAAGTAGCAGCATGACTTCATATTGCAGAACCATGTTAAAGGAATTCTCTAACATTAATTTGGTAGTTTAGTACATCATCATAGGTTTTGCTTCTTGGCTTTCATTAGCTAGTTACATAGCTTACATATGATGATTCTAAAAATACTAGATTTAACTTTCAGAGGGGTAGTTTCAAAGAGGTAGTTTCTAAAGACTACATCCATGATTTTCCAAGATCCACAGTGAAAGAGCAGGCTACCAGGTGGACTAAATTAAAAAAAAAAAAAAAAGAGCACACCATCCAGTAAACACAAAAAATGGTTTAATACCTATATAAACCATTTTTAATAAACCTGCTATTCTTATTTGGAATTAACATTCAGATAGCAGGATCTTTGACATAGCACAGTTTATGTCACATTTTTTTTTGTGGTTGGTTTTGTTGTCATTTTTGTTACTATTATCATCATTATTATTATTTACTATGCCTTGCTAAGCAAACCATTTATGCTGACTTAATATTTCTGTCATGAGAGTAGCCTAATCAGGCTTTTAGCAATGCAAGAAGTTGTCCTTGATACCATCCAAAACAACAGCTTTCTATCATCAATCAAAATCCTATTTTTCTCACTTGAATTTAACAGGAACTAGGAACTATCCACTTTGTTTGATAAACTTGAAAGAAAAGGATAAATACCATTCTTCCCGTGAAGATTGTTTCAATATCAAATAAGTATTAACACTTTATATCCTTGAAGCCCAAATATTTTTCCCTGTCAAATTTGCTTTAAATAGAATATCAGAGGATTATCTTCTTTGGAAAATGCACGCTCTAATAATTATTAGCTTCATATTTATCATGCAATTTTTTTCTACAGTTCTAAAAAATTGGAATGAGTTTAAACTTTCTCCCCTCCTTTTGGTTCTGATTTTCATTTTTTTCAGAAGAAACAGTAAGGATTCAGATGAAATTTCCTTAAGTATATTTTTGATAACAAATGTTTCAAATGTCATATTTTGATGTTGACAAACTGAGTATTTCTTTCTTCTCATTAAGTAATTGCCTTTAAGCAAAACTTCAGTGAAATATTACAGAAAATAACTGAAGGTCAAGACAAAATATTAATTTTTAAATAATTTGATAGACACAAGACCTTTTTGTCTGCACTTTTTAAATTAGGAAAAAAGCTTTCAAAATACTGACCTTTTAATATTGCTCAGGACAGGAAACTTTTCAATACTTTTCATTTTACATTTTTTATATAATACAAAAATTGTTGATAATCTCTTATTTACCTAGACTAGTCTTTTCTTCTGAAAATTAGTTTATATAATTGGACGGTTTTAGTTTCTTAATGTCCTTAATCATATATTCCCACAAATTTTCTTTATCTTTGTGATATAAGGAAAGCAAAGGAACCTAATCAAATCAGGTGTCTTTAAAATTCATAGTCCTTTCAAGTGAATATAGGATTTTAGGTCATATACTGTAGTCTCAAGAAAATAAAGAAATAAATAAATGAAAGCTTTTATCAATTACACAGAAAAACATAATCTAACCTCCCACTAAAATAAAAATCATCACTGACCTGCAGACAAGTTGTTTAATGTTTGTAACACAGAAAACAGACATCAAAGAATCAATTACAGTGCAAGTAGATTGGAAATTGTAATATCTTTAGTGTCTACATTCCAGAGGGGAAAAAAATGGTCTCGTGAATAAGATAAGTGTCCTTCATTCTACACAAATTGAGTTGCAAGACTTTTTTTTTTTTAAAGTGCTTTTTTTTTTTTTTCAGAAAACAGATTTTTTTTATAGGCACATGCTTGGGTTACTTAATAAGACAGCATTTTTATATGATTTTTTTTAACATCAAAAGGGTGATAAAAGGGGAAGTTCAATAGCATTTTGATGGTAAATCATCAGTGCTCTTGTAAGGTGACACATTGTTTTACTTGTTCCTGATTAGCCCTCATTGTACCTCACATTAATGGTAACCTCTTCTGCAATCACTGCTCTGCAGAGTCAAGACAGGTAAAGAATCCTTTGTAGTACTAATTAGAATGCAGTAGTTTTTAAAATATTCCAGCTCTAATATACAGGCAATCACTGGTGCATCTTGAGCCACAGAATGTGGTAGGTTGTTTACAGGCAGATACTGGTCTTTGAGGTGGAATTTGAGCAAAATTAGCATAAAATGAGAATAAGGCAAACTGCGTTCCTTCATACAAAGTGTTACCCATTTCTAAAGAGTAAAGTGAGATAGGATTGCATTTATAATAGAATATGTGTATAAGAATAATGTTGATCTATGTCAAATAAAACCACATAAAATGATAGAAATTTGGTTTCCAGACCTATTTATTAAATTGCTCCATAAACTAAACTCTCCTGCATCTGTTGCAAGACGGCAAGATTATTACAGAAGAAATACATTGCCAGAGCTGTTTTAGTACTGTAAAGAATGAAAGATTTTCTTGTTTTTTCCTTTTCCTGCCCTTAGAAAAATTCCCACTTTGATCAAAAAATTCAGTATTATAATTAGAAATCTAAAAGGAATTATATAGTGGATTGTTCTATAATCCTGCAGTTCTTTCAAATATAAATATTTGCTGAAGTATTTTTTTACTGAAAAATGTTGATAAGATAATAATAAAATGGTTTCTAATGTGCAAATAATATTTTGAAGCAGGTCTATTCAAAACTTCTTCATTCTCTTTCTTCCCCACTATCATCAGTATGATTAATTGTGAAATAATGTGTGATAATATAAGCACAAATCACAGACTGAATGATAAAGGTGCTATATTATTGAATAGTTTAGCTGAACACTTACAGTCTGGGAAGAAAAAAAGAGGTGCATTTTCTTTTCTTTAACAAAGTGTTCAATATTTGAGACTCTGGGCTCAGATCTGGGTAGGCAGACATATATAACGAGTTGGCAGAGCTTCAGCAGTCCAAAAAGGCCACATTGTTTTATTCTTGCATTAATAATTGAAAGGTGCAAGTGGACCTGAGAGTTAATAAGCTGAGGAAACTTTGGAACTTGGCATTACTAAATGGATTGGTTAATATAAGAAATATTTCAACCTTTCCTCCAGCACTGAATGTAACTCACAATCAATCTTTGGATTCTGAGGTGTGTCTCACCATTATTCTCAGGAATACTGGCCTCTGAGTGCTTTAGTTTATCAGTAAAAAGCAGTACTGAACTAAGGTAACAGTGTCAGTTGTCAGAAGTCTTACCAAAAAGAATGACACATTACCAATCACGCTTTGTGAAAAGTCCATGACAGGACACCAGCAGGCTATACACGTATCAGCAGTTTCCGTACATATGAGGAATATTTATTAAATCTATATTTCATGTACATACACTCGCCTCCTTGTTTGTCAAAGTGGATTTACGAGTGATGGTTTATTCAGTCTGGAAAATTTAGGCTTTGGAAAGGAAAATGAGTTGAAAAACCTCTGTAGCATTACAGGAAAATATAAATTTAGGACACTCAGAGCTATTGCAGTGGTATATATCCTGCCTTTGGTCTTCTTTTCTCAAGTGAATTTACTGTGGCCCATTATGTGACAGTTGTAGCAACTAAATTACAGTAGCTCTCCATTAAATAACAAAGATATGATTAGTAGTGTACTTTACATTCTCAAGGCAGTTTTCTAACCCCCTAAGTGGATAATTGTCAGTTATTGCTTTTAAACTGTGAGCCTTGCATGACTTTATTAAAAGTTTCTGAGATTCAAAACATTATGAAGGTAATAGCAATATATATAGTAGTGCTATATATATACCACTCTGCTACAGGGAGGGACAAAATTCAGAAAAGGTTGGGAACGTGTGTCAGGCTTTAAATAGAATCATATATGTGTCTTCTTTTTCAAGTTCCTCAGCATTCAGATATCTGTGGAAGGGGCAGAGTTTTAGCTGAAAAATCCTGTTCATATTATTTCTCTCTCTTCTCCCTAGTTTCCTCCCAAGATCTTGACAACTATCTATTCTTAAGTAGCTGATTTGAATTGAACACACATGTAGTTGATTGGAACACAAGAGACCTGAAGACAAGAAGCAAAGAAGATAATTCAACAGAAATCTTCAGCCTAAGATGGTAAATTTTCAGTGATATCTCCACAAGTATCATTATAAATAGAAATGTGTGTCCATATGCAGGAACACCTGATGTTGCAAATGGCTCTTGGCCGTACACTAGCCTTGACTTCAAAGCTCACTGTGTGAACTCTGGATCTATTAAGTGAAGACATTTTTTCAGCAGTCATTAAGGAGTTTCTGTATTTTTCCTTTTCTTTCCTTTCCATTTGAGAGGGTAACTTTAACACATGCTCACATTTTCTGTTTCATTTCTTTTTCATTCCTCCATATACATTATTGTTTCTGTACTAGAAAGAATTCTCTTTGCAATCCCATTTTATGCACTCTTTCTGCCTTTTGCAGTATTTTATTGGCAGGTCTCTTAGATGCTGCAACTCTTTTTTGCAAAGGTGCTTTCCAAATTATGGTCCCTTACAAGAACACAGATGACACTGTTATAGGTATTAGCCACTCAGGCATTCAACAAAACCAGAAGGAAATAACTTGCTGCTGTAAACTTGTCTACTTAGTTTAAAGAAGATTTTGTGTTGACTATTAACATCACAAGTACGCTAAGCTATTCCTCTATGAATCACAGAGTTCCAGAATGGGTAAATTTGGAAAGGACTAGAGTGGGTCATCTGGTCCAACTTCTCTGTATAAGCAGAGTCATCCCAAAGCACATAGCACAGGACTCGGTCCAGAGAGTCCTTGGATATCTCCAATGAGGGAGACTCTCTGGGCAATCTGCTCCAGTGCTCAGTCATCCACACAGTAAGGAGGGTGCATCAGTTTCTGCCTCTCACCCAATTGCTCAGCACCCCTGAGAAAAGCCTGTCTCCATTGAATTCACATCCTCCATTCAGACACTCATAGATAGTGCGGAGGTGAGGTCTCCTCTCAGTTGTCTCTTCTAAAACTGAACAGCCTCACCTTTCTCAGCCTTTCCTCAAAACAGAGATGCTCCAGTCCCTTAATCATCTCTGCTGCCCCTCTGCTGGACCCAGTCCAAGATCTCTACATCTCTCTTACCCTGAAGGGCTCAGAACTGGCCACAGTACTCTATGTGTTAACACACTTGATTGAATAAAACAAACAGCTTTTTGCTCCATCCCTTCGTTACTTGCTGGACTTTGAAAATTGTGTTAAGTTCTAATTACCCATGTTTATGCTTTTCTTCTCCATGATGTAATGAGAAGTTGGGGTCATCTTGATTTCTTTCACCCTTTCTTTTTTTTTTGGTATGAAAAGGTCTGTTGTGGACTATATAAATTATTATTTCTCAACTGTAAGAAACTATCACCCCCTGCTGTTACATATGAATATGTGGAACTTATTTACAGCCCACCTGTAGTCAGAACTTGCAGCAAGGAGATATGTGCAATCATAAAATTATATATCATGGAGGTTGGAAATTACCTAAGTAGCTCAGCTCAAAGTAAGTCCAATTAAAACAGAGGAACATTTTGTCAAAGTTTAAAGTATCTCCAAGGATGTAGGTCTGTCAAAATTTCTTACTGGAAAATGTAGAGTTGTAACTTAACCTTACATCTACTCAGAATTTCTCATGCTCCAGCTCAAGTCCATTGCCTCTTTACCTTCCGTTGTGCACCGCCAGGAACAGTCTGGCTCCATTTTCTCTGCAGTCTTCCACTAGGTAGTTGTAGAAGACCTGGCCTGCAGATTTCCTCCTAGCTTTCTCTTAAGTCTGAGAAAGCACAGGTCTATAAGCCTTCCATCCTCATGAGGTTACTATTATCAGTAAAATTCGAATAGACATAATAGGAGGAAGTCAGCAAGAGAGGTAGGAGAAAAGCTTTTTTGTTATTGTTTTGTTTTTTATTATTATTTTTGTTTGGTTAGGTTTGGTTGATTTGTTTTGGTTTTGGTTTGTTGGTTGTTCTTTTGTGGAGGTTTGGATTGGCTCCCTACCAAGCCCAACTGCCAGCCACATGGATTCCCCCCCTCCTGAGAAAGAAGGGGAAAAAAAAGTACCCAAAAAGACAATTTTAGTAAAAGTATAAAAGTATATATATATATATATTCACATATATTACAATTCTATACAGTCAAATACAGAACAAATCCCAGGGCAACCCCAAAAGGGAAAAGGGGAAAAGGGAAAGGGGAATGGGACAAAATTGGGCAAAATCAAACAAAACAAATACACACACTCGTAAACTCAGGGAAAAGCTCAATAAGTAACTAATACAATCAATTCTCACCAAACTCCCCTTAAGAGAAAGCAGGTCCTTCCTCTCCATACAGCTGGGACAACAGCTTCTCCGAGAGGCCTCAGCTCACAGAGATAAGAGCTAAAGCCGACAGAGAGCTGATGTCCTCCAAGCACAGGAACGGGAGAGAGAAGAGAGCAAAAGGCAAAAGTAAAAAGGAGGAAGGAAACCGTCCTCCTGTCTTTATATACACCTATATAAAGGAAGGAACAATATACATGAAGGAACGGTGTGGAATACTTCCTTAGTTATGACCTCCCTACCAAGGAAGGCCCAGACCAAAACCAAGAAAACTAAACCACCACATTTTTTTATTTTTTATTCCAAGTTTCTTTCATCTAAGATAGTCCTAAAAAGAAACATAGTGTTTGGGTTGTAGAGTTTTAATCAATACTTCACTATGAAAAGCAGCAAAGAGAATTATTTTTTTAGTACCATATAACAAATCTGAACAGTATGAGTGCTTTCAGTGCTGCAATATCCTCTATACTAGAAATGTGTATTCAAGAGAACTGTTTTGGCATGGTGAAATCATATAATTTCAGTCATGGATCAGGAAATGGTGGCTTCAGAATATCCAGTTATGAAAACTAACTTTTACAGACTTGCAAAAAACATGCTCCATTTCAGAAAAAGAGAAAGCCTACTGAATTGATAGAGAATTCATTTTTCTCTGAAAATTATATCTTCTCCATTAAAAGTCCAGACTTTGTCAGTGTTTCTCTGGCAAATCTTCTGAAGGAAGATATTTCCATATATAGGTATTTTAAAAATTATTTGTCCCACAGCTAAAAGAGCAAAAGACAGGGTGAAGAGAGGATGCAAATATTATCATGTAGGTAATCAGTAAACAATGATCCAGTATTTCACACAATATAAAAATAAATGGAATAATTATGAAGCCCACTAAAAACAATTTTTAAAAGTATGTCATGACATTATGAAATTCACCACCATATTATGGTGTGGTAGCTAAAGCCAAAAATGTATGGAACAAATTTGTGAAGGATAAAGACATTGCTGGGTATTAAGTTATTCAACTTGAGAAGTTTGTCAGAAGAACAATGAAAACTGACATATTATAACAGGAAAGCATTAATTGTGTATTTGCCCTCTGTTTTATACTCTTTCTATTTAGACTAATTTTTATGGTGGTCCCTTTCAGAAATTAGATACCAGGCCAGAATGTTAGGATGATAATTATGTAATTGGAAGACTGCATATTCCAGACTTTGGTAGGATAACATGTCTGGTTTGCACTGTGTGACCATGCAGTCCATTTGTCGCCCTGCAGACTCCTCAGGATGATGAGGCATGGTGATGAACAGTAGAGCATTCTGGCAGGAGACACCACACAACAGGGATAGTCTACTAACATAGTCTAACTAAGCATTTGCAGACATGGACAAACATATGCCATATCCTGTCTGAGTGTTGTGGTCATCAAATTGAGGGAATTCTTGTTTATAGTGTCCTCAGATTACAGTGAAAACTAGTAAATTATATTCTATGTTTTGTGATCTGTAGGTCTAGGTTAATATGGAGAGTTCACCCTATGAAGAATGAGCATGTTGACATCAGAAACCCATGACTTCTTTTACTCATTTATATATGCAACTCATGCATATATGTATACTCATATATGCAACTAACAGGATGGTGTGTGTTTTGATGACTCATCCTACATCTCATGCATGTGTAAAACCTCTGCACCTGGTAAACCCAATGAAAACATGCAGAAAATTCTCTGAGAGACAGGCTCAGTTGGTCAGAGCATGATGCTAACCACATTGTCTAATCAAGTCCACAGGTTCAACCCCTGTGCAGGGCATTCACTTTAAAGTTAGCCTCGATGGTCCTTTGTGTCCCTTCCAATCCAGAACATTCAGTGAAATCTGTGAAGTTTTGAACCCTGTTAAGCCCTAGCAAATGTGGCCTCAGTTCTCTTCACAGTAGCCAAAATCAAAATAAGTACTAACTAAATTTGAATGCCATGGGTTTCCTATATAAAATGTAGATTTTAAAAAAGAAAATTAACCTTGCCAAGCACCATTACATGACAGAGTTACCAAGAAACTCTCCAGAGTCCAACATTCATGATTTATGAATCTATCTGAGTTCAGACACCTGGAAAATAAAAAGCATCGTGGTTAGGTCTTGTACAGTTTGCTAGTACATTAGTTATAATATTATTGTCATTGAGAACCACACATGTAGTTATGCTGTGGAAATAATACTTATTTCTTCCAGCCATTTTAATTCAAGTCCTATATATCAGTAAAATCTCACTAATTATATGATAGAAAAAGTGGGACAAAATTTGGACATAACTCTTTGGTTAAGAAATATTACTTATAAACATATGAAATTTAATTTGACAGCAAGCCAAAGTCTACCAAATCCAAAATACTCGTTCTTTTCTATTCACTTTTGTTTTTCATAAAATTGTTATCACAGCTGCATATAAGAACATTCCAGTGAAATATTAACTACCTTTTGTCACCCTAATTTTCTCATTTTACATGTGTGCAAAGTTTATGGCTAATTATAAGGCAGATCTTGATCTGAGAAGTAGTAGACAACATAGGATCAAATCATATCAAGGAGCAGGCTCACAACTAAATAGGCTGGAAAAATGTGGGATAGTGCTTCTTCCTATAGCATGATCCTAAATTGACTGAAAACTGACTCTGGCCAATAACAACTGAAACCTTAGGTTTTGTCTGTACACTTCTCAGCAAATTTCAGAAAGCCAGGCCTTGGTCCTTGGCAAACATGCTTCAGATGCATGGGCAATGTAGAGTATATTGTCATTCCCAGGTACATAATGTTTTCATTTATACTATATTTAAGAAGGAGCATATTTGTAACTTCTAGAAGAAGGTGGAGTATTTTAACTCAACAAACATATTAATAAAAGTTATCAGTAAGTGCCAGGCACAAACCAGGCTTTTGCATGTCTGAAGGATCTAATAGAAATACTGAGCTATTGATTTACCTTACATGAACTGTCTGCCAAAGAGGACTTACCTGGGACACTTTTCACTTCAAAGTCTTTTCTTCTGATACGTACATGTGTTCTAACCTTCAGTTATCAGAATAGCCACATTTCAAAGAGGAACCACAATGAACTCCAGTAGAGAAAAAAATCCTCAAGTCAGCTTTTACAAGTCCCTTCAGTGCTCTAACTTCTCTGGGAGTTCAAAATGGATAATGAGAAGAATGAAAAAAATGTTTACATGTTTTTTTCATATAAACTAAAGTAAGAACAAAAGTACTTTTTATAAGAATATGTTCAAAAGTCAGGCCTGGATATTACTGAAAACATTTTTTTCAAGATTTTTGTTCATTTACTTTTGAAACTAGTTCATTCTACCATCTGTTCTCTGAAAATATCTCATAGAAAAAATTATTGTGATGCAGATGAACCTCACTGAAAACCTTCATTCTGTATAGTTTTAGTTTATAGTGATCAATTTTGTACCCTTCTTCACTTTCCTTATAGATTTTCAACCATCCTCTAAGATGATGTTTTCAGTCTTTCCTGAGGAGTTCAAACTGGAACACTTGCTGACAAAGAAATATTGCTCTTGATTTCTCTCATTGAGAAGGGTTTGTGCAAATCTAAATAAGTACTCTCTTTTGCTATGCAGAAATTTTAGAAATTGCACCTAACATAAATCTGTAAATGTTGCTCATTTACAGACTAGCACTTGCTGTGTTTTCAACACACAGGTCACAGGTTCCCAGCAAACCCCATGAAATTACTGAGTACTCAAGCCTTTGAACCTCATCAGAGCACACAAGCACATAAGTGATCATTCTTGCTTTAAAGACTTGATCACAAAACATTGCCAAAATGATACACATTTGGAAAAAAACAGCAGTTTCATTGATTATCCATCATTTGCATCACAATCATGGGCAAATTTCACACCTTCATCCACCTTTGACTTTTAGTTGGTATTTCACACCAGTTATTTAAGCTCTTGAAATATTATCTGGAAGATGAATTTGCCCTACAAGCAATGGCTGTAAACAAAGGAAAACCGGAGTAGATGGCAATCCTCATGATTTCCTGAAACAATTTTCATTCTTATATTTGTGTAAATCAACAGAAGCAGTGAATGCCTATAATGTATTAAACAGGGTTCCAGCAAATTTGTGTTCAGAGGACTTAGTACTGTTGGGATGGTGTGCTACAGATCTCCTTGTGTGCTCAGTTTGCAGATGCTCTGAGCTTAATTCAGCCCTAACAAAAGAACCCTGGAACTTTTGCTCAAGCTATAACTGTTTACACTTTCAGCTTGACTATATCTAGTTCAAGCCTTAAATGTCAGCCAAGATGGTAGCTATTACGTAAGTTGGGATTGAAACAAAGACCTTTCAGAATCAAAAGCATAGTCTTTACAATGCTGGATAAATCAAGCTTTTTAGGCGAATCTTGAATGTACATAATCATACAGTGATCCGTACAATTATTTGGCACCATGCTAGAGGGAGAATAGCATTCCCAATTGCATGTTTGTGCCTTTATAACAAGGTGAAGATGGAACTCTATAAAAATTTCTGTACTCTTTTCCTTTTCTTCATTAAAGCTATCGCTTTTGTGATTCACCTTGGATATGTCTCCCCACTTTTTCTACTCTAAAGAGTTCTCAATATTTTCATAAAATACAGTTCCTATTGGATATGAAAAATTTTTTCATGCATTTTCCCTTTCAAATGTCATTGTCTAGCACTTAATGAATTTTACTGAAGAAATACAATTCACAGTTAGAAATAGAACATTAAAATACTGTGATAAGTCTCTTGCACAAAAAATATCAGTTCTCAATAGAACAAGACTCTGGATGAGATGATCCATTTAAGCTAGGTGTTAACAGAGCAACATAAGTCTATGCAGACTGTTTAATTTCCAAACAAATTACAAATCTCAGTCCTGGTCTGTAATGAAGTTCAATTAATGAATTGATTTTGTGAACACTTCCAGCCTGGATCTCCATATATTTAGGACAGGAAGTGTCGGGATAAATGAGTCACTCACACTTTCCTTTCAGATGTAAAAACTGTTTACTTTTTTCTTTTTAATTTATTTGGTTTTGTCTCTGTCATTGAGAGACATTTTTGGTGCCATCACAATATGTGGGGCATTTTTCCTATGTAATATTCTGTTTAGATCTAACTCTAATTTCTGTACATATGTATGTAGACAAATCAAGAAAATTATTAGAATCATAGAATGACAGAATGATAGTATGGTTTGGGTTGGAAGAGACTTTAAAGATCTAGTTCCAACTGCCTTCCATGAATAGGAATGCATTCCACTAGACTAGGTTGCTCAAAACCCCATCCAACTTGATCTTGAACACTTCCAGGAATGGGGCATAAATAACTGTTCTGGGCAGCCTGTGTCATTGCCTCATCACCCTCACAGTAAAGATTTTCTTCCTAATACCTAATCTAAACCTTTCATTTTAAAGCCATCACCCTTGTTCTTTGACTCCACGCCCTTATAGAAAGTCCCTCTAGAGCTCTTCTGTAGCTCCCTTTAAGAACAGGAAGATTATAGAAAGTCTCCTAGAGCCTTCGCTTCCCTGGACAATCCAAGCTCGCTCAGCCTGTCTCCATAGCAGATATGCTTCAGCTCTCTGAGCAGCTTTGTGTCCTCCTCTGGGCTTCTCCAACAGGTTCACATCATTCTTACATTGGGACTCCTCCCCTCTAGAGCAGCAACCAATGACATTTCTTGGTATAATGTCCAAACTTGCTGAGAGTGCACTCAGTCTCACTGTCCTTGTCCCTAACAGAAAGGTAAAATAATATGCCCCAATATTGACTCCTGAAGAATGCCCCTGAAACTATTGCCCTTCTCTTTAGGGGAGAGAAAATTCTGTTCAGAACCTGTGCACTCCTTAAACTGAAATGTTCCAACAAAGCTCAACAAAAAGTCGTATTTTGTTTGCTAGTGATAACAGATTGGTTGAATTTTTAAATTCCAAAATTAGATGACATAAATCAGCAGATGAATAAATCTCTTTCCTGTTCCTTTTTACATAAGAAACAAGACAGGTTGGCCGGATAATAGGAGGTCTGCTTTCAGCAACTTTGTATGTGTTTCTACATCATCCCCTCCCTTAAACACCCGTATAAATTCCAAAAGGCCTCATTCTCATAACCTGTCCTCAGAACTACAACACATTAAAGACTCTTGAATAGCCATGGCAAGGTGGAAGAAGAGATTTCTCAAGAATCATAGATATTCACACAAGTCTTCCAGCTTGATCCCAGTTCTCTGTACTTCTTCATTGCTAGGAAACATCATGTATTACAAATTGAGAGAAATGTTTACTCAGTCCTAATCATGAGTGTGAGTCAGTGACTAAGGTCCCCAAATAAATCAATAGTGCTGGAATAGGCAAGCACCCCCTTCTGGGCTGCAGATACTTTAGCACAGTGAAAGTGAGGATGAAGGAGCCTTTATTGGTTACCTTTCCAGCATGAAAAATCAAATGTAATTTGTCCATATTAGTGGGCTTAGTCTATTTCTGATTATCTGGTGCCACAAAGATGTGACCCATGCCTATGCCTGTGATTTTTAATAAACACATTTGCTGGGTCCAATAGTTTGGCAATTTGTACAGAAAATTAGATGTAATTTGCCCTGAATGCCACTGGTTTCTCAGATAGTTCAAAACAACACCAGGCAGTTCAGCAAATAACTGCAGCATTTCTGCAACTGAATCAGGCTGGAAACCAGATTTCCTTGCTGGAGCAGTCAGATTCTCCCCCGCCTACCATTTCCATAACCTTCTACTCATCCTCTTCAGCCTGTCTCCACATTCCTCTTCCATGTCCTATTCCTCCCTTTCTCTCTTCCTACTCTTCCTTAGAAACTCTCAGTATAAAAGGTCTGATGCAATGATAAATGAGCTTGTTTTTCCCATTGAAATCAAGGATGTTGGTGCAGACTCTTCAAGAAGCATTGCCATGAAGAGCTATGTCTGTTCTCTATCTGTGCTCACCCTTTCCTGCCTCTCCTCTTTCATTTGCAGAGGTACCAATGGATTTAAGATACCTGTGATTTTTGGTGGTCTGTCCTGAAAGCCTGAAAAAGAGATGGTAGTAATGCTTTATTGTTTGTTTCATTCGTTGGTTGGGTTGTTTTTTTTTTTTGTTTGTTTNTTTTGTCTTGTGGTTGGGTTGGGTTGGGGTTTTTTTTAAGATTTGGCTGTGCATTCTTCCCCCTTGTCCCAGCAAGGGACACAGATGGCTTCTGACTGTTCCAGTTACCTTGAGTAGCCAGTGGAAGTCTTCAGTGCTCTTAAGTAGGGGACCCTTTAGGCTGCTCTCAGCCGCACCCCTAAATAAATTTAAATAAAATTTTGAAATATATGGAAAGTTTTCTCTAAGGAATCCCAAGTTTATGTGGGACATCTGAGATCCTGTTCTCCTATTCTTGTCTCTCTTTTTTTTCTTCCCCATTTTCTTCCTCCTCCCTCACAACCTCCTTTTTTTCCACTCCTTTCTTCCCTTTCTGTTTCTCTTCTTCCTCTGCCATCTGCTCCTGGCTCACATTTTTGGTTTCTCCCTTCTCTGGCAATACAGATAACTCCCCACCCACTCTGAGAGCAATGCATTCTTGTGCAAAATGGGGTTGTTTCTCTGGGCACTGTTGTAGAAGTTTTCTGCTGCAGTTTAAAGAAAAATTATGACAATAATATAAGCATTCAGATTAAAAACTAAAAAGAGCATGTCACAGAACAAGCATGTTTTAATTTGAAGACATAATAGGGCTAAATTCTCCTTAAAGTGCCACATTGTGGAACAGGGACCCTACAAGATTTCTGTAGAACCAAATAGCTGGGGAAGAAATAAAAAAGTCATCCCACCCTTTTCTAGGTTATTTTTTTCCTATAATTACCAATAACCCACTAGTAGGCTTCAAGGACAGAAATAACTCTTAGACTGTCTAGATATCAGATCAGAACTAGTCTTTTTCCCCCTGGCAGCAGTTTGGAAAGATGATTCCTCACAGAACCTGAAGTCTATAATTGTCAGATCACTCATTCCCATGGAGAAGTGCAGGCAGGTGGTATATGCCCTCTGATTATTTTTCTCCCTTTTTTTTGTTTGTTTTGGTTTTTCTTTGGGGAAGGGGGTTTTTGTTGGTTTTTTTGTTTGTTGGTTTGGTTTGGTTTTGGTTTTTTTTAACCTGGTTTCTACAACATCCCCAAATGTCAGATGTGGTACAGTGAAACATCTGTATTTTCAGAATACAAAAAGAAGGGTATTGGAATGGGTTAACTCTATCTAAGCTGGTGCAAACAATGCCAGTCTCAACATTTAAACTCTCATTTCCAAACAGACACTTGTGTGGGTTTTGTGATGTGTAGAGGCCCCAGGTGGGAGATGGGTCCCCATGTGCAAGGTGCTGTACAAACACATTAAATTCCCTGACTGGAGGATCTTACAGTGTAAGTAAAGAAGACCAGAAAGAGGCTGGAGGGTAGAGGCAGAATGAGCACAATCTTTGTTTTACAGCAAACAGCTAAATTAAATGGTGTCCCCAGTGGGCTGAAAGAAATCTGAGGTAGAAATGGGCATTGAACATCGATTACCTGAACCTCAGTGTTCTGCTCATAAAGCAGTTTAGTCTTCAGGCAAAATCTGGCCTCAGGTTTGATCTTTCAATAACATTCTTTACTTTCTTATCATTTTTAGAAGCAATGGGCTTTCACACTGATGCATTGTAAGGCAGACAGGCACAAAAGAAGAGCAATTCGCTGCCCATTCATATGCAGCCATCTCTTGTGCAGAGCACAGCAGGTGTATAACAGCTACCTAGCCATACTGCCGACAACAAAGAAGACAGTGTTTAGCAGATACCTGGGTAGAATGACTAGCAGGCGGGGTCTAACCTTCATTCTTGAACAGAAGTGTTATCAGATTTTTAGTGATCACAGAGCAGGCAAAGGACATACACAGATTCCCTCTCTCTTTCTCTCTGTGTGCATCTGTGTGTGGGTATAAGATTATGTCTGTCTCTCACAGTTGGGCTATGCCTAGGAGAGTAGAATAAGTTATCTGCTAATAGAGAATAGTAAAAAGCTCCTTAAGATGAAAAGATAACAGTCTGTGCCTTTTTTATTTTTTTTTAGCAAAAGAAAAAGGGGGTTCTATTCTCAACTTTACTGTTGAAGATGGGTGATTTGTCTCATAATTGTGTTCGCTGACTGCAGCAGATGGATTCATTACTAGGGCTGGTCAGAAATCTTTCAACACAATGTGTTTTTGTGTGTGTGAAAATGATGAATCATCAAAACTTAAACTTTTCATGAAGATATAGCAGTGCCAAGGAAACTTTCCTCACATAAGTTTTCTCAGCTTCCTACTGGGGCTTGTGATTAAAACCAGAGAAAGCAGAAGCTTCTTAGGGTAGACCAGAAGATAGGATATGTGGAGTTTCTTTTCTGATTATTCTGTACTGATTTCTTTCTGAAGTGTGTTAGTTACTTCACCAGCAATTTATTCAGCACATTTCCTTATATATGTGTGTATACACAAAGAAATGTAAACACAGCATGAGCTTTAACAAGCAGAATTGAGAGAAAGATCATGGGATGCTGAACACTGTTAAGTGAGTGCAGGCCATGGTCCCTATTAAAGCCACCATATGCCTTTTTGGACTCAGAAAAGCTTTTGTGATCTTCAGAGGGAACAGCTTGCTCATTACAGACCCTTCCTCCCAAATTCACCAGATCCTGTTCACTTTGTTTCAAAAGAAATTGCCAAAATAACCCAGAGGGACTAATGCTCAAGGAAAAGTCTTGAAGGAAAAGTCACTTAGCTCATGACTGCAGCTGAAGAGTAACATTTTGCAAGGAAAGGAGGTCATGAGCCTAGTTATGTGCTCATGTTTATACCCCGTAAAGACTTTTCCCCTCTGAGTGTTTGTTTAACTTGTATATAAACTATTGCTGATTTGTACTGCTGCCTTTGGGATCCAATCTTATGCATGACTTACCCTGTGCATAAAGAAGTTTGTCTTGGACCTCCTTAGCAAATGTTCAGTGTTGACTCTAATCAGCACAGAGAGAGAGACACTTCCAACAGGAGCTACAGCCAGCAAGAGGCCTATTTGGAAGACAGGCAGGACACCAAACGCCTCTTTTAAATAGGGCAAGGCAGCTTGCTAATGGGCAGGAATTTGGCCCTGAGGTTTCAGCGTATGATAACCATGAAAATGGCAGTCCCACTGTAGCAAAGGGAAGAGAAAAATCAATAACACTGTCTTATCAGTGGGAGCAATATTAGGGAACACATAAAGGACCACTGTGCATCAAAATATTAAACTCGGATCTATGTAAAACAGAGAAGAAAAGAAGAGAAGGGAAAGATGTCAAAATTTATTTCCTAAGAATAGCAAGTAAGTCAATAAAAAGGCACCTCAGTAATGGAATAGGAACAAGAAGACGCCAACAAAGTTGTCACCACTGGTGAGATAAAGCTCAGCAGTGCAAACGAGTAATACCAGATTACTGCAGAGGTCCATTCTATCTATCCATTATCAGCCCTACCTCTTCAAGTACTTCTTCCAGGCCAGTTCCAGTGCAATTGAGGATTTTCCATTTCTAGACTCTTTCACTCCTTCTGCTTTGATTTGTTTCTTATTTAGAAATATCTTTAAGAAAAAATAACCCCAAAACACATACCCATGAAATCCCCTTGCAGAACATCTGACAGGTACCATTTGTGCTCTGGACAATTCATGATGTATAAATAGTAGCAAATCCATTGTCTAAGTTGATTAACACCTTGTCATTCACAAAAGTCCACCTGTCAGTTATCTTGTCTAAGGTGAATAAAATTATATTAATAATTGTTAATTTGAATTGCAACTAAGATTTGACTCCCATCCAGTTAACTTCTGCTCCTTTGTACTGGTTTCATGAGACACTGAAGAAAAGTGTATTCACTGTATCATGAAAGTTATAGTTCCATTTGTCAGTCATTTACACCAGCTTTTTAACCTTATTTAAATTCAAAGAACATCCTAAAAATGTGTGAAACATCTTATATGGAGTTCCTACAATGGTTTTCATTCCACAAAGAAATAAAAAATAGGTTAAATTGTGAATGTTTGATTATTGCTCCCTCATAACAACTTGTTTGTTTTCTTGTTTACATGCATGTATATGTTTATATAATGCAATGATACAAAATGTGATGTTTTCATGGCCCATCTTTTTGATGTTTTATGAATCAGCTCAGAACACAGAGAAATACTGACTTACTGTTTATCTTTTACCATAAAGACAGCACAGGATTCATCACACCCCCTTCACCCCCAAGGTACATTTTTATAGCTATATCCAAACTTAAATGTCATAAGGTATTTGGCTTTCATCCATGTTATCTTTGTGCTATCCCTTTTATAGTTAAGGGTGTCATCTAAAGTCTGAATCTCTTCCATCATTTTATGTATTTATTTTAGCAGAAACTTGTTAGTATACTCTGTCAGGACAAAACTTTGCACTATTTGATCACTCCTTATTTGCATTTTTAATAGTCCCCATCAGACAGACGCTGAACTAATTAACCAAGCATCCTGTTTCCTATTTTCAGAACTAAGAAACTAATAGCTGAAGCCCTACTAGAACAATTAAGTAATAAGAAAAATACTGTGTTAAGGTTGGCAATAGAGTAGCTGCCATAAATCACTACAATAATGACTTGCAGCTCACAATGTTTAAGTAGATAAAAATTAACCCACACACTATTTCTATGGTCTACAAAGAGGCATGTCCCAGATTAAAAATAAAAAGAAGAAAAAACGAGTGTATATAATGTATATGAAGTCATTCTAGTTTTGCTCATCGGGAGGAAGAGAGGGGCATTTAAGTCTTTATTGTGACAAAAACTGTTGATTTTCATTGTATTTATATAACTTACAAATGTATGGCTTAAATATTACTGAAAATTATAAAATGTAGATATCTTAGCCTAATTTTTAAAACCCTTGAAGTGCTTTGTTCCCTGTGATTTCAAGGCAGCTGATTAGTGAATAAGTCACTTCAAAGTCACGGGCCTTAGGACTGTGATTCAGTTGCCCAAACACGGATTTCTTGCATTAAATATCCTGCATTATCCCACCTTCATTCAGCTACTGCTAGAAAATGGATTAAAGGCATTAGATATCCATATTCAGGCAACTGATTTTTGTTCATAGTAATTTCCATTCCTTTTCAGAATTTTATTCAGCACTTATAATGTTTCTATCATGTAGAATGACAGAAGCTGCCAAAAAAATATTGTGATTTTTTTTGCTTTTTTGTTTTCTTCCACAAGTAGAATGTGTAATGTGTTATTTGGCCAACACAGCCTTTGCCTCTCCATTCTAAGAAACAATTTCAGTAAGATAATCACTAGAATGGAGAAATTCCATATAATGGATTGAATCATTGAGGATGACAAGGAGCCAAAAGAAAAATCAAAGTAATTTTGTTGTGAGTTCTCAAATAACTTCCCCCAGCATCAACACTCCTCCCACCCTGAATTTCAAAATTTCCAAACAGTGGAAAATTAATAAAAATAAAATCAACACTTTCTATTAAACAATAGAAGATCCATCAGTGTGGGAAACTGTTGATAGTTGAAATAGTTTTTCTGAATATGAAGGTTTGCCTAGGAGGATATTCCGTAAGAAAACTAAAGTAACAAGGTTACATGGATAAATAGGAATGAAAAACAGCCTTCTGTGAAGAGCTTTGGAAAATAAAGCAGACGTAGAATATTTCAAGTTCTAAAGGACCCATAAGGATCATCAAGTCCAACTCCCTACTCCTAAAGGGAGGCAGTGGAAAGAGAGGTGCTGATATTCTCTCTCTCATGAGCAACAACTGGATATGGCAATGTAACGAAGTTGCTTTAGGGGAAGTTCAGATTTGATGTCAGGAAAAGGCTCTTCACTGAGAGGGTGGTCAGTCACTGGAACAGACTTCCCAGGGAAGTGGTCATGTCACCAAGCCTATCAGAGTTCAAGGAGCATCTGATTTTTCATTTTGCAATCCAGAACCCTCAAAAGGGCTGTTGGTATTTTAATATTTATTTTTTTTCTTACTATCTCTATGTCCTCCAAAATTCTTTACCACTACCTAGCAAAGTCAAACACTTGATTTATAATATCAAATATATATGAAAGTTCATACACTCTGTTTTCAGTTTTAGAAAATAAATTGAAAAAAACTTAAATAATGTCCTCTGCAAAAATAAGTGGAGGAAAATAGTATTTTCTAAAAATCTATAGCAATCTTTTAGTTTTTATTTTTAACTTTTACTAACTGAATTATTGATTTACTCATGCCATCTAAGATTAGATTTTTGTACAAGCAAGAGAACGGTAAAATTTGGTTCCTGAAAAGACATAATATGCTTTACTTATGTCCATTATTACTTTGAATTTAGTTAACATTGTAATGAAACCAGTAATATGCTTAAAGCGATGGAACTAAATAATGGTATATTTATAAAAATAATGGAACTACCTGATTACTTAATGCTAAGAACCTCTACATTTAAAAATGTGGTCATATTATCTACCTAAGCACCAGGAAGAGATATAATATCTTTAAATATCTTTTACTCTAGAAATAGTGCCATCATATTAACTACATCTCTGCATTGACTTGCCATTAAAAAGTACCTTAGGACTTATTTTGCGCCTAAATTTTCTTTAATTTGTTTTTCTTCCTTGGTCTCTTTGTAGATTACAAGACTCTTCAAAAGAAGCAAGCATGAAAAATCCTTTAAAGGAATTCAGGTTTCAGGGTACATGATAACACAGCTAATCCCCTGATCTTCAAAAACATTCCCTGCAGGAATTTTGAACACAGCCCCATGCTACAGTAAAAAAAAAAAAAAAGAGAGAGAGAGAGAGAATTCTTTTATTTTTTTGTGTTTGTAATTAAGAAAGACTTTTGTTTCTGTCCAAGCTGTAAAACATTCTGCTTATTCTGAAAATCAAATTGGAAAAATAATACACTTCAGTTCTGATTTATAACTCTCAGCTATGCTAGGATTGTACCCTTGTATATATATATTGGGGTTTATAACCAAAACTTGCCTGTAGGACTTTTAGTCTGCCTCTTTTCTATTCACTGGCCTGTGACCACTGGCTGTGGTCTTAAAACACCTCTGCCCCGACTTTCAGCATAAAGTTGTTATGAGACTCTTTTCGGGCACCTCAGCAGCAACTTGAAGCAAATTTTTGCCTGCCTGCACCAGCCAGGGATGACATTGAAATGAGCATAAATGAGGATGTACCAAAGTCATTCTGAAGAGTGACTAGAGCCAGAATTTGAGCTTGGGTTGGGAGATGAAAGGCTGGTGAACTAACTCATTCTGCTTGCCCATTACACCGCCTGCTAGGAGACAATAACTTTCCCAAAACTTGCCTGATGCAGCCAAAAAAACAATGACACAGAAGCAGACATGTTTGTTTCTTATCAGCAGGGATCCTATTGCTGCAAACTCCACAGTGTTTTGGACTCTAGCTCTACTCATCAAACCATTGCGCTTGCTCCACTCGCCAAGCAGCTTACAGAAGGCAATTAAGTATTGCATAGGCATTTGACTGTAAACAATTATGGAACTCAATGTCCTGTAGCTCAGAGGGTGGAAAAAAGGCCTCCTACACTGTCTGAGCTGATAATCAATGGCTTTGACAGTGGAGAACTCTGGCTCTAAAATACAAACAAAGCTGTTTGAACAATCAACCCCACCACCATATTCCACCACACACTGTCTTCAGCTGGGAGATTATTTCTTTTACAAGTCCTGGCAGTCAGTGAGATCCCAATGCCAGGAAAGAACTGGCACAGACTTTTGACTGTTCAGCTTGACCACTGCAGTGTATGTGCATTCAAAACGGTACATTGTGCTGTGTGCTCTTCTGAAGCTGACGGTGAAAGCTGAGCCATGGTGGGAGGAAAGGGAATGAGAGATGCAGCATTATTCTGATAGCCTACATGGCTGAATTGTGCTACACAGTGCACCAAAGATGGGATCCAAACTTTGGGCAACATAGAAGCCTCATATCAAGAAACAGGATCCTCAAAAAGCAGACCTGCAATCTGCAGAGTTTTAGTAACAACACAAAGTTCATGCTGAGAGCTTTGTCAGGGAAGTGATGATGCATCATTTGACACAAGATGTTCAGTCAAAGCATAGAAAAGAAATCTCTTCATTAAACATCATGATGCCTTTGAAGTTCACAGCAGAGGTTTCTTTGCTGTGACAAGAAGTGATCTCCTCTGTCAGACCAAATGCATTATCTGGTCTCTTTCAAAAACCTAATAGGTAATGTGATATAACTTAACTGCAAACATTATGGTTATCAGATATTAATTTCTATAAGTATTGCATACCACATTTCCAAATGTTCTTCTTATCACTTGGTCACAGACACCCATCTTTCACTTAAACTGAATTATCAAGTGCAAATTCTGGGTAGAAAACAAAGCTCTGTCATCACCTGATGAAAAATCCTATGTTGCTTTTACTTAGAAATCATAAATAAAGCCTCAGTACTGTGTAGATGGTGTTATTCCTTCTTTCAGATGAGAAAAGAAATCCAGATAACTCAGACTTTTATGTAGGTCCAGATGCACCTTTAACATGTAAATTTCCATGGACAAATGGTAACCTCACCACAGGGTGATCCAACCCATCTTAAAAGAGATATGCACCTAAAACGGAATGAGTAATTTTGTGATTTATTCTCATCATCTATAAACAAACAAACAAACAAACAAATAAAGGAAGAGGCTAGATTCCTATAGCTGAGGGATTTGAATAGCACCCCTAGTGATTAATACAAAGTTCCAAGAGATCACTGAACAAACAAACATTAACAACTCAGCTCTGTGAACTGGCAGGAAGTTAAGTCAATGCCAGTGCCTGAAGAGAGGCTTGGGATGAGATATTGGCTCCTGATGAATTCTGTGCTTCCTAGAATTCAACAACACTGCCATTTAATTCAGCAACGACAACTTTTCATGCAGACCCCTCATTTTCCAGACTTCACCTATTAAAAGCTAAACAGATATTCACAGCAAATCAACAAAGGTAGGAAAGGTGTTCTTGGGGTCAGAATGTGGGGTCATTTCGGAGCAAGGGGCAGAAATCAGCACAGGGAGGAGATCGGAGCACGAGGAGGACATATTGTGGTGGACAGAGGATGGGCCATGAAGGCAGTGACATAAACTGTGAGAAGACACTCTGACGTCCAGTATATGGCAATGACCTTCCCCAACCTCTGTCACCTCCTGCCTCTCACACAGCTACTGGATCACATACATCTGTGCCTCTTGTGAAACACATACTCCTTCAATGTCTCCTTCTTTTCCAGGGCTACCAAGTGTCCTTCCGACAGCTCCAGCCTCACCTGTCACAAAGCAAGAGAAGGGGCAAAGCAAGTTCTTATGGGGAAACACCACAGGAACACTTTCCCAGGTCCCTGAAAAATGCTCAGTGTTTGCACTACTTTCTTTTCCCTTTCTAGTGTGCTTGTTGCTTTACCAGACACAACGCAAATACTTACAGGCAGAAAACACAGGAGGAGTGTATGCATAAGATTTGTCTGGTGAGCTTCCCTGCCTCTGGCACCATCTTCATGCTGGAACTCAGCCCAATCCAACAGTGTCAGGGTGCTGGGGTATGCAAGGTCCTGTGGGAAGTCTCATTCAAAAACTGCATGGCTGCCAACTCCTCCAACCACCACCTGAATCACTCTCCTGTAGCTTTCCTTGTCTATCTTGACTTGGTATCTGCTCAAGTCTGACCACCTGATCATCTCTGTTGGGAAAGACTTCTACCACAGTACATGCGAAACAGAATTATCCAGGCTACACATCGTGGAAAAAGAAGCCCTTAGGGACAAGACCACCACTGTGACATCTTCCAAAGGACCAGAGACTTTATAATTCAACATTACCTACATCTTTTATGTACGGAGTTTCCCCTGTTTAGATTGTAACCCTCAGAAACCCCCTGCACACATGTGAAAAGTGTTCCCTTTTCCCGGTTATCCAGCTCCACTCCCCTCCCGACCTTATTGGATGTATCACCTGTCATTCCCTATTCCTGGGTTCCCACAGGGTTTTGGTCCTCCTGCTCCCTTATTGGCCCCTGTGCCCCCCAAACCACACCACTCCCCCTGAACCCTTACCCTATCACATCCTACCTCCCAAACCCCACCCGAAGGGCTTAAATACTGTGGGCACGGGTAAATAAAGGCTTTTGTATGACCACGCAATTTCGGGTTGCTGCATCTCTTTACTGCTGACCATGTGGGGATTTCGCAATCCCCTCTAGACCCGGGGAGGCCGTGGGACAGTAGAGGAGCCGGCTCCCCGTCACAGCTGTTACATCTCTGCAGGCATTGCCCATGAAAAATCCACAGAGCTGTTCCTGCAGTTGCAGAATTGGTCCTATAGGACATTCCTTTGTAGAAGAAAACAGTCAGCAGACATGTACACAGTACCAGCAGTGATGTCTTTTGAATGGGCTGCAGTTGTCAGAGAGTGACATTCTGTGCGTCAGCCTCCCCTCTCAAGTAGCAAATGACAGGGCAAGGAGAAATGGGCTGAAGTTGCACCATATTAGATTGAATTAGGAAAGATTTCCTCACCAAAAATGTTGTCAAGCACTGGAACAGGCTGCCCAGAGAAGTGGTAGAGTCACCAGCCTGGGAGGCATTTAGAAGATGTGTAGTTTAGGGGTGCACATGGCAGTGCTGGGTTAGTCGTTGGACTTGATGATCTTAAAGGTGTTCTCCAGCCTAAATGTTTCTGTGATTCTGTAGCAGAACAGGTTAGCTGGATATAGGAACATTTTAAGTCTTAAATTTAGTAATGAGTGCTAACAAATAGTGCATATTATGTTAAGTGCTTATTTAGAAGATAGATTACAAAATCTTTTTTTTTCCCCAGTCAATTTTTACTTTCTGAAGGCATGCACTGAGTGCTCAAAACTGTTTTAGAAGTCCTAGCCATATCAGAATCTACTTTGCCTCTTAGACCAATGGTCCAACTACAATTGCAAAATGTTTATTGCTTTTGGGATGAGCTTAACATAATTTTACATTTGGAAAACTATTATATGCCCACCAGCTTTGACTGCCATTGTTCATCTAACCCTGAATGAGGACTTTCTGAGAATCAGTAACAGATTAAGGGAAGGAGTGGGATTTCTGTATGACAAGAGGAAAAAAACTTTTGTGAAAAAATAAACCCTGCTTTTCCAGGAGTTGATAGGAAAATATCATCTTGGTGTTCTTGGTTGTGGATGACTGTGGCTTGTTCATGGGCTGCAGAAGAAAAAAAAAAAAAGTGATGCACTGAAAGTCTAATGGAGCAATAATAAAAGCAGGAAGAAACATGCTGTCTTCATTACTCCTTTATTAAGATGCACCTAGTACACCTGATAACATTAAGTAGCTGCCAATCAGGTGAGAATTAGCATCCACATCTCTGGAAACTGTAGTATCTCCTTCAGGTGCTCTCTGTTCAAAATGGAGGAAGAATCATTTTCAGAAAGCTGTAAATCTGTTAGAGCAGCTGCACAAGGCAGGCCCTGTAGTAGGAGATAATTCCGGGCTCAGATGACTATGAATTCTTAGTCACTAGCTCCTAATTGATTTATGCCTGCAATCAAGTTTTGAAATGGGAAACTATCATCATTAAAAAATTGAAGATTGAGAGATACCATGCAAGTCTACATAGATATATAAGATCAAATCTTTGGTTGCCTCCAAAAGATTGAAACCAGGTGTACTATTCTTCCCAGTCCTGTAGTCAGGGCTTACCCTTCGCTTGTCAATTTACTATCAAACCAACATTAAGCTGAGTGATATTCTTATTTATGGAGTGGAACACTCTAGAAAATTACTCTATATGTGTTTGTCTGTTTGCTTTTTAATTATTTTTCTTAATTGTTTTTTAGATAGACAAATTGGAAAGCAAAGAAGGGATATAAGAGGAAGGGAAATGAGCAGTAGGAAAATGTGTTATTGTTGATGAAGGACTCTTTGCTTTCAAAAATTGTAAATATGAAGGTCACAAGCACGGTTCAGACAGGGCAGAACTAAGAGAAGTAAGGGAATAGGACAAACATGGTCAGAATTGAAGCAGTTTCTAAGATCATCCTGGATGTCTCCTGATTATAAAAGTTGAACATATAGTTTAGATGTTCAGGAGAAATAATTTTAGTACCAATTAGGATTATCTTTAATTCCTGGTGTAAAATTAAGCAGAGGACTTTATCAAGTTCATATAGCAAGTTCTTGAAATAAAATCCTTGCTCAGATCCTGATCTAGCACAAAATGGCATAGAACAGAATTACACTGACCTCAGTCAGCTGCATTTCTGTCCCAAGATTAGAAAATCAAAGTTGCATTTACTGGATGGAAAATTCTATCTTGAGAACTCTGATCTTGTAAAAGTCTTGAAAGAGAAAATGAGAATCAGTCTTGGCTCAACAGCTGAATATGGGATCCAATGAGATGTTATGTTGCAGAGGACTAATATGATCCTTAAAAAAATAAATGAAAATATATCAGATGGGAGAAAGGAATCCTTTTATTAGTTTGTACTTGGCATTGATATGACCATTATAGGAAAACTGTCTGGTCTTTGTACCCATAGTTGAGAAAAGATATTGTAAAAGATTGGAAAGGGTTCAGAAAAGTTTCATAGGAATTATCACAAGTTTGAAAACACTGTGCAATGAAGTACTGCATGCTCTATTTAATTTTTCAAAAGGAAGATAAAGGCATAACTAGACATGGTCTATAAATATGCACTGAAAGAATAAAAATGTGATAATAGAAGTTTCTCCAGTCTTAGAAGGAAAAACTTGAGAGGATCCGGTAGTTGGAGACTGAAACTTGGAAAACTGATTCTGCAAAGTAATATCCATTTTTAGCAAAAATTATAGAAAAGAGTAAAATGACTGGTCAAGAACCATAGTAAGTTTTTCATCTTCTGGCACTTTCAAAATGAAATAAAGGTTTTTTTTTTGCTTGTAGACTGTACTGTTCGAGGATAGATCACTAAAATAAAATTGGAATTTCTTCATGGAAGTAATGTCTTTATCTGAAGTGCAGTAAAAAAAATCAAATAAAATTAACTTATTTTAATACCAACCAGAAATTGAGTGTTTTGCCTATGATGGCTATGTAAAAAGAGTTTTCTGCATATTCAGGGGAAAACAACTAACACTTTCACATGCTATTCACCCCATTTCCTTTAGACAGGGATCTTTGGTAAAATTACTCACCCTCTAAACCTACCTATTTCTCCTGATTGTACAGGGAGGTTGTAGGAAAATGTCGTCTGAAAAAACAGTTATCTACAGTTAGTCTTACCTAAAGTTTATCTTCTAGTCAAAACCAGAACTGGTATTTCTAGGGCATAACAACTCATCCTAAGGAGAAATTCTAAGTAGGGCCAAGGAATCGTTCTCTAAAAATGCCTATTTATTGTACTGAATTGAAAGTGTTATTATTCCAGTGGCAGATCTTGTAGTCTTTTACAGTTTTAGTTGTATGAGATGAATCTCATCCTAAATTAATACAATGATTTCTCATGGCCTTTAGGCTAACAGGAAATTCAATGAATAATTAAGCATTCAGATATAACAATGATAGTCAATTTTGCAATATTCGTGAAGATTCCTAGCTGGAGCTTGAAGAAAAGAGTTGTCTCTCTAACTCATTTAAATTTTGCTGAGTAACTGACATTTTCCTACAGCAGTTCTATTTTGTCATTGGGGGAAACTTTATTTTAAAGGACCAGGTCACGACTTTGGGTTATATTACTTTATAGTAGGCAATCTCAGTTCTACCCAAAATGCTCTATGTGTCTAAGGTCAGACTTCTAGACACCTCATTAACACCTTCTTAATTTAAAGATGCAAAAATCCCACAGGTAAGATGAGAATTGGCATGGGTGAAAGGTGGGAAATCAGGAAACTTAATAATGATTCAGCAATCATGTTATTGTCTCACACATTTCATTCTCTTACCCTAAGAACAGCCTTTGGTACCATAAATTATATACCTATTTTGACTAAAAGGCACTGCATGATGAGTTCTGAGACTTATAAAAATCTAGTCCACATTAAAAGTGTCTGAATGATAGACAGAGAGACAAAGTATAATCTTTGTGATTCCATGATGAAACATACACTGAGGCTTAACTTAATCCCTGAAGGAATGACAGCAAAAATAAGGTGAAAGACCAATTAGCCTTCTTCCATACTAATCCCTGGTTAGAGCAGCTTATTCTTTTTCATACTTGTAGAGACATTCAAAGTACCATGAAAAATCAAAATTGTACTGGCCATACCTTTTCTTCAGAATAATTTCACTGCAATAGCATATCAGTCCTTTCTATCTACAGGGTTGTCACACGTCAGAGTTAAAAGATTTCTGATCCCATTGGAAGATTTGGTAGCAATAAGTCAAGAAGATAAGCCAGGAATGAAAATTAACCCTGGATAGAATGATTTTAAGTTGATTCTATTCAAATTAAATGAAAGGATGAAAGTAGGTCTGTAACTAAGTTATTCAGTAATAAAGGACAAGAGGAAATTAGGCAGAAAAGTCAGCTGGGTGGAACAGATCCAGAACATGAATATAAAGAAAGTTCTGTATATTTTCTTTTTCCGTCACAGGAAAACTACTGAGTAGTTCTGCCACAAGCCAAAATTAAACTTAAATAAAATGTTGCTAGGCTATACTGAACAGAAAAACTATAACAGAAAAATCACTAAGGTAAGAAGAACAACTAATAGGCAATAGAAGCCAAAAACAATTATAGACACAGCAAAATTATTTTGGACATCAAAAAGCCAATATTCTTGAAGTTGTTTAAGACTCTTTAACAAGAGGACAATATATACAAAATGAAAGAGATAAATATTAATGTAAAAAATTATCAGCCTTCAAGAATGAATATACACTTTAGTTGTCAGGTAAAATTAAAATATTCAAGCAGCGCTGAAGAAGAGAGAAGAACCTGTGCATCATGGCATTCATGTATTTGCAAGAACATTTTTGAGCTGGGGACAGACTAGAATGAGAGTATGTGGTATGCAAACAACAGTGCCTGTAGGAATGAAAATAACACCACAGTTATGGTTTGTTTATGGTTTGGAGTAAAAATACCTCAATGAACAGATGACATTTTTAACATAAAATATTCATTTGTTAAAAATTCTATAATCAAATATTTGAAGGGAAAATTTTCCAGTGGGGAAATTTATCATTCTTTTATAAAGCAAGAAAACCACTATTATTTTGGAAGTGGAAAGGAATTAGAAAATTAATCCCATTATTAAGCAGATGCCTGAAATTGATAAAACATGACACCTCTCAAAATGTGCAGCTCAGTCACTAACTGAACTAAAAGTCTAGAGGACAGATGTGCACTAGATGCTAAACTTCAGAATGGTAAAGACAGTTGAGCTGAGCATCCCTCCCATCTTCTGATTTTGAGAAGTGAATCTCTAAGTAAACTTTTAAAATTTAAAATTAAATAACCATGAAAACCACTAAAGACACAAGGAAACTAAACAAGCTCTCTAGAAAAACATGGGTTTTTTTATATTATTGCTGCTTGAAAGCAGAACTTGAAAAAGTTCTACATTTATTCTTGATACCAAAGTACTGTGAATAGAGTGTCTTTCTGGTGCCCCGAACTTACTGCTCTAGCAAATCTAAAGATCTTAGAGATGTTTATAATAAAAAAATCTGTGATGAAAAATTCTTCCAGATTTCTCTAGGTTTCTGGTACCTTAGGTGGCAGTCTCAGAAGGTAAAATTCCCCAAGTCAAATTTAGTAGGTATTAAGACTTCCCAAAATACACCTCTGAAGACAACATTACTGCTACTGTTCAATACAACAGCAAAAATCCAGATCTTTAAAATTTATAACTCACTTTCTCTTTGCCCCTGTTTTCCCACAGTAATTGTCACTAGATCAGACTCACAGAACTAAGATGGCAGTGACCAAATCAACACAGATAGAATGTCCTTTCATTGAGTCAATGTATTTACAGATGGCATAAAACCATGAGGATGAAATTATGGTAGCTGTGTACAGGATTGCTGGCACTGGTAGGAGCAGATTGGTTGGGAGGAACCTCTGGTAGTCCCTTGTTCCCCCTCCCTGCACAGATCTAAGCCAACTTATATCAGGTTTCTCAACATCTTGTTGAGAATCTCTCTCAAATAACCTTACCACTCTCTACAACTCCCTGAAAGGAGGTTGTAGCCAGATGGGTATCAATCTCTTCTCCCAGGCTACCAGTGATAGAACAAGAGGACATGGTCTTAAGCTCCGCCAGGAGAGGCTTAGGTTAGACATTAGGAAAAATTTCTTCACAGAAAGTATGATTAGACCTTAGAATGGGCTTCTCAGGGAGGTGGTAGAGTCACTGTCACTGGAGGTGTTAAAGACTGGACATGGCACTCAGTGCTCTGGTCTAGCTGAAAAGTTTGTTCATAGGTTGGACTCGATGATCTCAGAGGTCTTTTAGAACCTAGTTGATTGTGTGGTTCTGTGAAATCTGACAAAGATTTGAATGTCTGAATATCTAAATATTTGAATATCAAATATTTGAATATCTAAAAGGATGAGAATTCAAAAAATCTCATTGAAGTTCCAACTAGAAACTATTAGGGGAAAAAATATTGGAAGAAAATTAATAGAAAAATTGCATAGTGAAGAGCAAGGCAATTGGAACTCTCACTGTCTCTAGGGTGTCTGAATGGTTGCAGTAGATCTTGCTTCCACTGTGATCCTCGATTTAATATGATATTATATTTGAAATATGCAAGATTTATTTCAAACATCTAGAGATTCATGCCCCAGAGCACATCAGCTTTTCTTTCACTCTGTGCGTGCTCTGTAGTCAAAATGGGTCACTGTTTTAACACCGGAACTTGTAGTGGTGTACTGAGGCTGGTAGGAATGGATCATAACTTTCTTTATAGAAGTCCATATGATGTGTTGTGAATTTGTGACCAGAACAGTGTTGATAACCCACTAATGGTTTGTGTGTTGATGAACAGTGCTGCACATCAAGGCTTTCTCTTTGTCTACTACACCCCCCATACAGAAAGTCGCTTAGGGATGGGCAAGGAGCTGTGGGGTGAAACAGAGGCAGGACAGTTGATGTGAATTGAATAAAAGGATACTCCATGCTATGCCATGCTCCACAATTCAAAGCTGAGGTGTGGAGGTCAGTATCTTCCAAGGTCACCACTGCTCAGAGGCAGTGGGAGGTGGCACGTGATTGCCTTTGCATCACTGTTCCTCTTTTCTTCACTTATTAAGGTATCTTGATCTCAATCGATGACTTTTATCGCTCTTGCTCTTCCTGCTTTCTTTCCTGTACCACCACAATGGTAAGACTGAGTGAGCAGCTGTGTGGGTGCTTAATGGTTCTCTGGGTAGAGTCCTCCCCAAATGACCAGAAGATTGAAGAACAGCAGCATGAAAAATTGTCTTTTTTTTCCCCTTCTTCCCATGTAATATTATTACTTTTATTTCATTGACACTTAGACACTTTAATTATGTTAAGGATCTCAAATATAGTCATACACTTTTCTATTCATATGTGTATTTTTTGAGTTTTTAAATTTATAAATTTCTTTGTGCCTAAGTTTTGCATGGCAGTTTCTTTAAGGAAAAAAAAGTGAAGAGCTGGTGTTATATGTGAAACAGACAGGTAGTGTTTCACTCAAGGGAACACCTCCTCTAACGATTATAATTTATAAAACAAAATATCCTGAGTATGACACTAGTCAATTTAGTCTGATATAAAACAGAACCTGTGTTTTCTTTCATTTATATTTTTATGATACGTAATGTCTTTATAATTTCCACCACTCACATCAAAGCTGCCAACTGCTGAGTGTCTGAATAAGTAGCATGCAAAGAAAATGAATGAATTGCTAAATGTCCCATTACGTCCATGGAGAATATCCTTACATTTGGAGTCAGGAATCTTAAAATTGAACGACAAATGAATGGTTTTCACTCCAGTGGAGTGAGGGTTTTGGCAGTGGCAATTCTATTACGCTCTGTGTTTGAATGAAAAGAGAAAAACAGAGACAGAGAGAGGAATGAATAAAACCAAACCCATAGAAACCTATTGCAATACCTCAGCTCTAGGACTGAATTACAATTACTTCAAGAGAAAGAGAGAAAAGTAAATCTGGTAGAACATGATTTATCCAGACTCATCCTTCAAAGGGCTGGAAATATTTTGGATATACCAGGAGTGAAGAGATGGGAATATGAGAATTTTTTTAATTCTCATATTGTTTAAATGAGGATTGTTTATCTGTTAATCCCTACACCTGGCTGGATTCTTAGACACTATAACTATGGCTGTTGGATTAAATAATGCCCAGTCTGACCATATTAGTGAGATACTAAGACTCTCTCTGTTCCAGTTTTAGTTCATAAAAGCTAACACACTGACAAAAGCAGGGAGCATTTTAGGAGTTAGAACTGCCACTCCCAAAAACTACTCCAGGTGCATTCACCTTCTCTGAAACTTAGTGAATTCCTCAACATAGACTTGAATATATTTTGCTGCTTGACTCTAATGACCAGAAATGCTCCTGGTCCCATTTAATTTCTCAGTATAAATATATTCTTAATGATTGTCATAAATTAGATGCTAAGAATAAAGTGAAATTGCCTAGACATAATTCTCTAGTGTCATTTGAGATGCCCTTGGGTGTTGCTTTTGGTTGCCATTCCAAAAGAACAGTAGGATTATACCTGCCTATGTTGTGCTACATCTGCCAACCACAAAGCATCCCAAAAGACATAACACACTTACATGTTTGTGCAACCAGATTGAGTAGGAAGGGTGGGTTTCAGTTCCAGATTCAGAAGCATACATAGGACAGTGTTGGTACATTAGTTCTTGTTACAGTCGATGGAAATTCTGTTGATGCACTGAAAAATCCTAGGGGAAAAAAAAATAAATTGTGGCTGTTTTAGAGAAAGGTGTCCATATTGACCATAATCCCCTCTGACTCTAATGGGATCTCAGATAGTCAGCTCACATATGACACCTGCAATGGAGATACCTACCTCTTAAGTGATGGAATCCTATATGGTTAACACAACACCACCAGTAATGCTGTCATTATTAATCAAGGGTCAAACAGGTAGCAGAAGAAACAGTTGTCGTAGGAAGAAAACAAGACCAGATCTCCACCTAAGCTCTCAAAAGTATTCCATCTTTTGTTCTGTTAAAAAGACTTTCCTCTCTATGAGACAAAGTCAGCATTAAGCTGTCAAATTGTGATTGAAATTATTTAGTCCTGTCACACCATATCGCTGCTGGGATGAATACTACCAAAAAAAGACAAGAGAACTTTTTTTTTTTTTCTCCTAGGACATATGTGAGTATCTTACCACAATACCTGGAGAAAATCCCTGAATGTATTATATTTTAGTAAGTACCTATCCAATGGGTGACAAAAATTAAGTCTTAAATTATAATTCATGAAGTAAAACCGGGATGTCATGTTGTGTTAGAATACCCTGGGATATTATGTCTTATACAGTGTATCTTAATGTGAATTGACAAAAGAAAACACTCATTGATTTATGTCACTAATTTTAGGACATGATGTTTTTTGGTTTTGCTGCTGCTCTTGTTTTTACTATTATTGTTACTGTTATTGTTGTATTATCCTTGATCTATTACTGCCTTTTTCACACCAAGATTTGACAGGTGGATAATGAATATTGTCTATTGTGCCATTACTATGATTAGATGTGGATAGCAGTTGTTCTGCTATTGACTCATTTTTGCTATTGACAGGCTAATTCAGATTTTTTTCTAGCTTATCAAGATGTATCATCAGCTGAAGTATATGCGTCTTGTGGTTAGCAAACTGATCTTTTACTAAAACTGTTGGATCCAGACCATTAGTTCATCAGTCAATGCGTATGGCACTTTTTATTCTGTGCAATTATGCACTATGTTAGCATTCTAAGTCATCAGTTGTGATCAAGGATGAGTGAGCCCCATACAAAGAAAACATCTTGGAATAATTCTGTCGTCTTCAGCTAGCCACTTGTCATGTGTAGTCAAGGTGAAGTGCCAAGCCATATCACTGCTTTTAGCCATGTGTTCATTACTTAATCCAGGCTGACCTGAGTTCCAAGTGGTCCAGAGAGTATTTCTTCCCTCTTGTAAGAGACATTTGTCTTTTTCTGATGTTGCCTAGCTTTCTGTAGCTGCCTCTGTGTCTCCAATGAATGCAGAGAGAGCCTGTTTGAAATTTTGGAAAGATCACAGGAGGATTTGGGTTGGAAGGGTCCTCAAGCAGCCATCCTGTTTGAATTCATGTTCAAAGTAGAGTCAGGCCATGTTTCTTAGGGCTTTCACTGAAATCTTTGAGAATGATGATTGCACAACCTCTCCGTCCAACTACATATCCTGTCAACCTCAAGACTGCTGTCAATGTCATAGAGCAGGATAGATATGTAAGAGGTATCCCTTGGCATTTCTATCTAAATGTGTTTTCAACCATTTTTTAAAATAAGAGATTTTAGTGAGCCACTCAAGTTTTGTTGCTTTGGTTGGTTTTTTTATTATAGGTGGATTTTATTTGGTTTGGTTGGGGGGGAGGGGTGTTGTTTTCTTGCTGTTTGGTTTTTTTTTTTTTGTTCGGTCTGGTTTAGTTTGGTTTGGGGGGTTGTTGGGGTTTTTTTTGTTTGCTTGTTTGCTTTTTGGTTTGTTTGGGTTTTGTCGGTTTTTTTATGGGGGGGAATGTTGTCTTTTCTTTCTTTCTTTCTTTCTTTCTTTCTTTCTTTCTTTCTTTCTTTCTTTCTTTCTTTCTTTCTTTCTTTCTTTCTTTCTTTCTTTCTTTTTCTTTCTTTCTTTCTTTCTTTCTTTCTTTCTTTCTTTCTTTCTTTCTTTCTTTCTTTCTTTCTTTCTTTCTTTCTTTCTTTTTCGTTTCTTCAGTAGTGCCTATGTTAACATAGGATATACTGCTGCTGAAGTTCCAGCTTCTATGTAAAGCACATTTAGCGCAAAAAAAGTCTTATTAAAGTGTATAGTAAAATATATAGTGAGCCAAGAGTTTTCAGTTTACAGGGCAAATTATTGTCCCTGTAAATGAAAAAGTAACCTCCAGTGGGCAATAATGCCTGAAGCTGAATTATATCCACTTTTTCATCCCATAAGTCAATAGCTTTCCACTATAAACATCAGCTCTAGTCAATATGATATGCTGCATACTGATATATTGACTAATGGTACTATTAAAAGCTCACAAAATGTCAGGAGCTGGGAATTTCTCATGCATATAGTTCTGCATTTCAGTAGATAAGGGTGCTCTGTGTAACTTATAAATCCATGCCCAGTTGGGAACAGTCTTTGTAATACTCCCCTTTATGTTATCCTTAAGGATGCACAGCTTCCCCAGTGTCTCAATTTCCACATTTCTTTTCCATTCTTCTTGTAAAATAGACTTTATCATTCTGTAAAAGAAGTCATCCAGAAAATTCCATGTTGCAAGGTAACCAAAAGAGGTAACATATAATTATTCTTTCTCTTCTTCATATAAAACATGATACAGAATGAAGTTTTTCTTTTTGTCTCTTCCATTGAAGACTCTGACTCATATCTTCTTTGCTGACAGAGTGTCTCTGAAGAATTAATTTAGATGGCAGGTAAATGAAAAGCAACCTCCTAGGTTTTCAAGTTGTGTTTGTTTAAGAAATAATGCTCAAGGCCAAAAGTAACTTCTGGGGCTTAGTGAAGAGCTGGTAGGGGTTGTTGGCCTGGGGAGCACCTAGAGATCATTATCTCCAATCCTTCACTTGTCTCAAATAGGTGCCTTATATCAAGATGATCTTTCTGTCTGAGGCAGCACAGAAAAAAAAATAAAATTATGGTCAAATAATTTGTATTCACTTTGATCTGAAAATTTTTAGAGAAGTAAAATATTTTCTGTATTTTTGGTTGGTTCACTGGATTTTTAAAGCTTTCCCAAAATAAGAAAAATATACGGGTGCATAGAAGCCAACTGAATAGGCAAAAGAATTCATATACGTACACTGGTGTTTCCAGTGCTTTGTAGATTATTTGGCATGTGAGTATCTTATTTGCACCTACAATTGTATTAACGGCATGAGTAAATTAGGAATGAAAACGTACATGCATCTGTGAACCTAGTCTGAAGTGCTTGACAGTTTGTCAATCACTACTCCAACATCTTGCAGTCTTGTTAGTCAGAGAGATCATTTGAATTTTGTTCAGCTATACAAATGCCATTTTTCATTCCACTAGTGGCTGCTCACCATGTCTGTCATATGACATCATTTGTTGACAGACTGAAAAGTCCTTCAGGATTAACAATAGCAACCTGAGGAACAGTGATGTTGTTTTTGTTATTAACCAGATGTGTTTTTCAAGAGAGATAACTAAAAGGTGTAAGCTGATAATGGCATTTTCATGGGAAAAAAAAAAAAGAGAGTTTTCTCATTTTTAGAATGTATTTCTATTTTGCAATGGTTTCTACTGCAGGTTGGAAAACATTTCTGTGTGTGTTTTTAGCTCTATCACTTTTTCTGCAAGCAGGTCATTTTTCCCTTTCGTGGAAAACATATTTTTAATAGCATTTATTTATTAGAGTACAAGGTTTTCATGCAAGCCAAGGACCTAAGACCATGTACCATTTCAGAAACCTACATACACCATGTCTATTCTGACAAACCTGTGTTAGAAGATCTTTATCCTGTGCTTCTCGTGCATTGACAAATTAGCTTTAACAGACACCCAAGAGGGAACAGCAGTTCACCACAGAAGTTTTAAATTGGATGATCAGTGTCTTGGAATGTTTAACAGAAATAGCAACAGTCAGGAGAAAAAGGTTTTATCCTTATGACACATTCAGCATTTTTGGCACCCCTCTTGCTGAGCCTGTTTCAGCACCAAAATACACAACCACAGAGGATTTTGGGAAACATCATTTACTTTCGGTACTCAGCAGACAGAGAATAATGAGAAGGTGGGGAATAAGAAGTATAAATCCTACTAAATGCTCAGCAGACTTTTTCTAAATTCAAATTATTTCAGGTTTCTCCAAACATTTTTAAGCACTTATTTTTGCCCTTTTTCTTTTGATTTTAAATGCATCTATTTAATTTCTGAAAAGTTAAAATGTTTAGAAAAAGAGAATAATCTCCACTTCTTTAAAAAAAACACTTTAATTATAAATCCAGTTTTCTATCAAAAGGAGATTAGATAGAAATTTTTCAATCTAACCTATAAATAGCCATGATTTATACTGATGCCTTTAACTTCACTTTATTAGTAGAGAAAATAGGTGTAATGATAATTATTGCTATTCTCATAGGAGCTGTGAGCATGAATGGACGTTCTTTAAGTATGCTAAGATGTGAAATGACAGATAATGGATATGTCCAAAGTATCTTTGCTTTGGGTTATACCCGCCAAAGGCAAAAGCAGCTATGGGAATTGCTATATGCAATATCTCATTTTGGTATCAAACTTTTCTTATCAGCATGGTTTATAAAATAATTATCATAGACTTTAATTTTATTACCCAAGAAATATATTAAAAATGTAGATCTTTTATAATTTCTTCAATTAACAGTAGACACTTCTTGATTACTTTCTAATTAAATCATTTCACTCCAAGACTTGGTAATTACAACAAGAAGTTATTAAAATTAGAAAACATTTGCTAACTCAGTACTTTTGATTATTAAGCCTTTATCGCTTAATATCACCAAACAGTCTATGAAGATATATGAGGTTGGAAACTGAATTTAATGTATTCAGCTATGATAATTAACCACAGGTGTTCCAAACAATGCAATGTCTCTTTCCTGTCACACAGTTTCCTATGAAATCTATTGTTTCTGTCACTGAACTGATTTTTCATCTTATTAAGGTATCTGTCTATTGACAACGTATTATAGCTCCTATTACAGGGAAGAATACTCTTGATATTATTCTATTCATCTGGAAGATATAGCAATGAATAATATAATTTATAGTAATCAGTCTCGATATAGCATAAAATGCTTTATACATATTTACATACCATATCCAACTACAGTGTGTCCTCATGTACATGAAAAGGAGTCAAGATTCAACAAATAATGCACTTAATTAGAGAGAATTCTGTTCAAGGACAGTATCACAAAAAAATTGGTATTGAAGTAAAAGAAATATTTGGATTCAGCGTGCTCAGAGAAGAGAAAGATCAGCAGCTTTCCATAATGTCAAAGGGGAAGGAGGAAGGGAGGGAGGGACGGAGGGAGGGAGGAAGCCTGTAACATAAACAGCTTATGTGCAACTTAACAATCATTTGACATGGGCTGAAGAGCTGAGGTGACCCAAGTCTGTCTCATATGGCGGTCTCCACTAACAAATGGGAAGAAATTTGCACTTTACAGCAATTGATAAAATTTCTTACTGCAAGCAGAGGAACAAACAAACATCTTGGATGTTTAAGGCTACTTTCATCTGTCTAGATGAATTCTACACCATCAACTCAGCTTCCAAAAAGAAAACTCCTATTTTGATCACCACTGAAGTTGTTTGCAATTAAATGCATGTACTCTCGAGCTGTTATTCTGATGGAGATGTTATGTGAAGGAGTCAGCCACACATAAAGAGTTGGATTAATCCTGCTAATTTGTGAAGCATCTAAGGGCTTAGATATAGTTACCTTCAGCTCCCTGTCTAGTCAATGAAGAGAGATAACTTCTTTCACCAGTTAACTGAGATCAGAGGAAGACTGAATTAACCTCTAGAGAAATTAAGCTCCTGCTTTTAACATCACAACGTTAACATCACAACGTTAACATCACAACATTGGATGATTATAACCAGTCAGGTGCTTAGGGAACAATGAATCTAGGCCTTTGTAAGTGTCCTCCTCAGTGTTTGGTTTGACAGCCTAAACAGGTCCTTCATTTTCAATTTTTCTGTTTTTCACCTGTTGACAGCAAAACTTGAAATCTGCTTGTGTTCAAAATTAAGAATTCTTCATGTTCTCAGGTGGCTTCTCTTTCCCCTTCAATCATCGTCTGATAAAGAAAGTAGTCACAGAAATTAAGTAAGAGCAAATTTGAAAAGTCTTTAAAAAAAAAAAAGGAAATTCATAGATACTTTTGTTTACCATAATTTTGATGCAAACCTCTGAATGAATATAATCTGAATCAACTCACCTTTTTAAAACAGTCTGAGAATCTTAGTGTTATTGGTTTAACTTTTGCACATTCACAGAGCATCAACAAGTCTTATCTGTCTTTTCTTATGGACCTCAATAAAGAGTCATAAGTCTTAATTAATGTGGATCATTTTAAGAACCTTAGATTAAAAGTGATATGTAAGTGAAAAAGCACTGCCATTAATGTTTATGTTCAATGCTCTGCAAGCTTACCAGATGGCTTTATTTATTTTTTTTATTTACTTATTTTTATAGGGAGTTAGTCATAGCAAAGAAAGTAAATAAATACTGGCATTATGGCTGTTTCTATATGACAGAGGTTTTGCATCACTTCACCTGATGATCAGAATATTTAAGTGACCCTGCCATTATGCCCTGTCCTCATGATGCTGCTTTTCCAATAATCTTCTTTACAGCCTCTCCTAATCCTGGATTCTTCTACCCCTGTAACAGATATCTGCAAATATGGTTGAGTCTTTTCCATTCTTTATTGCCCAGTATTAATTCCAGATCATTTATAAGCTGTACTGCAGCAGGCTTTGATAACTTCAGCAGAGTTATGTGTTACTCTGGCTAGGAAGCAACCTGTTCTTTCTGACAGCTACTCATAAGAACCCACAGAAAATCAAGTTCTATTTTTTGCTTACTTGTGGCTAAGCAATAAAAGAATAAAAATATTTGAAAGTATGACAGATAGAGGACAAAACACTATATGTGAACGTTCTTTAAAACAAAATCCAATGTTGCTTTTATTTTTTATCTTTTTTTTTCTCCTCAAGGCATTCAATTTGCCACACATTTTATTTTTTATCATTATATAGAAAGAGGGAGCTCTTCCTACCTACCGCATTTTAGGGGTTTTCCATAGCAGTAAGATATTGCCAAACAAAAATATCAATGAATACATCATTTATTTGCATCTCTCTGACCACAAATGCATTGTACATTGGAGCATGTCCAGCGGAGGCCACCAAGACGATTACAAGGATGGAGCAACTCTCGCATGTGGGATGGCTGAGAGAGTTGGATTTGTTCAGTATTGAAAAGAAAAGGCTTCAGTGTAACCTAATTGCAACTTTCCAGTACTTGAAGGCAGACAACAAGTGAGCTGGAGAAGAACTTCTTTCAAGAGCATGTAGTAACAGGACAAGAGGGAATGGATTCAAACTGAAGAAGAGTAGGTTTAAATTGGTTATTATGAAGAAATTCTTTAATGTAAGGGTGCTGAGGCACTGGAACAGGTTGAAGTTGTGGCTGCCCTATCCCTAGAACTGGTCAAGGCCAGATTGAAAGGGGGATGGAGCCACCTAGTCTAGTGAAAGCTGTCCCTGCCTATGGCAGGGGGATGGAACAAGATGATCTTTAAGGTCCCTTCCAACTAGGGCCATTCTATTGTTTTATGAACATATGAAATTAAATCCTTCCTTTTTCAACCAAAATACTACTAAATTCATGGAATTAATTCAGTTCTGTTTTGACATAATTCAGCTGATAATGTTGATGCCCTTGATTTTGAAAATTCAAAAGATATTTTATGTTTCTGAAAGAAGGCATGGACTTGTTCTTGAATATGAACCCCCCACTATGAACTACTCATGGGTAGCCAGGACTTCACCTTCCTTTTCTTTTAGCTGAAATTTGGACAATCTCACTTACTTTTAGTATGACCCAGCAATCCCACGGGGTCCCATGGACCAGATCACTATATCTACTTCAAGATAAGGCCTTCTGGATCATTTGCTAGAGCACAAATCTTGTGTTCTACCTGCCATCTCCCCACTATGACTATCTCACTACTAACAGGCAACCTCTTTCAGAAGGGCTTCCTTAGGCGATGATTGTAGTCTTACTGAGATGCACCTTTGTCTTGCAGATGGATGACTTTGATTTCAACATAATCAGACATGGTGTAAGATCTTGCTGGACATGCATGTTCATAGCTTTTGTTTGAATCGGGGCTTTGTAATTTCACCAGAAGACTGAGACTTCAGTCCAGGAAAAAGTACTAGACATCATGACATCGTTAATCCACCATCAAACTTGTAGCAGCATTGAATTAAGAAATTCTAGAGAAAAGGCAGTAATTAAGAGATTTGACAGTTAAGACAATAATTAGGAGAAGCACTTTCTAACTTCCTCTGATGTAATGGCTTGCTCAGTCCTTTGCAGATATAAGAAATGGAGTCAAAGGTTGGACTCTGATCTTGGAGGTCTTTTCCGACTTAAATAATTATAAGATCCTCTGAAAAGAAAAAAAAAAAACAAATATACCAGATTAAAGGGAAAATCTGCGTGCTTACATATGTGACATCAATTCTCCACAACCATGATATACACATTACACCACATTACCTTTGTTTTAAATATGCCCTTAAAAATCTGAAGTGTTTCTTACTTAAAAATATCAAATCCCTGCTGAGCTACACTTAATGTGTCTCACCTGCCTATAAATACTCTTCCTGCTCACCATTTTTGGGCAGGAAAATGTTCCCCTATATGATTATTGGAGCTGATAGGAAATTTTTCAACATTTGTTGACATTGCTGTCAGAAAAGACTGATTCATTGAAGCTAAAACTTCTCAGAAACTTGGTGTATTTAGTGGATCTTAGCTATGTCAGGAAATAGTCACAGCTGCCCCATAAAATTCAATATTCCAATAATGATGGGAGACTCATGTTCAAATGTCTAGTCTGCTTATTTCTGAAAGCAGACTGTTTCTCCCACATCAGAGAAGGGCTTCACACACAGTATATTGAAGAGTTAGGTCCTTCTAGTTGACTGTAGTTTAGGAACTGAAAATATCAGCTAGAATGTTTGCTTGTTTGCTATCCAGTTCTTGTCATGAGTGATTCTCAGGACAGAACTTCTAAACCTTTTATATTTTTCAGTCAGTTTTTCTGATATAGCATGCTGAAAAAAATTAACAATAAGTAAAATTGTGGACTAGGTCCTGACCTCAGGCTCTAGCTTTAACAACACCTGTAAAATCAATTTAATTTCTCCAAATTTACACAAATGTAATTGACAACAGAACTCAGCCTTTTATCTCTCCATGTATCATCACTCTCAGTACTCCCCAAGTGCTAGTGCCACCACACTGCCACTGAGGATAGATCATCAGGGTGAAATGAATTTCTTAGCGATTTATTACATGATCCCTGCTGAAATACAATTCTCGGATAAAGGCACAGAGCTTCCTTCCAGAGCCACAGATCTCAGCTGTGCTGCTGTGGCCTCCACACTTTCGTCAGTCTAAATTATTTGTTGCAATTTAATTAGTCTAATCAAAAAGCCCAGCAATTCTTGTAACTCTGTTCAAGAAAGAGGAGAGGAAAAAAATCAGTGCTTTGTTTACTTACAATGGTGCTCCCGATGCATGAAGACACACCAAAATAACTGCTGTTTATTTTACAAGATGGAAAAAATATTGAACGCCCTCTGGTCATAGAAGCCATTTTCTTTTGGGATTACAAGTGCAGAGATGAATTAGGTACACTTAGGATCAATATCTGTTTCTCTTCTCGGCTCAAGATGGGATTTGTCAAAATTCGAGAGCAGCTTCTATTGAGTGTCAGCTACAAATCCTTCCAGTACTGAGTCATATACTCATTGAAAGTTGAAATATAAATGGCAAAGGGCTTTTTCAGCTACAATGTCCGAGGTCAGAATGGTAGATCACCTTTCTTCCTTCTTTTTAATGAGCTTTGGTTTGATGAAGTGACCTTGCAGGTCTGGAATGTAAGGACGCAAAGGGTCTCTACAAGCTCTGGCTATGTCTGATTCCATGTAGCAACCACTCCAGGAAGCAAAAAGCGCAAGACAGTATAATGGAGCATTAATAACTGAAAGATACAGCACATTGAAAAGACTTTAATTGAATCTTGAATGTGGTTTGAATGCAAGGGGAAGAAATAGCTATGGCTACCACATTTTGGCATGGTCAACAAGTGTTAACCAGCTTCATGACATTCCTGAATGTTGCATATGAAAAATGAGGAGTGCTGCACTGTTGAGAATGTTAATGTCTATGGAAACACCCTCATTTTTAGATGAGGTGGGGTCCTAGTTCACAGAACAGAAATCCAGGAATCTTGAAAGCAGACCAATGCTCCGTCACCTATTTGGAAACTGAAACAATCTCTGAAGACAGAACCAGGATGAAAAATCAAAAAGGCTCATCCTTCAAGATTGGATTTTATTGTGCACTTTGGAAAAATATATCTTTTCTAGCAGAACAAACCACTCCCAGATTCCAGTTGATCATAGAATTTCAATTTGGCTTCTTGGTCAGGGTAAAAGTAGTTAAAAAAAAGGGAATGTAACCTAGATCCAAGTTTTGGGTTGGCTTTTTTCTGGGAGGTGGAGGGGGATGTTCTTCAGAGTTTTTTTGCTGTTTGTTTCATTGATTGGTTTTCATTTTTTGTGGATTTTTGTTTGTTTGGGGTTTTTTATGTAGTTGGTGGGGTTTGCTTTTGTTGTTGTTTTTTTTATAAATAAAATAAAAAGCAATAATAGTAGAAAAATTTCTCAGTTGCTTAGTAGTTTGAAAAGTTTCCAATTTATTTTTGGGATGTGTGTTCAATACTGGCTTTATAAGACTCCTTTTGACTTTAAATATCTTAGTATGAGGGTGGATAGTTACTGTAAGGAGGGTGAGTCTGCAAAATAAGAAGTCATTATATAAATGGATGGACACAAACCATTTTTTAAGAACACGTGACAATCAGGTTACATATCATGATATTCTGTGTAACATCATAAAATTCACTCAGTTCTGCCTGCAGATGCAGAGACAGAAAGATATTTCCCTGTAGTATCACTTTGCATGATTGAAGCACATGCTGAGTTACCTTTTCCATTTAGGAAGATATGATTCATATCTGGGATATCTGTGTGTCATGAAGCACTGTTTTGGAGGAAGCTGAGTCTTCAGCAAGTGTGTTGTGTTGGTGCACCTTTAATTGTCGAAAACATCGAGTCTGTGCCTTGTTTATGCATTATTACCTTAAAGAAATTAACTAGGGAATTGGTATTGAAGGAGCTGATTCTTTTTGTTAAGTGGAAAAAATACTGTATAATTAATATTGAAGCCAATAACAAAGAAAAACTAGGCTTCCCATCCTTGAAACTTCACTGACTGGAAAAATTAGCCTTCTCTCCCTCTTTCTCACTCTCCCTCTCTTTTTCTCTCTATGTCTTTATTTTTTTTTAATTATAACTTGCTGAAGCACTCATTAATACCCTTTAATCTCCTTTAATAACTACCCTATCCTAGATTTTTCTAAGCATCCTTTTGCACAGCATCCACAAATCCAAGAATGAATTGCTGTTAAGATTGACTGACTGATCACTGAGCTCTGCCAATTTACTGATCCATGGCTTGTTCCTGCGGTTCTTTGGGTTCATTGTAGACTGAAGGGTGGGAGGGGAATGGGAAAGGCAGTTATTCTCTCCTGTAGAGCTCACACATGTACTCAGCTCATCTGACTCAGCCTTGTGAGGTGACAATAGCACTTTTAGGAGTCCACTGAAGTGAAAGACAGGTTAACCTTGTAATGCCCAGGGATAGCAGAGCCATTTTTGCATTCCAGTAAAGGTATAGAGCAAGATAATGGAGACAGAGTGATAAAATAACTGACTTATGGCCCTGGAGTTCTCTGATTACAATTTACCTACCTACATTTAAAGAGGTGGGGAAAGGGAAAGGGAAAGGGAAAGGGAAAGGGAAAAGGAAAGGGAAAGGGAAAGGGAAAAGGAAAGGAAAGAGAAAGGAAAGAAAGAATCAAAATGATCCGTGGTTGGTCATATTTCCTTATCCCTTAAATGTCTTGTATAATTTCCTGTAGATGTTTTGTAAGAGATAATTTCTCTCAAGGACCTCACTAAGTCTTCCTCATCCATTTTTGGTTACTATGTTTGCAGGGTGGAGTCTTTTTATGAAACCAACTGGAACAGAACCCTACCAAAAATGATCTATATATGAAATTCTGCCCATAGCTGTACTACAGTTGTTAGCTGCCAATAATCCTGTAATCTACGACATTTCTGGATCTGATTCAATACTGATTTCTAACTGGAAAATGCAGAAGTAACCTGGTAGCATATTGAATGCATGTGTTTAATACCTGCCATAAAGTTTGATTTGCAAAAAATGTATGACAGGTGGCTCAAGACAGTAGAGAGGCAGGCATTCTAAAATCAAGATATATGGCCAAAAATCATGATATATGCAGATGGTACAAATAGTTGGACTTTCTTCAACTTCCTGCTTATAGTCTCTGTTAGAAAGAGCTTTGTTTAAAGCATTGAGTGAATAACAGAACAGAACATAAAGATGTAAGAGAGGTATCTGAGCTGACAAGTCCTGTTCCCTGATACTAAATGCAATTATACCTTATGCATTCTATACAATTATCAGGTTCTTCTTTAAAATTAGTCATTTTCCACAGTAATTACTTCTATTATTATCACATTATTTCAGAATATTTCTTTTATTGTTGTTATTTTATAGCCAGATTAGAAATAACCATGATAAGTGGAAAAAAGGTATTTTCTTTTCCTTTTCTTCATTTTTTTTTTCCTAAGCAAAGGAAAAACAATGTTTTGATTATCCAGTAATTTCAAATTTTGGTCTAGCCATAACAGTCAGCTGACATTTACCTATGGAAAGATAAATACATAAGAATGTACAAAAGACAGAAGAAAAGCAAACAAAGACACCCCCAAAACTCTGCTCCTGTACTGTCACAAAAAATTACAACAGCAGTGGTAGAAAATTTATAAATCACAACTCTGGTCATGAGTCACTTCATTCTCTGCCAGATTGCTTGTCTGGTTAAGTCAAATGATATTTGGCACTGGGTTATTCAGCATCTGTACTTTCAATTATATGTTATGATGCTAAGGTAGTTGCCAAACAATTTTTTTTCCCGGTAGTCCAGAAAATATTAAAATTATGTCCAAAAATTATATCCAGATCCATAGGTGCAAGGTGAAAAGTAAACCACATGAGAATGTGAACTGCACTCTAATAAATACACTGAGTTACATGCTTGGTAAACAGAAGCTAAAATGAAGAAAACAAGATTGAATTGGTATATCTCAAGTGTTTGACCAATCTCAACACAGACTCAGGAATAAGTTAGTCAGTGTATTTCTGTCTTGGAATACATCTGCCTTGAGCTGTGTCCAGATTAATAAAACAGTGAGTTTAAGCCAGTTCCACAACTGACAAAGAATTATGATGCCTATTTAGAGATGTTTAAAAGAAGTGTCAGGTTGGGAGGTTCTAAATTAGGAACTTCAGCAGGTTAGATTTTCTCTGTGGTCAATGGAAAAGATGCTCCATAGATTCACTGAGCACTCCTGAGATATGAGGGACCTGCAGCTGATGTATATTTTTTTTCCCATTATGATCAGAACAGGAAATAATGGCAACTGTTCTTCTTATTTGACCACCTAAAATTAAGTAAGAAGAAAGGAAAACGTATAGAGAGGTGTTTTTCCTTACTTTTGATCTTTTTGGGAAATACTATTTTTAAAAAAAACTATGATACATGCAAATGTTTAAGGGGAAAAAATCACACAGAATAGAATCTTATGAATAAATAGAGATCCTTTACGTTTCAAAAAGAACTGATCTCCAGTAAATTTAGAAAAAAGGCCACATTTAACTGAAAATTTATATTAGAACTGTACAAGAATAAGGATCATTTCAGTTTCTTATCCAAGAATTTTGTTTCTGATCCTGGACTAAAAGAAAAAAATTGAAAAAAATCAAAGTATTTCAGGACTTTGAAAAAAATTCAGCAGTTTGCAAAGGATTAGATCAAGCCAATAATAATTTCCAATCATAGTCAGAAATTTCAGGGAACTGGGCAGAGGCATCATTTTCAGTGAAAGAGATAAACTAAATCAATCAAACAAGTGAAAATCCATCTTAATATGTTAAACAAAATTCTGAGGGTTAATTAAAGAACAGTGCAATACTATTAAGAGATGTCGAACTCATAGACAACAGCTTCATGACTTCTGTGAAGTGATTAATTATATGGATAATTAATGACAAAGAGAACTATTAGATTCAAAACTTAGGCTTTACCTTGAATATTACTCAGAAGTGCCAGCCTGTTACAGAATTAAAAAAAATCTTACCTCATTTATGTATATTTGATTATTATATTTCAAGGAAATTTTTGGGACACCTACCTATGTAAGCCATAGTGTGAACAGAGGTTCGGTGTCAAGGAAACATGAAAACTTAAAAAATCATTAGTATGAGGAAAAATATTATTTTACTAATTCTCAACTATCTTAACGAAAATGTCTAACATACTGTTAGTACATAACTGTTATTAACACAAGATTACCTTACTGAATAGAAGGCAAAAGGTGGTTTCTATTTAAGCATGCTTTCTGATGGCAGCCCACAGACACTTTTTAACCCATTTCTCAAATCTGAGAAGTTTCTCAGTTCTGAGTCTTCGTATCTTGAAAAGCAGTCATCTTATTTTACATTTTTGTGACTAAAACCAAGCAGGTTGTATACTGTCTCTAGTTTTGCTCTCACTTCACTAATCAGCCATCTGTATTGTTGGTTTCAGACACTTTTAATATTTTGTAATACTGAATAACTCATTACTTACTACAGCAAATGGCATAGAACAAAAGACTAGATCAATAATAGACATGGGTATTCCTTCAAAGAGTGCAAATTCTAGCACAACGAACAATGGCATCTGAGAAACAGAGGAATTATGTGAGTTAAAAAAATGGAATTAAAATTTTTTACATAGATGGAAGGCATGGGTTCCACTGACTTGCATCCTAGACTAAAAGAAAGGAGACAGATTTATTTCCTTACTTTTATTGTTGTGTGTTAATGGACAAGCTGCTTCACTGGCTCAGTTCTCTCTCTGGTTGATTATATTCAGACTGGCATTCTTCAAGGACATGCATCAATTCTGTATCTGCACAATGCCACCCTGAATCCAGTCATAGGCTTTTAGAAATGACTGAAATACAGATAGTAAGAAAAAAAGGAGACTTACATCTCAGCTGTAGTGGAGTGGGTTTAGTGTTCTGCAATGCTTGGCTGCCTTATTATTAATTAACAAACAGAAGCACTATGTTCCTTCTTTCTTTTCCCCTCCTTGATATGAGTTGCAGCATGAAGGCAGCTCCTACCAAAACCACTTTTTAATTTCATGGTATAAATTGAGGTTTTTACGCTAGTTAGCAATAAATAAACAAAGACTTTCTGAATGATTGAAATGGAATTTCTGAAGGAAAAAGCAACAAATAATTAGACTTCTATATCACTAATTATTATTGGTGACTTGAACAAAATTATATTTCTGGCCTATAGAATTTCTAATCAGTAAAGTCACAGCATCATAATATGATCTCTTCAGACAGATTTATTTTTCAGATGACTGGTTCCTAATGCCATTTTGGCATTGCACAATTCTGCAATGGTTAGTTATATTTATCTCCTGCCTTTAAATATATTGTTTACTATTTTTACAAATTATTCTTTGTAGCATGGTAATGAATAGAAGCTATAGTCACAGGTTAAGGGTGAAGTGCACCAGGAATTATACTAAAGGGGAGTTAAAGCCTGTCCCTGATGCAGATGTTGCAATTTAAGAAAATTATATAACATTCAGATATACTACAAGCCCATATTTCTAAGCCATATTTTCCTATTAGAGTTATTCCATATATTTGTAAATGTCTGTGGAAAATAATCAAAGCAAGAAACTTGTACTTGGGGCATTTTTGGACTCAACAACAAAGTAAAGAAATTGCACCTGGGAGGTCTCTAGTTAATGATGCCATGGTTAACACTAGACAGTCAAGGCCTTTAATTTAAAAGCCTAGTTACCACAGCTGACAAATCAGCCTTGAGGAGTGTCCATGAACTGCTAGGTCTTTTCTAAAAGTGAGTGATTCAACATAAAAGGAGCATGTCACATTCTCCCTTATGCCTTTCACTTAGATGTAAACATGGAAAAACATCGTATCAAAATCATCCTTCATATTAAAGATTAATGGCGTTTATAAAGTTCAGTCAAAAAGCTAAATGTGGTTTGTGTCTCTTGATAATGTAGTTCAGCCCATTTTAGTTGCAACTGAAAGCTCAAATTTCCCTGGAAAACTGGAAACTCAAAGTTCTATTTTGATTTTGCTGAAAGAGAAAGCTATGTATCTTGAGTATGGACCTCTGTTATCAATGTGGCAATCAGTGTAACCAGAGCCCATTGAGACAAATAAATAGGAAAATGAGATGGCTAGGTAATAAATTTTGAGATGGTGAATAATGATAGGAAAATGGGATGACTAGCTAATAAATTTTGAGATGATGGAAGATGTTATGCTTTGGGATGACAAATATTTTGAATGTAAAGCTTGTGTACTTAAACAGTTACAAAAATTACAAGGACCCTCTATTTTTTCAGCTGCATTCAGGACTGTTAATGAAGTGGAGAGCCAACACCAAATTAGGGTGAAATGATGAGCAACATGTAGGTGGCAAGACACGGACATGTTAGCATGTTGTGTCCTTTCATTCACATCTAATGAGGACTGTGGTATACTTTGCTGAAATTCAGTAAAAAAGGAAAAAAGATAACACAGATTGAAAGACTTAGGTAATTACAGAAAATATTCACTAAAAGCTTTCAACTAAAGGCCACATCTCTGAATAAGGACTTCCCTCTCCTAGCTGGAGACTAGAAGACTTTTGGACCAGTTTTCTACAAGCTGGTAGAACATTAGAGAGTATCAAATATAGTTGACCTGTTCCTGTGTTCTTCCCTAGTCATTTGCTTTTGGTCACTTACAGAGACAGCACACTGGCCAGGCTCAGTACTGGTTCAATCCAGTTCTGTTATCTTTATATTTCTGTGGCATGATGTGAAAGAGTGGAGCAGAAGAAAGCTGAATGCACATGGGGCCTGAACAAACCCTAGAGGTGCCGGTAAGGAGATGAAAATGGGTCCACATGGGAGTGCACTGCTATACCCAGCATGAAGAAATAGCATAGAGAGGTTTTGTGTCTCAAAACCTGTGGCATGGAGAACCCACCAGGTGGAAAAGCCAGTACTTGCAGCACTGCAACAGGTGATATAAAAACAGATTGTAGATTCTGAAACCTTACTGGAGAGCCTCATCACATCGGAAGCAAATGCTGCCAGCCATTCCCATACAAATGACTGCACCTGGCTGGGATACAGTATACTAAACAACTGCAGAAAGCAACAAATCACCGGTCTGTTTGTGACAGGTCATCCCAGCTAAATCAAGTTGTCATTTATTTTTGACTTGCTCTTGCCCCAGGATCAGTAGCTGTTTCTTTCAGGTTGAGAATGGAGCAATTTGAAAGTGCAAAAGCCTATTAGAAAAAATGGCATGAAGGGTTAGTTATAGCAGTGGCAGTTGCACTTTGTCATCTGTAGTTAACCCTTTTGCCCCGGGGTTTCAGAGACTTTTTGTATGGTTCACAGGTCACTCAGAAGCTTTGCTGCAAGTAAGCATTTAAAGGTGAAACCTGGGAGCAAAACTGCCAGGAAGGCATGGCAGGAGGTGTCTGTGTGTGTGGCACAGGGGAGTTGTTAATCCAGATAATATTTTAAATGGCAAGGAGCTCCCTTGTGTTTGGGGACAGGGAGGAAGGTGAGGGGTGTGGGGGGGAATTGCTTCTTGTGTTGTAGCAAAAAAATGCCAATCAGTTAGGGGAAATAGACACTTTCAAAGAGGGTTTCAGTTTTTTTAGTTAGATCCCCTACATCACTACTGCCCTTTGTAGTCTTACACAAACCAGACAGTCCTGCTGAATCCTGAACTCAGTTGTATCAGCAGCTATGAGCGAAAAAAAAATAACATAAAAATTATTTGTATGAAGTTTTCCCCATTTCTTCAGAAACAAGAGGAGGTAAGAGGAAGTGAAATGGATTGTTCTGTAAGGAAACCAAACAACTCTTCTGTGGACAGGGTGTTTAAATTAAATATTAGGAAGAAACTCTTTGAGGGTGAGGGTGGGGAGGCCCTGTTACAGGTTGCCCAGAGAAGCTGTGGCTCCCTCATCCCTGGAAGTATCCAAGGCCATGTTCAGAGGGACTTTGAGCAACCTGATCTAGTGGAAGGTGCTGCTGCCCAAAGGGTTTAGAACTAGATGATCTTTAAGGTCGCTTCCAACCCAAGCCATTCTGGGATTCTATGGTCCAGGCTCATAACCAGAAAACCAGTGCCTGACATCTGTGTATAGAGTCTGGTGTTTAAAGGAAAGGTTATTAAATCTGTGGCTTCATATTGTTTACCTGTTGTGTTTCTTGTTCTGCTTTTCTGAATACTTTATTACTTGACTATATTTGCCTCATACCAATAGTAAAATTAGGACAAAGATTTCCATAATTTTCTTATTACTCATTCCCTTTCTCTCTCATGCTATCTCCAGGAGATCATGAATGCCTGTGACAGTGCAAGTGCCTATACTGTTACTTTGCTATAGCTTTTTCTCATCCCTTTTTACTTGGCTTTTCTAAATTTCCTTAGGCATCTTAAGTTTACTTTCAAAACAAAACAAGGCTGACAGATTTGGACTCATCTCTGATATTTTGAGGAAGCAATAGGAGATAGAAAAGAACCTTTAACAATTCAGAAAAGAGAGACTTTTTGTTGCAAGTTTGGTAATGGTGTGAGCTCAACCCTAGTCTCTGCTGAATTGTTAAAATGCGAAAAGAAACTTAGCTAAATGGGCAGTGAATGAGGGGAGCTGGATGCACCGTGCAAGCAAAGTGAAAACTATCAATCACCATCTATTTCTCCACTCCTGGTATTTGAGCAGTGTTTCAGATGTTCTGGAGAGATTAGCTCAGAATAAGTAAATGCCAAAATGGAAGCTGTCTACATATATCCATCCAGTGTGCCAGCCGAGCTAATCACACTGTGCTTTATAGACTGACCACTTTGGTTCCAGCTCTATCAGGGATCTCTCAGACATAAATTTAGCAAGGTAGATGAATCTGACTTCTCTCAGTTGCAAGTTCTATGTCCTTGGAGCAAGTTGTCATGCAGATACAGAATGAAGATATCTGACTTGGAGATTTGACCTTCTAAACAGGCAAAGTAAATGAGAAACTATGAAGATTTCCTGCAATCACTCCGTGGATTATGTCTTGATTTCTAATACTTCATGGATCACAGGTCGAGAAGGACTGAGCTAGCTTAATATGAAAGCTGTCATCTAAAGCAAAACATGAGCCATGAGCCCACTCTGTGGATTTCACACATGATTAGAGGGGATATCCTCAGGCTGTAAAGTCAATTCCCTGTCATTTTACAAAACCCATTTAGTAAACAGTTCCTGATTCCTTGTATTATTTTGTAGCTTTGAAGAATATTTTACTTGAGCAAATTGGGCCTTCCTTCTGGATAAGTAATTGCAACACTCCAGATCAACATAATATGTTCTCACTCCACCCAGTTCCATGACACCTGGTCTGACCTCTTCCAAAGCAATGGTCCTTTGGATCTCTCATTCAATGAGGAATGACCAGCCCCTTTAATCATCTAAATATAAAATAGAAGCAGCATGGAAACTATGAGTTCTCCTTATCCTGAGCATGGTGCAATTGACACATAGTCGGTAGAGCAGTCACTAAAGGTCAAAGGCAAATGTCACTTGTTAGGGCATGTTTTGTCCTGCTGAAAAGACACCAACTGCAAGCAATCACAGTGACAACCCTTAGCGATTTCCTCAGGAGTGAAAGAGAACCCCACAGTGCTCAGGTGAGATTCTTCTCCTTCCAAAATAGAAAACAACAGCAGTAGAAGAGAGACTCAGATGCTGCAAAAATAGTCTTGGAGGCAGAAAGCAAGAGAGATGGTGGTATAACCTAAGACCTGGGAGGTTATAGAAGAGTTGCAGCAGAAATGGTAAAGAGTAGGAAGCACCCATATGCTAGGAGGAGAATCACACAGGTGGGAGAGAAGCTGAAGTGATATAGGTTTAGTTGCAAGTACTCAAAATAAAGGAAAAAAAATACATTGAAAGCAGCAAGCTACAGCCATGAAAAGAGGGGAGATTTTCCTCCTCAGAAAGAAGATAAAGTATTCTGAGATGCAGAAGATGGAGAAACTGAACCAGAAGAAGAAAAAAAAAAAAGCAAGCAGTGAAAAAACAGGACCACATCTGCACAGGTGGTCACTTCAGGGAATTGTTCATGTTCTTCTTTTTCTCCAAATAATCATAAAAATCACTTATGAACTCATAAGTTCATAATTACTATCCAGCATGTCCTATAAAGGAATATGTGACAGAAGAAGAATACCATGCTGTATTTTAGCAGCACATGTGCTTAAGTTTTTCAATCTTTATCAAACTTTCTTTGCAAATGACTCTGACATGCATTCCTGTAAAAAATGGGGATGTGGAAGCATGAGAAGCAGGAATGCAACTGGCTCAAAGTCAGAAGTTTGAGAGTAAAGACAAGGGAAAAGATACAGATAATCTAAGCCCAAAATCTACAGAAAACCTAAATGCACCTCATAAGAGAATCAGCAAAAAGCAGAATGCAAAGAGTAGAAACTGTGGTCTTTAAAACTGTTGCTCACAGCCTATCCTTTGCTACAGGTTAGTAGTTTGTCAGTATTTCCTCACAGTGGGTTTTGTTCTCCAAACCTTTAAACTACAGAGTGAGCATAGCTGTGAAATACAGATGGAGATCTGAGGCCTTGATGAGGCCAATCTCTGTCTGGATATTCAGTGTAGTGCAAAACAAACTTTGTGACTTTGTCTTCTGTATCAGGTTGATGTTACTCGCTGAATGTTAACACTTGACAATCACTCTGCATGATTTCTGCACTGCACCTCTATGTGAATATCTCACATTTCATTACCTTCCTCCCAGTGTAAGCATTTTAACCAGGTGAACACCATTCTAGAGCAGTGTCCTTACCTGCAGGAGGACTTTGGAGATGTGGCAAAGCGGCAGGATGTTCAAGGTTACGTGACTCAGTGTTGATGCAGAGCAAAGATGGTGCTTTCCTTTGTGCCAGAACAACCTCTGCTCTTTCTGTGCCATACCATACTGATCCTCCAGACTCCAAACTGGTAGTTATACCACACCACATACATATATAATGCATACATGCTCATATATGTGCCCAGATACACACTCCTTCACATACACACAGGGCTAAAACCCACCTGAATCAGCAAGGTGATTAACTGAATGAGAAACAAGAAGGATCAAGAAACGAAAGTCTATGCTTGCATTAGCTTTGAACTACTCAGCCAGATGCCTTTTGTATTACAGTGGTTTAACATTGTTAAATGCTATTGTTCACAATGTAGTCATGCTTATCACGGCTGACTAGTCAAAAACAGTAGGGAAAAAGGCATATCAGCATTAGAGCTGTTTAAAAAATATAAGGTAGTAATATTTGAAGGAAAAGTTGAAGTTTTAATAATCTACAGATTTATACATACTTTTTTCCTATTGATTTTTAATTTCTTTTCCCTTTCAGTTTTTTTAATGCGTTTTTCTCTTGTGCTGTTTACACTTGCTGTCTCACTGGTGTAATTTCTTTGTTGTCTGTTGGCTTCTCGGTGAGAAACCTAAAACCTATTGAGAGGCAAAGATATTATTGTCAGCTTGCAGTATATTGTGACTCAGATTCTTTTAAAAAAGGGCTACACAATAGGGAGCAAAGATCCCATTCACCCTTTCAGCTGTTATGGGGACATATAGAGGGAAAAATACATTATTCCTGAAACCTAATTATCATATTGGTCTGAAGAAACTTCCAGATGACAGTCTAGCCTTGGCAGAAAACCATCCAGAGGAAGCCTCAAGACAGGTGGGCCCTGGAGTTAGATAGTCTATGTAGACAAAAGCAGCCTAAGAAGAAACAGGAAAATAATTTCTTGAGGATCCTGATAGAACTAGGTAGAGTTTGTTGAAACCCAAGAAACCACAGTCAATTGAAGAACAGAAAATAAGTCTTCTTGTCCTTCTTGAGTGAAAGTATTATCCTACAAACGAGTTTGCTGACACACTGTTTGGGTTTTAAGCTGTCTCGCATTCAGATGTCTTTTTTTAAACTATATGTAACTTTAATATGTGTCAAATTAAGTCTCTGGATAAGAATTGAGAAGTCTTTGTGTGTTTTTCTGATCACTTTAGGAACCTCCAATTTAGATGAGAGACCCAAGGAGACAGGACCTTCTCACTCAAGCTTGTGCTTCTCTTTTTTCAGTTGTAGATAATTTTTTTCCCTATTACTTGAACAAACTATTATTTCTCCACATCTGATTTCTGTGAAGTGGATCTGGGGAGAGATAGAACCATCCTACATGTCTCAAGAAATTCTGTCCACTTGAAATCTCTTGGTCAATTTTGCAGAGCAGTGATGTTTGAAAAAGTGATTTCACTCATGCATTCAAATCTTCACAGATATCAGTGAATAAGTGAAAATTAGATTGTTTCTGGAGTCCCTAAACACACATGAATCCCTAAACACACATGAATCCCTAAACACACATGAATCCCTACACAGTCTCTTTCTCTCACCCAAACACCTGATTGTATCCATGTTATATGTATGTATGCCTAACTGAGGGCGCACACAGGTGGAGATTCATATGTGATTACTTTGGCAAACACATACACCATTTATAAAACTGCTGTGGCATACAATATGTGACAACAGTTCTAGGTGAAACCAAGCCAGAATTTAATTATTTATTTAATCAGTGACTGCTCTGAATACGTGAAAAGGCAATCTTATCCCAGGTAAGAAAAGCTCCCTTTTTAAAAAATGATATTCAAAAAACTGACTGAATCTAAGTTCAATTATTTTTTAAGGTAATTAACTTAAAGATGCATTAACTGCAAAAGGCAAACTGCTTAAACCAGCTTCCCCAGCTTAAGATTTTTTTTTTGCTGTTGTTTGTTGTTTGGGGTCTTTTTGTTTAAGAAACAGCATATTTTAGCTGTTATATATTTTTCCCAATTTTGGCTTTCAAGCTGAGACATTTCTGTGTTTGGGAAGTATTCTTTTAAATGGACAACTCTATTTATTACAAAATGATATTTTCAGAAACCAATTTTTTTTAAAATTGATAAATCTCTCAGCCTTACTCTTAACTGAAAACTTTCAGGTCTCTATGAATAAAGTTAAATAAGTTTTGGGTTTTATATTTATAGCTAAGAATATCAGAATAATTGTTTCCTAATATTCAGCTTCTCTGGGAAAACAAATATTTTGGGATCACATTTCCAAATTTAAGCAATGCAAATGGTTAAACAAGATTGTTTTCAAATTGATAGCAAGTAAGCAAGGATCTTCAGAGCAAAATTAGCCAGCTGAGATAGCTGGGATTTTTTTCAATATGTTTCTCTAAAACAGAAAACACTGAGTTTTCCAAATATCACTTCATATATATCAAACATATCACTTCAGCAGAATTTCAGGCTGGTCCAAGACGGGATCTGGAACAATGAATGACAGCACCTTGCATAGATGGTTCAGTGCATCAGCTTTCTGGAAATGAAAAAATCCATCTCAAGTCCCTACTCTGTCATATGCCAACACAAACTAGAATAAGACTCCCTTCCTTCTCAGGCAGACACAACACCAGGTCTAGAACCTCTTTACCACAATAACTTCAGATACATTCAAGTCCCAGAGGATCAGAGATACAACTAGGATTTGAATTTTTTTCTTTCAGGCAGTAATCTGGCTGAAATCCACTCTCAAACTACGGATTGCAAGAGAGACACATCCAGTAATCTGGCTACTCCCCTTGGAGGGAGAGAGTGCCTGTAGCACAGGAAAGCACCTCTGAGGGTTCAACAATGTCACCTAAAAAAGCTGACTGAAAGTGCTAGCCTACTTAAGAAGAGATTCCTCATTTAGCTAATGATAGCTGAGATTAATTTCATCCTTGGTTTTCGCTGTTCTGAAGAAAGTGACACCAAATCTTTGCTGGAGGTCCAGAAGGCTATGGGTTGTTCTTCTCCATCTTCTTCTTATCATGTATCACCTCATTTTCCAGCAGCAATGAATGCACAGAAAGGCTTAGCACACCAGAAAATACAACTTATGCCTCTTGCTCTTCAGCACCCATCATGTTGCCCTTTGAGATATAAATATGTGACCTTATTTTGAAAAGAAAATCCTTCCTAGCTGCTTTTCAGCTCCATCACTTATGCATTATAGACTTTCTAGTCAATTGCAGCATAATCTCATAGGAATTTATTATGCATCCTGTATCTAAAACAGTATGTACCCTCTACAGAGAACATCAAAAGGTAGTTAATAGAGATGTTAAATTATTATTGGTTGAAAGGAGCCGATGCCCTAGAGTAATCAGATTCTCTCTTTCTCTCTCTCGCCTCATATACTATATATTATATATACAATTAATAGTGCACATATATCAGTCTCCAAATAGATCTCTATAAAATGTGCTTGAATGTTAGAGGAGCTGATGTATTAAACATGTGGAACCAAGCAAAGATGTCACAATAAGGTATATTACAAATACTAGCAAAAGTGTTGATGGATAAGACAACGGAGACACTGTAAGTCCCAAAGGAAAAAGAAAAAAAAAACTTAAAAAAAACCCCACACCTAAAAATAAAGCATTATATTATTTCCTACTCTCACCATTTATTTGTGGGAGAAGACAGTAACGGTGCCACTGACTGGAATGAATAACTGCTGGTATTTATTAATGGTCAGGAGAAAATGTCAAATGCTTATACTGAAATAATTACTTATTGCCAAAGATCAGGAAAAGGTGTAATATGGAACTTACAACACGAAGATTAGATTAATTAAGATAAGATAGCGATAGAAATAGAATTGTGGTCTCTCAGATAAGGCTCTGAAATAGGAACCAGAAGACTTGTTCCATGCTATGGGTATATTATGAACTCCTACCTATGTTCATTCATCCCAATTTATGATGTCATCCTTAGAGTCTATTCTCTTCTTTTACAAAGCTCTCTCTTTTCATGTGTTTATTCAAAACACGGCAACATTTCAAAGAAGGCTAGGAGTTTAAAATAATGCTTGCCTTAATAGTAAATATCACTAGTAATAATTAGAGCAACTGGTGAAATCTAAATACTAAATGCAGACTTAAAAGTGTTTCTTTAAGAAGTAATATGAAATTTGAGAACAAGATTAGATTAATCAAAAATGTAAGATGTAGGACAGTGGAAAATGGAAGATAACAATTAGACAAAATGATCTTAGAGATCTTGCCCAACCTTAACAAGTCTGTGATTCAATTATAACACAGTAAAAACATACATATCTATGTATGCTTAATGTGGACAAAATAATGCAACCCAGATAAATGTGGGTATCTGGTTCCCCTAACCATGCACTGGTCTCTACAGCAAGATGTACAATTTCTTAGGGTGTTGCACTATGTCCTTTTAAATTATCTGTGTCTTTTTCACACTTGAATGCTCATTCCCATGTAAATCATATTGTTGTCATGAAGAAACAAAAATGACAAGAAAAAAAATGATCTCACAAAATATTTCCTAACCTCTTCATTCAGGAGTTACAGAAGAGAACTCAAACAGCAAGCTTGGACTCAAGTGATATGTTTGTGCTAACAAAGCCTACCACAGGATATCCTGACAAACAACCAGACACTGTGTTCTACACTGAGACTTGAAGTGGAAAAGTGTACTTGAAGACTGCCATCTTAGCTGACATAATTACTAACTTTTAGTGAGCAGATCTCTGAGAGACCCTCCTGGAAATGTCTTTCTAAGCATGGCGTGGACTGGACTGAGGAGATCGGGCAGATCTAGCAACAAAAACATGGTTTCTTAACATCTAGGAGAAATTCAAAATCCTAAAAATCTGTTACAACTGTCCGGAAGGAGGAAAAGGGTGTTAAAAGCTGCGGTAAATCATCCTCCCCTGTTCCTTGCACGGGCTGGGAATGATTATTCCTGGGGTCCCAGAAATAATGCCCACGGCATGGGTAAGAGAGTGACACAATATACATCCTGAATTACTCCAATTGTCCTTGTCCTTTTACCATGTCATAAGCTAGTATCACACCGTGCAGCAACAAAACAATCCCAGTTTCTCTGCCTGCTCTGAAAAAAGATCACCAGAAGGAGTACATATTGCATGGACAGGAAAATATACAAGGTTAGGTGCACCACATGAACAGACCAAGCGACTTTGTGACCAGTGGCTCTGTACTTAATATAGCAAATGTATAGACAAAATTTGATTCCAACCCTTTCTGGCCATATCTGTTTCAATCTTTTGTGGCCCACACTGGGTGCCAGTGAAGGGTTTTGTGGTATTCTCCAATTTAGCACTCCCATTAAAACCACACATCCACTCGGTTTCCCCATCCCCTTCCCACTGGAAGCACAAAAGGCAAAGATCAGGGGTTGAGATAAGAATGATTTACTGGACACAACGATATAAGAAAACTAACAGTAACAGCAACAATATTAATAAAAAAAAGTAAACCACAAAGAAACTATTTACATGGAAAGCCCTCAACAGTAAATCAACTCTTTCCTGCCACATTGTCTTCTGACCGGAAGGAATTTTCCTCTCCTGGAAACAAGAGAGAGTGCCATTCTCCTGCCCCTGGAAAGTGATGTGAGGTGAGACTGAGTAACATTAGGGTCCTGACCATGCCATATCCTGGCTAGTACAAAAAATTAACCCCATCCTGGCCAAAATCAGGACATCTCCAAAGCATAAATGTAACACTAGAAGATGAGCTGACAATGCCTCTCCTTTCTTAGGAAATACAGCAACAAAATTTCACCTTTGATTTGGACTGAACATCCCAGAACAAACCATATTTAAAACTCATGTTGAAGACTGATAAAAGGTGGACTGATCTCATCTAGCTTGAGAATTATAAAATGCAGCTATCTACATTTGACTGCGTAGAAAGAAGCAGCCATGAAATGAAACACATTTAGTAAAAGCTTATCTGCACATGCTAAGATGGGAAATTAGGTTAAACAATAAACTCAGATGCAGATGTCTACCTTGCAAAGTTCTTAATGAATCCTGTGTTCTGTATTAAATGAGACTTTGTTCAAATGGCTTTGTCCAAAAGTCACTGAAGTCTGCTTAATTGGTGGGAGTTTCACTTACCTTCATTTTGTGTGATATTAATTTAAAAAGCAAGACAAATACAACTCTTGAAGATCTAAGCATTGCTAAAATTCTGAATCAAAATTCTGTTTTGTTGTGGTTTTCCTCCTGTATATGTAACATATGTTTGGTGTCTTTAAACACAATTACTTTTGTATAATAAAAGTGTTGATTTGATGATGCAACGTTTTCTGCAAGTGTGTTTAAGACAGTTTATGTTTTCATAAGTTGCAATGAAACTCAATTATGTATGTGTAATAAGGCTCTTGATTGTTACACTTCTACTTTTCTGTATAATGAAGCCAGCAATTAGAATTTGGTTGCTCTATGGCATAGGAAAACACACTTGTTTTGTAGACAAAAGATCTTAATGAGTATCTTTAAAAAAAAAGTTCCAAAAAAAAGGTCAATAACTCAAACATGTAATCAGATTTCTTACCAAAAAGGACTTGTTCCCTGACAATAAAATAACTCCCAGAGGCAAACAGTTGAGATTACATAAATGAACTTTTTCCTATGGTCAGAGAAATTAATGAAAAAATATTTCACCATTAAAGTTACTGCCTTTACATTGTTAACTTACATCTGTAAAATGTGTTATCTTGACTGCAGGTAAATGCACACAGCTTGGATAGTAATAAGCCCTAATCACACTTATTAGCAGATGCATCTACATTAGTGTTTTACTCTGGACCAGAAGTGTGCTTCTGAAGCAAATTTTCCAATTGTCTTCATTTACCATGCTTTGGTCTGCATTATGGGGCAGTCTTGGAGCATGGAAATTGTATTCCTTTTAGATTAAATTAGGCCAGAAGATATATTCCAGGAGATCTTCAGATCTGTTACATCAGCAGTCTGTGGGTTCAGACTATGGCTGACCCTAAGCAACTATTCTATAACATCTATATGAAGAGTCTATAACGTGGCCATCAGGTGCTAAACACTGTTTTGCTTCCACAGTCAGATTTCTTTCATACATCTTAACAGACATAAAGGACAAAGATAATATCTCATCAAGGAGCTGATTTATGATTTTTCAGTAACTCTCTACAACACTTGTTTATTTTTAATTCTTAACTTTTTAATATAGTTCTGTGGAGTCAAACTGAGTCCAAACCAAGCTGTTGCAACCGTGATCTTGTACCAAAAGCCGTAGCTGTGCCCATTTATTGGTGCTGTGATAGCAGTGAACAATGGAAGCCAAGCAATGACTTGCACAGAGGAAGCAGGGCTGGGAAAAGAGACTAGTCATCTTGGAGTGCAGGGGTAGGACAGTAGGTGAGATAGGACCCACCAAGTGTAATTATGGTTATCTGAATCTGATAAACAAACAGTAATCTAATCCTCTTCGAGTTTTTTACAGTCAAAGAGAGAAATAGCCAATTTTAGTGTATGAGATGAACTGCTACCAAGGTGTTTCTCTTTGGCTGCAAGGGAACATAGATGATCAGCACAGATGGAAATTCTCATGCTTAGCCCCATAGATTATGTCCAGGTTTCCTGGTCATTAACTAAGGCAAAACACCAAAAAAAACCATCAGGATTTTCACCTTCTGGTGAAAGAAAGGAAACCCTAAATTGAGAAGTCTGACAGGTAAGTGTCCGCTCAAAAGACAGAAGGCAGAAACAGTCAATGGCAAACCTTCCTTTGACTTCAAAGGAACTCATGTTTTACCATTAACACAGAAAGTACAACTAAAATGCTGTCAATGTAAATCATTGGGATCACAGTGAAACACAGTCAGTGTGACTCCAGATGAATGTACAGCAATAGGTCTTCAAGGGTTGTATAGAGTGCTTTGAAACCACTCAATGGCAGGTAGAAATGACCAGGCATTATACAGGTGGAATACCTGCAAAAAATCTGCTTTAAAATGTCTTTGTTCCTTTGAATAATAATAAAATTAAATAAAATAATAAGATAAAATAAATTCAGTGTTGCTGATATCACGGTGGGTTTTCCTTGATTGTTCTGATAGCCATACTATACAGGCAAAAAAAATGAAATCACAGTATTGTGAATGTGTTTCACTACAGCTTAATTTGTTTTTGAAAAACAAGGCTTTTTAGAGCTTAATAAAAATACCAATAAAAATATACCCCAGCTTAGGCTTGTCTTTGGGCCTTTTTTCAGTCTGTGAAATGCAAATTACTTCCAAATCCTGAAATAACTGATTTTAAATAATTTCCCCTATTTTTAAGTAGTTTTATAATTGTGCTTGCATTTAATTATGGTCTAAGAGGAACAAGCACTCTAATTATACTATTTTTCTTAAAAACATTGCTGAACCCACTCTTTTTCTATAAAGGCCAAGTGCTTTGATCTTTTTTTTTCTTTTTTTTTATGTATCACACTACGGTGCCTGACATAGCCATCAAGGGTGGGCGTGTGGCATCACATTCTATCTGCTTTGTGCTTGATGAAAGACAAAAAATAGTATAAAGGAAACCCTAAAACTTGGAAATTGTGATGCATTTATTCTTCCTTTTCAGGTTTTATCAATATGCCTGTTTTATGAACACTGTGAGTGTTGGTAAAATGGTTTCTTGCAACAGAGGTAGAAGTGAGACTGAAGGAGTAGAAAGTGAGGTTTTTTCACCCTGTGTTGCCTAAATTTTTGACATCGTAAGGCAGACCTCAGGTAATTTCACAAAACAAGATGTTACTGTATCACAGGCAGGTAGCCCAAGGTAGCTGTAGGCTGGCTACCTCAGGGAAGCATAGCTGTGAATCTTACGGATCTCATGTACCAAAACCACGCTCTGGGGCCAAGTTAGGTGTCTGGGTTATTATTACTTGAACTGACCAAATAAACCTGATCATGTTTGCATGTGTGCAGCAACTGACCCACCATATGGCGGTGTCATCAGAGCCTTAAACAGGTGTCTGGGCTTGAGTAAATTTAATTTGGGTCCAATCCAAAAGATATTTTGGAAGCATAAGCATGTGTTAAACAGCTTAATCCCTTTACACACATCCACACACATGAAGAACACTGATTTCTTTGCTGTGGCTTTTACATTATGATCATAGAACATTATACGCTGGTTTCAAATACAGTGTCTGCCTGCACTTTCTCAAATAAATGCAAGAAACATAGTTTAGTTGTTGGTTTGTTTCTCTTGTTTCATCTTTCTTCTTTTTTTCTTTTTCTTTTTTTTTTTTTCTCTGCCATCTGGGTTTCCACAATTAGAGATAGGATTCATCTCAACTAACCTTCGCTGTCTGAAAGGTGAATGGCCTAAAATAATCACCTAGGGTCTCTCTGCAGTCAGCAGAGAAAAACAGACAACTCCAAGTAGTGATTTGTCCCAGCTTAAGCCAGATGTCTGACACAGGCAGGACAAATCAGTCTCTGAGGTGTCCATTTCTCTCCACTGAATATAAACAGTGTCCAGTTATCTGCCTTAGACCAAGTATGTAATTTTTAGGTAACTAAAACTAGGTGAAATAGATACTGCCCTTAGCACGTTATGATGTTGTTGCATGTTATTAGAATAAAAAACCTGCTTGAAAAAGGCTTCTTATATAGGGATTGTTCTAAAAAGGAAAATTAACATTTAGTAGCAGAGAAAAAGGAACAGTGAATACAGAGATTTAAAATTAAATTGCAAGATTAATTGTCAATGACTGTAAGACTGCCTGTTTGACTCAACAATACAATTACACAGCTGTAGTTAAATACTTTACACCTGGAAATATATATGCTTCTTGTCACAAAAAAAATTCCATTTTCCATCTCTGTGCACTTGGTCAATTAGATATATAATGATAGCAACATACAGTATAAATTTTTCACGCAGATTCTCATTAAAGAAACATCTTAACAATATATTTTTTAAAAAATGCATACATACTTTGTAAAAGTAATATTTTTAAAAGACAGTTTGAAGTTAGGTCACATAAAAAATAATGTAATTATAGTCTTTCATACAGAAAGGGACATGGTCAAATAAGAATTAATATGAAAAATTATTCCTTTTAAAAATTACTCTGTATTTCTGAGGAACAGCCTTTAAAGTACTGTAATAATAAATTACTGTTCAGAGCAGTGGCTGTTTAAAAAAGGTCTTCTAAATATGCAATACTTGAATGCAGAAGACATCATTAAAATTGCACATGTATTATGCTAAGAGAATACTACTAAGCTGTAAACTTAAGTACCCAAAAATCAGTACTCTTTGTTTTGTAAAAAATTTGCAAAAAGCTTAACATAGACTAAACTATTTCCTAATAGCAAATGCTCAGTACTGAATCAATGGCAGAGCTTCTGCCCATTATATCAGTATATAAACTGATCAATCAGGTAATATATCCCACAGCTAAACAACAGTCAAAATATTCATCACACCTTCCCTTAATACTAGAAAGTTTTGCTTATAGTAAGAAGGATTTAGGATGAAGAGGAGGCTGAAGAAAAGTTAATGAGTTTATATTCCTCTCAAAGAGTTTTCATTGAAACATTAACTCTGACTTTTTCCTTCCAAAGTGTCTTTCATGGGGTTCTTTTGTATTGGTCAAAAAAAAAAAAAAGACCATTATATATATACGCACATATACATCTATATATATATGTATGAATGTATATATGTATACATATAGATATATACATACATACATACATGCATATATATATATGCCAAATTGTGTTTCTGCCCATTGACTGCAAGGAAGGCCTGAACTGGCCACCTCAAAATATACATCTGTATTTTGTGAGATGAATTGCACTCTCTCTCCTGGCACTAATGATATTCTGATGGTTCATTAATGGTAGCAAAGGACTAAGTCACTGCAGTGAACTGAGGGTTATAAAAGTCTGCAGATGCTTCCAGTGCTGAGAGCCAATCAGAGGAGGATTTACAAACTCCAATACACGGACATCTATGCTCGTCCATTCGCAACTAACTACCTCAAATAAGACACCAGATGCCTTGAACAGCCATCAGAAGCAGCCTCCTTTCTGTGAGGTATAAAAATGAAATGAACAGCTGGGGTAAGTTTCTGTTTAATGAAACATTTTACATTTTTTAAGTATCCTTCCCCAATTGTACATATAAATTTCCCTCCTATCTCATCTAGAAAAAGGGAAAACTATTTCCAATCCTACATATCCCTGGTGTGACACTTCAGAAATTAAATAATGATACTCTCCAATAAGTAAGTGCATGGATAAACAAACTTCCAAATCTTATTAAAACAAGTGGCTGCACCATTAAGTAAAGGCCAAATGTTCCTTAAGAAATAATTTCACGTAAAACTGTGTCATATCATATGTATTTTACTTTTTCATTCATTATCCAACATTACAGAGAAGCTCTTCTTTTTCCTGATGCCTTGATTTTCAGGGCATGATAAAGTGGTGAAATGTGTGTATCTATGTTTTGTGGGGGTTTTAAGTCAATTTAAGAGGTCCGAGTACTTGTGTCTGAATCAGTCCAAGGTCTGTCTCCATAGAGCACACAGGCGTGTGCTTCAGAGTCATTGGCTTCAATAAGAGCTGAGAACAAGTGGGCAGTTCTTATTGAAGCCGGCAGGCCTGAAGCACATACCTGTGTGTTTGGTGAATCAATGACCGTGGGCACCCAGCCCTTCCCCAGAAGTGCTGGCTGTCTCACCTCCTTCCAGGCTCCAGTGGGAGCAGAATGGTAATTTACCATAGGAAACATGAAGAAGATGAAAGGATGTTTTACTTCTAAGAACCCTGTTAAGCTCCTATGAATTTCACCTCTATCAGTTCCTGAACCTGTGGTTGCTTCAGACATCTGCCAGTTTGTGGCAACTGCATTTGGACCATGCATGCATTTCCCTTATGGCCCCATGACCTGTAAAATATGACATGTGATAGAACCATCATGAATACAAAGCCCCAGGAGAGATTCTGCATGCTTGTGTGTGTCTGGGCATTTATTTCCTGTGTACGTGTGTGAGCACATTTTTATGCATGTCTATGTTTTACTGTTCTCTAGCACCTTCCTTCTTGGGCTGTTTAAATCAGTATGTGATTTTCAAGAGCACTGGATTTATTGGAAAGAATTGCTAAAGAAGAAAGCTGGAAAAATAATGCTCAGAACACTAACAGCAGAAATTACCTCGTCTCGCTTAAGGATATAATGGCCACAGGGAGAATTATTTTATAATTATTTCAGACTAATGTTAATGTTTAAAAGTTAGTATTTTAATGGAAATGTTTGATCCTGATGAAGCACAGAAATTGGCTCTGTCTTTTAAGTTGCCTTGCTCACATACCTCACATACAGACAGTAGACAGGCAGCATAATCCTCTCTGGGCCTTCAGGTACAAAACAAATCATTATAGTTTTCCCATGTATGCCAAGGTTAAATAAACACCTGTAATGCTCAGTAACTTCAGCTCTTCATACACTGTATTAATGGCAGCTTTCCTTAAGGATTTGACTAAGCATATGTCTAGCCAGCAAAAGGGAGACATGATTTCAGAACAGATTGCCTTTAGCCTACTTGATACAGGTAAAGATAGCAGCAATGGCATATTGACACAGGCTAGGAAAACTCATAAGCACTCACCAAAGGCCCTGGGTAAATATTCAGGCTCCCAGTCCTCACAAATGGACAGGATGCCGATCAGCAAGGACTGACAGCTTGCAATTGTCACAGATTAGGGAAGCCCTGTGCTTCAGAACTACAAAAGTTCATGGCCAAGCAAGGACAATGTGGTTCCACAGCTTTGGTACTGGATTGTCTTTGTTCCTCAATTTAACCATGTAATCACTTTATTTCTCTTTTTACTTTCATATCGTCTGGTGGACTGCAGACTCTTCAGAGTAGTGGCTGCCTCATTTGGTACAGACACATATTCCTTTTGTAGGCAAAGGGCAGATCTAACTTAGAAATTAATGGCAAAGGGGTATATATTGATTGACAATACAGTCTGTAAGCCTTTTTTCACTGGACAAGGCCTGATACCATCTTATCTATTTGTATCATTTTCTCTTCATTGCAATATCCAAGGACCCTCTAATCATCCAGATACACCATTCTACAGCAGTTTGTCTGATTAGAGAGGCCAAAGTACTTGCCAAGGCAAAGGCATGCTTGGAATGTCTCTTCTCCCACAATTCCACAGAAAACTTTATGTTCTTTTCCAGAAATCACCACTTCAGAGTCACACCCTTTTTTATTGTATTCAAATCCTTTCCCTTTTTAACTTTTTAGCCCCTTGTAGCCATTTTTAACACCTAAGCCAAACTGCCCTGCAAGCTTACCTGTTTTTAACAGAAGATTATTTGGGAAAAGGTACAAAAGAAGATAAATACTGCACAAATAAAAACTAAACTGCAATTTCCTCTTTTGTATCACAGTAGGGTCCTGATGGGGGTAGGTAGCAGTACCAGTGTTCATCAGAGTGCATAGGTACTAACACTCTATAAAGAAATAGTCACAATAGAATTTTTTTACCAGGTATTTAAAAGAACAGATAAAACACGAGCAACTACATTAAAGTAATAATCATTTATATGCCTTGAAGGTCTGGTCCCCCGAAGACTGTCCTTTTTATTATCCAAGGATGTCTTTCGGTTTCCCTCTCAGTTTTCTGGCCAGCAAAGATTAGCCTGCACAGTTTATCTCCTTTTTATTTACCTTGGTTCTGGTAGTGTTGCCTAATTTAATGACTGAGTTGTTAAATTTTCCTGATTGGGCTGTATCTTCCCATGATTTAGTGACGCCCTTCTTGAGTGCAGTTGTTGCACACTTTGCTGATTGAGATGCATAATTTAATTTAATAAATGGAGAGAGTTTACTATCATTTTTGCATATTTTATTATTAGGGAAGATTCATAGTTTTGAACGCTGGTTTATTCATTCCCCTTATTTATTTATTTTTGGCAAAGCCAGCTGCACAGACAACGCTTGTTCAGCTGCAAAACTCCGCTGACCAAGCTCTACAATTCAGGAATTGAACTTTTGAATCTTTTCCTTATTAAGGTGCATATTCTAGCAGTAGAAATTCCAGATGCTATTTGCTTCAGCAGCCAGGGCTTATGCACTAAACTGTCGACAAATCTGTTGGGGATATCATTTGTTTTAAGACGACTAAAGTGCATTTTCTATAGTTTCAGCTATGGTTTTAGATTCTTTGATAAAGCAAATAAAGATGCAATCAGTTTCTTTGTAAATCTTCCTATTTTGCATATAGTAAGTGGCACAAGCTTTCCATAACCAGCAGCTTCAATCTTTGGAGAATCATTTATCCTACTATTTGAAAGAAAACCTAAGCATTTTGCTATCTTAGATTCTGAAGACACAGCAGGTTGGAAATACTGTAATTCCTGTTCAGTTTATTTTGCATAATATATTGGGGGAAAAACAAGCTTGAAACTGGACTGGCAAATGCAGAATGTAATAGCTATATAAACAGTGATAATAGGCGGCTCAATCAGCAAAGAATGCAGCGTGATTATGTATAAAATTTCATCCACTAAAGTTCACAGCGTGATCAGGAAAGGAGGCAGCCAATCAACAGAGCATAGAGCTCTACTGGGAATGAATATGTTTTGAAAACTCAGCTACCCAGAATATTCAATGGGATCAGCAAAGTTCTAAAATGGGGCATTTGAAGATAATAATGGATATAGCATTAATAGTGAGTAGAATGACAACCCTTTAGCATGACTGTTTCCAGTAGTGTGTTCAAAAGAATTTAAGTATTAAGTTCCTGGGAATGTGAGTTAATGCTGTGCACGTCACTCATGGTGAGAGCCCTTGGCAGGACTGGTATAAAAATCTGCCACTGTTACATGCCGAAGAATTCACTTCATTACATCCCTACTGTGTTTTAACTCTGTTCATATTTGCAAAGGCTGCCATCTTGATCAGCACCCTGAGAATCAAGTGAAGAACTAAAAAAGGACCTATATGAGACCTATATCTTTTTTCTCTATGAAGCAGTAACAAGTTTATCGTCCTTGAGGAAAGGGCACTCAGAAAAATTGCTAGCAGTTATCTGTATGTTACACAAGGTGCATCAGTCCCACTGAAGGCTCAAAGCCTTGTCTGGCTCACAAAGCACATTTCTCACAGCATCAAAATTTCCATCTAGCCTCTAGTGCATGTAGTTTGCTCAGAATACATGCCCAGATGATCTGAAGATGAACTATTGTGACTACCAACATGGATGTGGCCTTGTATACCTCAATACCCTAAGAAACAGAGTCTAAGAATTTATACCATGTGAGCCACTCACTGACCACTGTAGTCATGGCTTTGAAGAGAGATTGAAAGTCTCAGTCTTTTCTGGGTTTCTAAGATCCCAAATGTTTCATCCTTCTCTTTTAATGTAAAAAGTAGGTATTATAAATAAGTTTGTGAGTACCCCAGGACACTTCTAGTCAGTGCCATCAGGTCTTAATCTGGAAGAACAGCTTCATTCAGTCTAAATGTGTGACTTCATGCATGATATATATGGCTATACCCAGCGTCTTGTCTGTGACACAGCAGAGAAGACGAAATTGAAGAGCTGAGGGTAGAAAGGTACTACAGTAAAAAATTCAGCTTTCATTTATTGATGAGATAATTATTCAGACTGTAGATAAACCGTGTCCTGTGGCTGACTTCAAAGCAGGTTCCTTCCAGTGCAGACTGAGACCAACAAAACCTATTTGCTTAGAGATAAAGCTAAAGCAGTGCTTCTGAATTGGAGCTGACTCTCCCTGTTTGCAGAGCAGCAGTGCTTAGTCCCAGAGACATTGCACAGTGTGGGATGATGTGGAAACATCTGAGGATGCATTTACATTAGCAAACAGGATGATGTGACTTCAGTAGATAAGCAGAATCATCTGCTGCTGAGGGCCCAGTATCCACATTATATGTCTTTTAGGAATATTTTCATTCATACTAGCCATAGGTTGGTTCCACAAACACAAGCTACAGGAGCACATTAGCTATTTTATTAAAGTTCATCACTGAGATCAGTTTTGTCAATAGAAGATCCTGTTCAAAGACTCCAAATTCACTTTATCCAAGTTGTAATAATTGAGAAAGATCCAGAAGTTCACTTCAGAAATACATTTAATCCAAATTGAGTTTTCAAAGTAGACGTGTCCTGAGCCATGTCAAGTCCGTGTGCTTTTCAGTCAGCTAGAGCATGGAGCACACTTTCTTTCTATAACACAGCATGATTTCCAAAATAAAAATGTCCTGGGCCTGTCATAATCAAAGAGCCCAGTACAAGCTACGCTCTGTGTGGCTGGGGACCATTTAGGGATCTGGGGGTCCTAATGGACTGCAAGCTAAATATGCATTAGCAGTATGCCACTGAAGCAACAAAGGCAAATCAATGCCTGGGCTGCATCTGTAGGTCCATTACTAAAAGAGATGCAGATGTATCAACTCATTCCACTCAGCCCATTTAAAGCTGCAGCTGGTCCAGCTTTGGTCCTTACAGCTAAAAAGTGTTGTGGACAGACTGGAGAGGGTCCACAAGAGACCCATGAAAATGGCCAAAGGGATTAGAGAGGCTGCCCTATGAGAAAAGAGTTAAAGAGTTAGGTCTTTTTACACTGGAGAAGAAGGTACCCAGGAGCAACTTCATCAGTGTGTTCCTGAAACTAAGGAATATCTAGACACAGGACAGAGACTCACTGTTCACAAAAAATCACGTGGAGAAATTAGGGTCAACGGGAACAAGTTGCACCAGGGGTAGTTTCATCTTGATATAAGATAGAAATTTTTTATAGTGAGAGCAGCCATTCAGAACAACTTCCACACTGACATGGTAAAGTCCACATCAATGGAGGTTTTCAACATGCGATTGGACAGGATGCTAGATAAACTTATCTAGGTTCCCTTTCACACAGAAGATGGAATCAGACCATCTTTGGACATCCCTTCTAACCTGGGTTGTTCTAAGATTCCATGATTCTATGATTCTGTGTGTATTCATATCTTTATATTTGTGAATATGAAATATTTACCTTCTCTTAAAAAAGAAATGCTTACATGTATGCTATTTCATAGCCCTTTTCATAACCACCTCCACATTATCACCAAACTGATACTGAAAGGAGTTTACTCACATGTGGGCAGCACCAAAGAAGCCCAACACTTGCTGTAATAATAGACTGTTATGCATCATAAGATACTGAGCCTGAGGTGAGAATTACTGGCTAAAATTCCATGACAGGCACTATGCAAGAGGTCAGAGCACATAATCATAATGTTCCCTTCCGGCCTTAAAATCTATTAATCTAAGGATTTCGTTCTACTGGGTATTGAGCACAATTTGCTACAACAAATACTGAATTCAATTCAACCAGGTCATACAGGAAAATAGTTGTTTTTTTTAAGATTACACTTAGAAAGATTTTGCATGTAGCATCAGATGAGCTCATGTACTAAAGAAAGGACCACAGCAATCTTTTCTCACCTTTTGCTTGGATCAGCATACTTTTTAAATCTCTGACAAATTCCAGTGACTTCAAAGGCTTGATGTTTTATAAAGAAGAGTCACTTGTTAAGCAAATAAATGTACATTGTACTTCTCAGGTGGAATTTTTTTTTTTTGTTCTTGTCATTTGTTTTTTGGTTCTCTGTATTTTATTCCTGCATGGGGGAAAGGTCTGATAAAATATAAGACTTCTTTCATGTCATCATTTTTTACAATATGTTTGGTAATATCTAAATTAGTACCGAAAAGCAGTTTAATCTTAAATTTATCACCATACAAAATGAAAAAAATATATGCTAAATGGATTAAGACCTGGCTAACTTTCAGGTCTAAAAATGCAGTACTCAATGTCTATGATCCCAGGATTTAGGATGGAGCTGTTTCTAATGTGGCTTAGTAACTGGTGCAGCATTATTCAATATTTTCATCAATAAGTAAATAAGAAATCACTACAGCTAAAATCTGCAGATGGCACAGAGATTGACAGGCTGTTAAGTAAGGATGGGGACAGAGAAATCACTTGTCTCTTAAAATGGCAGCCATATAAAAATAAGTTTCACTATAACATTGTTATACCTTGAAAAGAAAGGCCCAAAATGTCTTTGCTTTCTTTAGAAAGAGAATCTTACACTTTGAAAAATGGGAACTCAGTGTTAGAGAAGCTGTAATCACTGTACACTCAACAAAGGAGTCACGTTCATGCCACCAAAGACCTTAACTTCTAGGATTTTGCAAGCTAAGTAATAATCAATTTATTTCCATTATTTCTTTACAATCCTCATAGATTTCAATGTTGATTTAAAAAAAAAAAAAAACACAAGCAATATGCCTACATAAACTTTCATTCTGTGTCCAAACTGAGAAATGAGGATTAGTGATTTGGAAAAGATGATGTTTTCTGTAAATGTTACTGGTGAGATTAGAGACATCACAGTCCTGAGAAATTGTCATTGTTTAACCTCAGCTGACAACCAACCATTTGCTCACTCCCCCACCAGCAGCATGGGAGAGAGATTCAGGAGAGAAAAAGTGAGAAAACTCAGGGGTTAGCATAAAGACTGTGTAATAGGTTAAGGAAAAGCCACATGTGCAAGTGAAGTGAAACAAGAAATTCATCCACCAGTTCCCAAGGGCAGGCAGGTGCTCAATCATCCCCAGGAAAACAGGGTTCCATCATGCATAACAGCAACTTGGGAAGACAAATTCCATTACTTTGAATGTCCCCCATTTCTTCTTTCTTCCCCCAGGTTTTTATTCTGAACATGATGCCATGGGGTCTAAAACATACCTGTGGTCAGCTGGGGTAAGCAGTCCCAGCTGGTGGGGCCCTGATGCTATGTAAGTGCTTCTCAGCTATAACACAAACATCTCTATATAATCAACAGTCTTCTCTGAACAAATCCAAAACTCAGCCCCATACCAGCTACTATAAGGAAAATTAAATTTACCCCAGCAAAACCAGCACAGAAATAAAGCTGCTGACATAAAGCAATGGATAAAGAAGTCTTAAAAATTATCATAACTTTTCAAATATGTTCTTAATGAAGGATTAAAAGAAATCAATTCACTTAATTTTCTGAAATGAAAGCCAGAAGGTGACTAGATTACAACACAGGTAAGACAAGGCAGGATATGCAGTTTCATCTAATGCAATATGACAGAACAAGCAGAAATTATTGGAAGCATTCAAACTGGCAGACAATCAAATTTGTAGGAAGGCACAACTTTTTAAAAGCTGGGGTCACAAACTATTGGAACAAATTACCCAAAAAAGTAATAGACTCCCAGTGTTTTGATGTCTTCAGAAGCACTATGGATGCCTTTTGGGAAGGAATGTAATCAAATACATTGAATCCAATGCTGAGTAACTCTGTGACAATAAATTGCGATGTGGAACTATCCAGAGTAAGAGTGAATGTGAGTGTCCCTTCTGGCTTTATCATCTCTGCATGTATTATTTTGTATTATAATGGACGTCCTGCAGGATTGTTGGCAGGAATCCTACTCCCCTTTTTATGATAGAAGGACATGCTGCAGACTAACTTAAAAATAATAATAACAATAAAAGAAATTTAAGTTCTTGTATTCCTTTTATTTCCATTTTCTCCATTCCCATCCTTCACAGCCATAATGGGACACATCTAGGTGTGTGTTACCACAAGATAACTCTCATCTTGGGTCATTGAAGGCGCTCCTCTTTGCCTTGTGTTTCACACTTCCCCAAAGGTATGTGTTATCTCAGTGTAACACATGCCTTGTTGTGTCTTATTTCTCAGCTCCAGAAGAGACCTTGAAATTAAATAAATAAGTCACCAAGCAGTTTGGGAGGAATTAAAGGGTATTTTTCCCACAGTGTTTCTTTATGTTTTTGTGTGCATGGGGGTGGAGGGGTGTGGGTGTTGTTTCTGTGTGTGTGTGTATGTGTGTGTGTGTGCGCACATGTGTCTGTGATGTATGCCTTTTGGATTTCTTCAGGGGTGAGGAAAGAAGATAGAAATGTCTGGAAGAAAGAAAGAATTAAGAATTGAAAGCACAGAGATAAAAATAATAAAAATGTTGGAACAGTGGAACAGCTTTGTTACATAGCAACAACATAGGTTTGTGATAATAGCTTCTGATGAGAGTCCCAAGAAAATTATTAGCACATTTGCACAACCACACAAACTAACAAAAACATTCTAAGATAACAAAACATACATAAAGGATGGGAGGGTGAGGGGAAAAGAAAAACTAACTCACGTGAGAACAACCAATACCTGCATAGAAAAGCAGTGCATATAAAACCTGGAAACAGAAGAAAGCAGAGATTTCAGAAATAGAATTATTAGAAAATGAAAACCGAAAACAGTAGTACCAGATATTTACAGAATATCTCCTCCTCTCTTTTAATATGCTATGTTCCAGTTGGAGGGAAGTACTGTAGTGACAGATGAAACATTTTTACATGGATGAAGAAAATGAAAGCCAGAAGTGTACCTGCAGCTCATTTCTTCTCAGTCCTTATTTCTTAAACTGGTTAGAGAAGACTCCAGTGGTCCTGACAGTCAAAGGATGGTTGGCAGAAATCACTGCTATTTAGGAAAAAAATGTCTATCCAAATAATTAATTGGTTTTGAAAATACCAGAACTGTTTTCACGGTTGCTTTTTGGTTTGGGGGGTTTTCGTTGATTTTTTTTTTTTCCATCTATAACTTAGCCACTAACAGACTCAGATCAGTAAATTAAGCTCTCCATATCAGAAGGCTCATCAGCTCTTGCCAGCAGAGTGTGATGAGGAGAGCCTTGGGCTACTGTTGGCCTTGTCAGCTCCAGAGCTGGGACTAATCTGGCTGTATGAACACAGGTCTACATTCAAGCTGCAAAGCTGAGCAGAAGGACACATGGATTGGGATGTAAAGCCACACTGACACAGCTAACTTGTTTCTGGATCCAGTTGTGCATCTGCACAAGCTCCTAAGATGCACAACATGAAGAAATCAATTTAGGGGAGCATGTTAGTATTGCTCTGAATGTGCAGTAATGCCAACTACTACTACTTCTCTTGGGAACTACAAAAGACAGAGTTTTATGGAAGAGTGGAAGCTGCGATTTGTTCCTTATCAAGAAGTGCAATCAAGCTTGAAAGACCACTGAGTTAGACCTTCAACTGCACAGTGCCATCCTACTCTTCGGACTGGTAAACACAAAAGCCAGTGCCATGTTTATGAAGTATATGGGTTTGGGTTGAAAGGGTCCTCAAAGTTCATCTACTGTCTCAGTAGATGATTGTGGTACTACTCTCCCTGGAGAGTAGTTTGGAGCAAAGTCCTTTTCTTTCTAACATTTATGAAATGCCTAGAGCAAGGCAGTATTGGCCCACAAGTATTATGCCTTGAGTATTGGTGATAACTTACAGCTCTTTTAGACTAATCTACTCAGAAACTATATCTTCTCTTTCGCAAACATGAACATGTGAGCATGATAAAATAAAAAGGGCTAGTCTTTTGCCTGAAAGACTAATCCCCCTCTCAGATTCATAGCAGTGAAGCAGCTCTTTCTCCACTCCATCTGAGAGAAAATGACACATAGGTGTCAGGGTCCTGACTCATCCATGGACCTTACTGTCCCTGACCAGCCCTGCTAGGTGTCCTAGAGAGAGTGTTCTAGGTCCCTTCCAAAAGGTCAATTCATGAAAAAAGTGTTAAGCATCCATTCACCTCATGAACTTAAAACCCTATTGCTAACGTCACTCAATGTGACTTGATACAGCATTGATTTCATGCATGATTTAAGTCAGGACAAGCTACTGTTTCCACTGAGAACACTGTCATCGCATCCTCATCCAACCCCTCATACAACCTCCTATACAATGTCCTCTCCATCCTGTGCTAAAACAAGCCTTTGTGTGGCCACACTAGGAATCAAGTCAAGGTGATTTTTTGATTTAGGGTAAGCAAATAAAACACATATATTTCATCTATTAGATCCATCTCTCCATAGCATTATGAGAATTTTTTTTCCAGAGCTAAAGAGGAGGAGACAAGGGAACAGGAAAGAATGGCTTTGAAGGGTGTGCCTGCTTTTTCTCCACATCAATATTGTCCTGACGGAATGATAAATTACACAAAAATCTGCAGCTTAAGTCAGCCCTGGTCCACATACAGCCAACAGCAGCTTCATGAGTGACCAAACACACAACCATGTTCCTACAGACCAGATGTATCTCTGTAAAAGCTGTGGTCAACAAGAATTTGCTGAAACCACTGGGGAAAACAATCGTATTTGTCAGCTAGATCTACCAGAAAAAAAGCATAGCAAATGGCTGTACTGAACACAATATTTGGACACAGAAAGCAATAATGGATAATGAGATCTAATGCAAAGCTTAGTAGAGGTAATAGGGTGCCTTTCCACATGTCTCTGTTGGCTTTTGATTGTGAACATGCATATCCCCTGTGTATTAACTGCTCTTTTCAAACTAGCACATAGCTGCACAGATTACCTCACAGATGGGTTCATTTTTTGGATCTTGGCTGCAGGTATAGCACTTCTGAGTACAAATCACCTGTTTCCTACAGATGAAGAGTTCAAATGTCAGGACTGTAGAGGAAAATGCCATCCATTTCAGGCTCCTCATGAGTTGCCATAAGTGCAAGAACCAGAGGTACGGAATAAAGAAAAAAAGACTTGCAGTCTGGGAGATTTCCTAGTATTGGTGGAAAAGCGCTCGCTTCAGGCCATTGTAGACCAATAAACAGTTCATTTTTTCATTGTTCTAATTAATTTAATTAAGTTAACTTCCAAGGTGTGTTAAGAACCAATGCCTTGGGTGATTAACTGTTCCCATATCAAGGTGTTTTCACAAACACATTTACCTTGATTAGTGTACACATTATTATGTAATTAAATACCTCACACAGAGGAATTTATTAGTGCCTCCTTGTCTCCTAACAAATAAAGCAGCCCTTGAAATTCTCTCTGAAAAGAGCTCTCCTAAGCTAGGTGAGAAGGACAAGCAGAAATGTGTGGAGGGAAAGATAATCATGGATTCATCATGCAAGTAGGTCCCTCATTGTCTCAGCAAGGCTCTGCATCTCTGTTTTTTACAAGGACTGTGAATGTCTGCCTGGGTCTCCTGGAAATTTTCTGGCTAATTAACCCACTTTTTATAGATCTAGTGGGCATTTCTTTGGCCAACAGAATCATCATTGTCCCAGTTCAGTGGGACAAATTTTCTATTCAAACTGTAATTCAGCTATATGGAAAACCTCAATTTAAAGAATTTACTTAAGAACATTTTAAATCTGAAAAAAAAAAAAAAAGGAAACTTAACAGTGTTTTAGAGCTCTTTCTATGGAGCTTAGTAAAACAAGTGAGGTAGGCTACCTTGGCCAGTTTCACTGACAGTTTGCTCCTACTTTCTTTCATTTGTAGCCTCGAGCCATTCTAGCTACAGTTCTAGACTTAAACATGTGCTTAAATATTTTGTTGAACTGAGGCCAAGGTTACTCCCATTGGCTTCAGTGAAGATTACTGCATGAAGCTGAGATTAGTCTCTGCCCTATCTGCAGGCTGTACCTGCTATTTTATTAGGCGTGACCACAATATTTCAGCATTCTCTTCTGGGTTTGTCAGTAGATCATAAATTGCACTCACCATCTGATGAAGCAATAAGATTTGCTTTATGCCTCATTGGTCACTTTCCCAAGCATTAAAGCTTAGAATGAACAAAACTCAGATGGTTCAAAGGACTGGTTTAGAGATTTACCCAAACTTTATAAAAACATATTTTGCAACTCTTGTGACTGTAAAACAAATGAGAATTTTTCATTAAGTTCTGGTATTACTAATTTATTCCAGATCACAAAGCAGTTAGAACAGAAATTCTTCTAGGCAAGTAAAGTATGATTATCAAATTCCCTGTAGACCAGGAATTTAATGCTGGAGTAGCAAGGTAGAAATTCACTGTCATTATCCCAGTTTATCTGTGAGAAGGGAATTTCAGACCTATATGAACAGTTCATATAATTTTCCCATACTATGAAAGTCCCTCTTGAGCTAAATTTTGAAATCTAAGTTGCTTCCATTATAGTTTTTAGATTAATTTCATCTAGACTCAATACAATCACTTTAGTTTTTTTCTCTCCTCCCCCACTAAAAAAAAAATTCTACTTCCACTTCAGTATGTCTTACTCTGACAAATCACAGCAACAGAATATGTGTTCTTTCCAGTGCTTAAATTGATTGTTATTGTTATGCCTCCTTACCCATAATTCCTTTAAATATTAAAATTAAGAGAAAAAAAGAAAATTAAGATAAAAATAATAATAATAAAAAGAAAAATATTTTCCACTTTGTGGAAAATTGAAGAAATGTAGGAAATTAAGAGAAGTGTTAGACATTTGGCCAACTGCCTAGTAAATTGCCTAGAAAGAACAGTTTGAATGACTGTGTAAAAAAGGTTTACATTGCTTAATGCTTGCAGCAGTGTTTGAAATGTCAAGGCCTCTGATCCGTCCAACATCCTCTTACACAACCTCCTTCTAAAGAGTTTTCCAGCCTTGATTACACAATACCTCAAATGTGTGCACAAAGTGATTCTCATAAGTTTTCTTCTCTGACCAAAAATCAAATATTTAGGGGTTTTCTTTTCTCCTGAAATAATTTTCAGCCAGAGCATTGAACTGCATCATCTCACTCTATGGTTGCACGATTTCTGGAACTCATGTAAGGTAATAGCAGGAGATCACAGTCAGGAGCTGGGGATGGTTGAGATCACTCTTAGCCTGTAGCGCAATGTCAGAGCAGTTCAGGCCAAGTGGAAAGAGGACTGTGCACAGTGTGCACTGGTAATTGAGATGGGTTTTTGAGGTGGTGATGTGAGTCCCTACTCCCCATAGAAGGGCAGAAGAACTGAAAAAGTCTTTCATTTTTTGGAAAAGTACTCTCCCTAGCAGGTTTTGAGTACCAGCTCTGCTTCTAATGAGAAAAATGTGATGCAGATTCCTAATTATTGGAGCATTTCTAAGCTTCAAATACCAGCTTTCAAGATTTCAAGTCCCAAATTACAATAAGAACCTATGCAGAAGAGAGCTCTGTAAATGCACTTCACTCTTTCACATATAATTAGCTAGTTACATTCTGGTGCTTGGGAGTTGGCTATTTTGACTCCCTGTCTAGGACTAAGAATAATTTAAGGGAAAAAAAATAAACTCCATTGTTTTCTCCCTATAACCCTATAACTACTATGCTCCTGAATAAGCACTCCAAATTCTTGGAATTCAGTGGGCTTACACACCTTGATATTTTTCAGGACATTTTGTTCCAGTGAGGAAAAAAAAAATCAATTCTTAACTCTAGTGTATAATCTTTAAGCAGGTAGGCCCAGCTTTCATTCTATGGTAAGTATATGTCCTGGCTACAATGGTGTTGTAGTACAGAACTCCAATGCCTTTGAGTTGTCATTGGAATACCAATAATAAGGCTTACTGATTAACCTACTTGTTGACAGACACAAAAAGCCTGACTGAGTTAAAAGCACTCAAAAGCTTTTAACAGCCATTCTTGTGTGCCTACCATTCCCCTTCCTCAAATCACAGGTACAAAAGGCAATACAGGAACCAACAGGATCTTGTTTTTCATTCATCTCTTAGAGTGTAATGTACTACTTGGAAAAAACAAGTATTAGGGTACTCTAATATACAAGCATCACCACCCCTTTTAGAGAGGATGAATTAGGTGACATTTTCTGGGAATCTGGAAAATACTCCTGAATGCCAAGTGAATCAATGTTGAAATAAGAACAAATACAATCCCTACAAATGGGACAAGAGCTATCAGGTCTGTGGCAGTGAGAGAGAATTATGTTTGCCTGGGGCCAGCTCCTCAGGGAGTGAAGATTGATTCTTTATGATTGATGACTCGGCACTTGAATGCCAAGTCATCAATTCCCTGTGTTCATGGCACTGACTGCATCAAGATAACTTTTCCCTTGTGCCTAAGCATGGATATGGTCCTCGCCTGGAGTGCAGCCTCAGAGGGCTCAGGTACGGAACCTGACTTTGTTGCTTTAAATTAGAGCCACACAAAAAATTCCAGGTGCCTGGCTGCAAGAAATAGCACTAAAAAAATTAAGTGGGACTGGTGCAGGAAAGACTTGGCTACCCCCTTACTCTATCACACCTAGATTATATATCTTAAAATGAATGGGCTTACATTATGCAGTTATGCCCTCTGAAATGCAAAATAAATATTTTTGGTTTTGTTGGCTATGCATTCAAGCCTTACTCCTGGAAAACTCAACATTAGTGTCACTGCAACACTGTAATATGTGCAGCTCACAGCAGAGGGAAAAGTGGCAACCAGAAATACATACTTTTATCTGAATGTCTCATGGGGTGTTGTAAAATGTACCTGTCCTATGGGTCTTGACAGCTATTGACAAGCTTTGAAAAACAAAAAAAACTACTCACTGATAAAGGAGGGACTCTTATTTCACTGTCAAAAGGACTCTAAAAAAGAAACACCATGAAAACTGCACTTCATGTTTGGAAGAAAGTCCATTCCCTGTCTCATTAGCTCTGTCCCTAAAGTCCAAGCAAATAATTTAAGTTTCTAAGTAAAATTCATGTTTGCCCTGATTAACCCTCCCCCAGCTGTTGAAGTGTTTTAAAGGATATATCCAGCTGCTTAAAACTAGCGTCTAAAATTTTCCCATCAGGGAAGCATCCACAGCTGACATAAAGGCCCCCCCCAGGCTGCGGGCCACATCAGTGATGTAGAAAGGAGGAGGAAGTAGAGCAGGACTGTGATGCCTCTCAGCTGAATTCGGGATGATAGAAATGTTCTATCCGTGTATGTTAGGTGAACTGTCTGGATGTTCTTTCATAGAGTTCAGACTGTTTAAGCCTGGACAAGCCACCACCAGAGAAGGGAAATAACTCCTCTGCTCTAAAGTCACCCTTCAGTCTTACTTCAGGAGGAACAACCATTCCAGTTTTTTCCTTCCCTCCTTTTTGCTTTCGGTAGGTTTTTTTTATTATTATTATTTGGGGGATTTGGATGTTTTATTTGGTTTTTTTGTGCTTGTTTTTGTTTGGGTTTGGGTTGTTGGGTTTTTTTTCACTAGGTGCATGGAAAAGTTTGTTTCCTTATGTTTGTTGGTTTGTTTGGTCTGATTTTGTTGGTTTGTTCAGGTATTTTTAATACCACAGTTTGCAGAAGTCAAACTTTGAAAACACTCTTTTCAAATTCAGATTGAACTTCACAAATGATAACATGAAAAAATAGGAAAATATTATTATTCAGAACTTTCTTCCACCTTTTTTCATTTTTTGCTCATAGTGGGACTAATGTGTGATGCCTTTAAAGTGTTAAAAATTTTGCAAGAAGTAATTAGAAACTTCAAATCTTCAGAAATCTTACTAGTAATGTTGTTATTTTGCTCTAAAACAAAGCAAAATGTAAGCAGAAATGCAAATTCTCACTTCCAATTCCCCAACCAAAACACTCAGTGACTCAAACCAGTCATAAAGGTGGAGAAGTGGCAACAATAATAAAACATGGCATAGATGCTAACTCTAGTCACGTGCAAAAATGTGTTGTTCCTTCACATGTTTACTAACAATCCATGATCACTATTGCTTGATGTTTATCTAGTGATTCCTATTCCTTGATTAACAGTTAATAATGCTGATGTCAAAACCAGTTACGAGGGAGCATTTGTAATGCCAGCTTATTAATGTTTCGGGACATACAATATTACAATCATCCTTTTAATCACATCACATTGCATTTGTCCTATTCAAAAGCAAGGAGTTTTTTCACACCTCCTGCTAGAATCCTTTTGGCTCAGAGGTTATGTGCCATATGCAAAAGGGTCTATGTATATAAATAGATGTGGGCTATTTCCAGCCTTCCTTCAAGCCTAGGCTGTTTGATTTCTACTCCTGGCTTATAAATATATGATGTGTTGTATGTTTAAGTTGCTTTCAAACTTGTTTTTAAGTGGAAAATACTTGAAGATGAAAGGCTGAGAGTTACATAGTGTGTTTTGCTCTACAAAGGAATAAAAATGGTGATACCTTTGAAGGTTGTGAAACTGCTGTTAATGATTTTCCATGAACTTTTGATGTAATGATTGAAGGAGAAAAATACAGCATTATATTAAGAAGAGATGGCCTGGTTCAGAAAAACTTCAGCCAGACAACCAAATCTGTATAGCCTGCCCATTCATACTAAACAAACCTAGTCCAATTCCTTGTGAAATGTAAAAACTCTATTTTCCCTTGGTTTGATTCTCGCTGCCAAAAAATCACCACAGGTTTTGTTGTTGTTTGGGTTTTTTTAATTACACTACTTTACGAAAGCTCCAAAAGACTATGATACCCCTCCTAACACCACTGCAAGAACTTAATTTTTATCTTTTATATACACAGTATTTACTTGCACATCAGGTCTTGTGTTTGCTAAAGCAAGCCATGTACTTAACAAGATTTGTAGATGTACACTGAGACATGGAAGTGTTTAGATATGTTGACTAACATACACACAGGTATTTCAGCCCACAGAAAGATCGTTTCCTTCGTTGGTTTGTAAGTATCCAGAAGTTTACAGGCTTGAACATATGCACAAAGTGTTGCTCATGAAGTCCTAAAACTGTACATTGCCAGGAGAGGCAAAGAGGCAGAGCATCACTCTGTGCTTGCCTGATTTCTTATACACTTTAGTTGGCCTGGGGTAGATTTCATGCTTTAGGCTAAGAGCACTTTCTGTTTGACTTTGTATAAGGAAGATTTCCTAAGGAAAAGGTCATTCTTAAAAGAAGCAATGCTTCAGGTAATGGCCTCAATGTATGCACAGATGCTCCCAGCTCCACTTTCTGAGCAGTTTTAGTACAAGTCACTAAGAGTCTTTGTCAATTTGTTGACAATTTTAATTACAACAAGAGTTGATTGTAACTACTTTGCAGACTCTATTTGGTGCTTCTCTTCATTAACATCTTATCAGCAGTATAATTGCAGGCTGGAGTGAACTCACAATGCTTTTTACCTTCTTCAAAGCTTCATTCAAAATGTGAAGGCAACTTCCATTTCAAGTCTGTGAAGTGCAAGGAGATACATTCCTTCAAACATTTCATCAATCTGATGTTTAAGCAATAAAACCTGAACCAGCAGCTTTTGAACTTTCAAGATCATATAATAATCATATTGGTAAAAGCACTTTACTGATTTGAAGAATAAGAATTTTTCCACCCCTTTAGTCACAGTATTTGCAATGCAAAAAAGGGACTGAGTTAATCTATTTCCTAGATGGCACAACTCAAAGTTTTGCTGTTAAAAAACATTTTGTTTGTTCAACAGGACAAGAGGATATAGTCTCAAGTCTGTGTCAGGGAAGGATCAGGCTGGGCATCAGGAAGAATTTCTTCACTGAAAGTGTGGTCAGGCATTGGAACAGGCTGCCCAGGGGGATTGTGGAGTCACTGTCCCAGGAGGTGTTCATGTTTGTGCCGCAATCTACTTGAGAGCGTGGTGATCTGTCAAAGTCTGGAGGTCTTTTCCAATGTTAATGATTCTATGATTCCATTCTGTGATTCCAATCAGAGTGGAGACCAAATACAGCGAAAGTTTAGAAATCAAAAAAGTTCATTCTCTTTGAAGCAATTTTTTTCACTCTTAATGACGATACATATTACCACTGTGTCCTTGCAGCATACATGTCTTGTTCTTCAAAAATACATTGGAGGATGCCAAGCCTGGATTGTTCTGAATGCATAGGACAGGACTGAGTCTCACAAGCACAGCTCTGCTCTGAATGCCATGATAGCTACTGACAGCATAATCTGTAGCCCTAGTGTGTACCCATCATTGTGGGCGCATCCTTTCTCCCACTGTCTGGAGGAGTGTGCCATTCTGCAGGATGTGTAATAAGGCAGTTTCTTTAGTTTCTATCAGCCACAGGGAAGGGAGAGAACTAAAACAGTGGATCTCCCCTGTCAGAGTTTTCCCAAGAAGAGATACAGACCCACCTCAATGTGTACCCAGATGCTGTATCAAGACTTCGTCCTGTTTGACTAGCAGGGAGATGCTGTGGTAGCAATAATTTAACAACAAACAGTGAAGTTATGACCTATGATTTCTCTATTCAAAAGCAAAGAGTTCTAGTTAGAGCAGAAGGAGCCAAGCAACACGCTTCCCTTTCCCTCATTGTTTCAACCACCTTGTCTACTGAGATCTGCTGTCCCCCTGAATCTAGTCAGATTCTGACTCAGGATATTTATTGTGTAGTAATTAAGTATATGCCCACCTAACTTCATGTAAGGTTACTTCTTAGCAATTTATTTACAAAAGCGAGTTAATCACACTTAAAGTCTCCCAAGTTTTTTTTTTGTGGGGGTTTTTGTGTTTTTTTTTCCTTCAATCATTTTTCCTGTGTTCAAAAGTAATGAGTATTAGCTAAAAAAACCAAAAAGGAAAAGTCAAAAAACCCCACCCCCAAACCAAAAACAAAACACACAAAAAACACCCCAAAACAACAAAAACAAACAAACAAACAAACAAACAAAAACACCAGACTGACACCAGAGTCTATTATTCCTCTCTTCATTCCACTATTCAATGTGAACAAGACAAATTGTTTCAGCTAGGTATTCTTTGTTATTGACATTATTTTTGAAGCTGTATTTGTAAATATTTATTTCATATGTACCTGTTTTGACGTCATTATATTGTAGTGATTACCCACATTGCTCCCAGATTCAGGAATATGAATATTAAAATTCAGCCCTTCCTCCTAGAAAATCATGGTATAAGCTGAAAACTGTGAGAGTTTTCTCTCACAGAGAGGAACACTTTCTTGGTTCTCTTCAGTTGAATTGTTTTGTTGGTTTGTTTGTTTGGGATTTTTTTCAGGACTTTCTTCATGCCATGTATATAAACTTAATTTTGCAGCCATGGGGAATACAAATTACTTAAGCAAAGACAGACAAATAACCAGGCATTATCAAAAACCATATACTTCCATAAACTGGACATTTAAAGAGAAAAAATTACCATGAGAAATGAACTGAAATCATGGGGGTTCACAATCAACTTGCAGAGTACAGCTAGGAGAACTTCAGCCAGTAATTCATGCACAGCACCCAATAAACATGTCTTCTAAGACAAATGCCTCATCCATTTCTTCTAAGACAAATGCCTTATCCTGACTGAACAGTGGGTTTTGCCCACAGATAAATCCACTGGAACCCTTAGCCCTGATTCACACCCATGTGAACTGGGGGTATCAGGCTTTCAAGACCATAGCCATTTTTCACAGCTTCTGGAATTGTTAGTTGGGGTGCCAGTCCGGAAAGGTTTAGTTTCTTGTTTCTGCTTGGGATGCTTTCCCCTCTAGAAGGACAGGCACACACAGTCTCTTTTCATGTAGGTGTGCCTTTTAAAGAGAAAATTTCCCAGCAAGGTGCTCTGTTCTCTGCATCTTGCATGTTAATTCACAGGTGTTTGAATCAGACTTTCCGGCCCCTCCCCCACCCCGTATAAGAGAAACATAAAATATTAGTGAAAATCCATTTATAAGCTCTTCCTCTCCCCCCTCCTTGGAGAGCTGCTCTAAGTCTTTTCTTCCACTACAGAGCATTGTGTGTGAAGGTGACAAAACACCACTTTTAAGTCTGCCCTCCAGGGTCCTTTTGTCTTCCATATTCAAAAAATAAAAATATAGAGGTAGGAAAAAAAAAGGAGGAAAAGCAAAGATGACTAAGAAAAAAAAAAAAGTGTGCTTAGAAAACACTCTCTAAAAACCTTTATATTGGATAAGAAGCTTCTGTTTCAGATAAGCTGTTTTGACACAAATGCACTCCAATACCTTTTATACAGAAAACACCCTCACACTCTTCTTAAGTAGATAAATTGTCCTGGTCAGTATTGACACACCTAACAGTCTTAACAAAACAACTGACTAACATCCAGATTTTTCATTGGTACCGTTACTTGACCAATTGTTAGTTCCCTATTAGTCAGATACTAACAATCCTATGAATAACTTTAATAAATATTCTACACAATTATGGCAGTTCTGAATGAAACAGCAAAGGAAAAAAAAATCTAAGGAAAGGAAGGACAAAATATCCCAGCTGCCAAATTGCAAGCTAGGACTGTGTGCTCTGCATTTGAAACTTCATCAAAAAGCAACAGGCATAGAGCCGGGGAGGGGGAAAAAGATATATAAGCTATAAGAAATATCAAAGGACACCTTTGTTGGTGGAAGATTTTTCATTATATCTTGACATTACAGAAGGCAGGATGGTGATCAGTAAAAATGAGTACAAGTATGAAACAAATAGAAAAGTCAATGAACACATAGCATGCATCAGGTATATTCAATAGATCATCAGCAAAGGAAATCAAAATGCAGCCCAGAGTATTTTCAACTCTCTGTCAGTCCATTTATGTATATATCTATTTATCCAAACATTATTCAGCCAGAACAGGAAGGTCAAGAAGCCCAATAGATTTAAAAGGAAATCTGTTGAAAGTACAGGGGTGTATTAGTCACATGTGTGTCAGCAGTGGTGGACAGATGGACTCAGTGAACACGTTGGTCACTTTATCTCCTTTTATCTCTGTTTCCCAGGGTACATCCTGGGAACACTAAACTTGTTTTGTTCAAGAGATCCAAATGCCTAGGTCTGTATCAGGATGTAACATCCAATCACTATTAGCAATAACGAGTTTCTTAGACTGTAGGCCCCTGAATGATCAAACACACCATTGATTATAGAATTAACTAACGGGATAAAATCCCAGTGATTTCCCAAATGCCTCAAAAATTGTTTAAAAGGAGAAGAAATAAAACGAAGTTTGCAGCTTGTGGAAAAGCTGAAGGGAAAACAGGTCTGTGTGCTAAATAAAGGTCTTCAGATCATCAAAATGAATGCTGATATTTTTTTTTCCCATATTAACTATTTGAAACTGGGAATCCTTCATGAGAAATCTTCCCATTTACTCTGGTTTTATATTTGTCACTGACAGCATGACACATGGACTAAGGTCTTAACCAGAAAACAGTAGGTGAATAAAGTCTCCTGAGATAACCATTCATTTCTGAAAGCTGTTCATAATGGTGAATGTCTGGGAAATGCACTGTAAAGGGAAAATTGTTCATTTCATCTCCACCTCTGCTTCAGGCAACATTCTTGTTGATGGTGACAATGAAGAATTAGTAGAGAAAATTGAAATTCATGGAGAACTTGAAAGTCTTTTTCAAGATTCCTCAAATGTTTGCTACACTGCTTTGAGTTGGTCTTTGCCTATTGCCATACAACTGATAGAAAGAGAAAAGAAATGTGGTTATCCTTTTGTTTTCTAAAGACTAAGAAAATGTCCTGTCCTTATGAATGAAGAGAGAATATATAAGTATAGTCTGCAGTCATAGCTATATAAACGCAGGTCAGTGATGAGGTTGAGCCTGTAGAATTGTCTTTGCCTGTTTCCCTCTCACTCTTACTAACCACTCCTTAGTGTGGACTTGAGTTTCCTGCTACAGGTTTCTTGGGTCAGTCAAATATGTGTTGCCTGAATTAAGAGTTCGAACCATTCTCCATGTCCTCTCCTTCCCTCATACTTGACAATTCTTGCTTGGAAAGCCTTAATTTCCTTGACTCCCAGATGGTATCCAAGATGGAGCTGAACAACATGACCTCAGGGACCATCAGTCAAAGCCGGTTAAAGCTGCAACTCTGATATGACAGGCCTAGAGGTTTTTTCTTTTTTCCTGTTAGTTTACCATACTGAGTATGACTCAATATTTTCTGCTGGTGGTTCATCCTTGTCCTCCTGCCACATCAGGGAGATTTTACTATCTGTCTATCTCTAAAAAATACTTGCAGACAGAAAATCATCAGGATGCCTATGGCCCAAAGTATGCCAGACCATTATGCGACTGCTCTTCAAGCCACTCAACGCTCTAGCCAGAGACATTTGTGAGGAGGTGGGTGTGATAATTATTATAGATTCCAACTGCAAGGATTGAATCAGGTACTATCCAAATTGAGATGGAGGTGTCTTCACAGGTGGAGTAAAAGAAGTAGTCATTTGACATGAGGGGAGCTACAGAATACTTGCTGCACTACGGGAAAACCTAGTGAATGTCACAGTGCAGTGCTAGTGCATGAGGAAACAAGTTAAACAACTGTTTGGTTAATCAACTTGTCTGACTTGATAAATAGTAACAAATTGTTTTCTTTTCAAAGCTTCCCAATTACATTTAGGCAAGATATTATTAATTGGTTAATGATCCCTGATGTTTTGGATCAACTAGAGTGTCTAACATCTCCAGTCAAAAACCTGCATCACTTTATCTTTAAAGAAACAACCCATATAACATGCATAACAATCTTACCTCTTTCACTTTCCTGTGAATGAGTATGAATTCTTTTTTTTTTTTTAATTTCTCGATTACTCTGGCTTCAAGTTAGCAGTTTGTAGCATTTTGTCCCAATATATCAAGATGTCCTTAGGAGACTCAATAATGATGTCTGTAAAAAGAAGCTTCATTGATCATATCTGAACTGTGTGAGAATGAAACATAAAACAGACTACTCTATACCTTTGCCAACACACAGTAGTCAATGAAAAGTCTTGACTACTGTGATTACATGAAAAGTAATCTTCTGGAAGGTTATTTCACTCTTATTTTTGGCCAGAGATTTAGAAGAGTTATTTTTGTGCTATTGTTTTGAGAGTATTTGGTACCAATACATAAAATTATGACTCTCCTATATGCTTTATCACTAGATATTGTATTCAGATAGTTAAAAGTGCTAAAGAAAAATATATCATGCTGGCTACAACAACTCAAGAGAGGTGAGGCTGCTCCAGTCTGACCAGCAGCAAGGATGAGGATGTATTCCCGGGGGCACATGCATGTAGAGCACACATGTACATGACATATATGTACCCATATGCATGCGACAGCTGGGTGGTTCACTCCCGCTTTTCCATTCCCTCCCAGCCATGTGGTCCTAAGATGGCCCAGCAAAGAGACACACAGACACTGTCAGAGAGGGAAGCAGGAAGAGAGTTTAATCACATGGTCAGGGGTATTTAAGGAGCTTTAGAGCATGCTGGTCACAGCCTATAGGAGTTGAGGGTTAACAACAGACCAATAAGGGGGATTTTCACATCGGCCTGGCCAAGGTAAATATCTGCATAGATAAGAGTTTTCTCTCAAGGGGTCTTGCGAAGGAGAAGCATGGCTCAGGGAGAAAAAAAAAAGGCAAAGGAATCCATTTTAAAATAGAGTAAAAGAGGCATTATGGCTGGTTTCTTCATCTCCTGTATGATTTATTCCACTTCTGATATCGCAAGTCTATTCCTACATATGTATATCTGTTTGGCCACATGGATCACAGACACTCAGAGCACTCATTCAAACACAGACAGCACCAACAGCTTCATCCTTCTTCCCTCTCTGACTGAGGAGTACCGAGGTCCACTACTTGAGAACATATGTGTATGTACAGAGTGACTCTTGACAAAACAGTTATTCAGCCCAGTAGCTGTCCAGTTCCCAGCGACTGGCACCTGGACATATAAACCACTGAGGCCACACCCCTGCTCCAGCTGCTGGTATAGGCCATCACACACACTGCTGGCTGGGACTCCTTCCCCTGGTCCCACAGCAGATGCCCCTGTGCAACTTCATCTACTCACTGTCTGAATAGCTTGATGGTCTCTGGCATTCTCAGCCTCACTCACACACCCACACCTGCTTCAGTTGCTGTCTAATGGACAGAGCACACCCCAGTCTGACTCCAGCTTCTGGGCTCACAGCCCATGCACACATGAGCACAGAGCATAGGCAGCTCTCATTCAGGAGGGAGAAAAGGATTTAACAGGAATAAACACAGGCATCAGTGGTCCCATCAGAGATAAGGGGCTACATTGCGTATGCAAAACCTTGCAGAAGCAGTTTGTGTGTTCCCAGAGGTTATCATAGTGCCCTTCTGTCTATCACACAAAGTCGTAACTTGGCTGAGTCTCATACAAGGTTATGTACAAAATATGAATTATTGATCCTTGAATTTCTAGACACAGCTTGATGTCCTGGTAATGTTGAAGAATTGGTGTAGATCATCTGCTTATGTTTGTATGGTTGTTTTATGGTGTCTTATAGCTCTTTTTTAATTTATGTTGGACTCTCCTTCTGCCTTTGAACAAATATCTCTCTAGGGATGCATTCTGCCCTAAGTTACTCCAAGAATGAGTTTGTGGACTTGACAGTGCCAGGTTAAAGGTTTGACTCGATGATCTTAATGGTCTTTTCCAACCTAAATGATTCTGTGGTTCTATGATTCTAAGAAGAGAGGACAGATTGTGCTTCAGGCGGAGGGTACACTCAGACAAATGTGTTGACCAGCAAATTATTTATATGTGACTGACCACTTTTTTAGCCTCTAATTCCTCTATTTTCCTCTTTTTTTTTTTCCTAAATCACCTAATTCCTAGATATCTCATAACAAGTCCAGTGCAATCCCAAAGTGCTTCCATTCTGTGTTCTATATCATGTTCCACACATTTGGGCAGAAACTTTCTCTTTCTCTGGGAAGTGATCCCAAGAGCTGCTTTTGATAGCTTGTGGTGATGGATGTCACACCCATATGGTGGAACAAAGGCTTTATTTGGACAGCTTAGTGTTGGAGGGGCAGACAGGTCATTTGTTTATAGTTTGGGAATCCTTGAATTGGTTCCTTGTCTGGCATTGCACGCCTGTGCTCCTCTGGATTTTTGGGCATGGATGTTCAATGGGTTGATGAACCTGTGATGGGCATGGAACTAACTTGGCCGTGTATTATTTGGGCTCCCTCACCTGCTATGCTCTCCCGGTGCTAATGTGTGGGGGTCTGCAAATGAGCTTTTGTCAAATAACCTAAAAATAAGGGCTAAACTTAAGCCTCTGTAACTGATATTATTCCAGCATTGTGTTTTCCTGCTATTGTGGGTGAGATATGGGTTTTTTTCCTTCTAATTTTTGAACTCATTCAAAAAGGTTCATTATTCCATGAATGACAGCAGAAAACAATTTTTTTTAGTTATTTTTTTTCCTCTGGATGACAAGCTGCTCTGTTTTGTAAAAGATTAAATGCCTCCATGATTTGGTAAAACTATAGCCAAAATCTGGTGATCACAGAGCATTCCTTTAATAGTAATGTATCTTTTCCTGGGCAGCAAAGGCATCCCCAATATAGCAAATTCACACTTAAAAATATCAGTTCATACAGGTTATGTGGGAATAGATTCTTGCTGCCAAACACCTTGATCCTTTTCTGGTGGGTGTGGTCTAGTCTAAATGCATCTAGTCTGAACCTGAGATGCATTCTAGTTTTTGTTTTCTAGACTGCAATGAAGTTAGCTTTGGACATGCTATCCAAACAGGGAAATGATCTATCTTCACTACTTAGTGATGTTCTTATGATTTTAAAGCACTGCAGAGAAGTAAAAAGTCTCTGGTTGAATCAGGGTGAGCTAGACACAGAATTGGGTGATATACTTTGTTAAACAAAATGGATGGAATAAACCTGAGCCAACTTTTGATATGGCACAGCACCCCTTAGAGTGGACTGGGACTAGGAATGAGGTAGATGAAGACCACTCAAGTTTTAGCATGAGTGACGAAAACAAACAATAGGGGATGTGAGCTGTAAATGTTACAAGGATGCAGAAGAAACAGATGACAAAGCCCAACCAAGGCAAAAAAAAAAAATAAAATTAGAGCTGCAGGGACATGGAGCATACAAATATACTGTCCTTTCTACTTGTGTCTGAGTTTGTGCTGGATTCACTTTGGATCCATTCTTCACATATATTTTCTCGTCCTCAGTTGTAAGCTTCAAGACGAGACAGTCTAGGTCTGCAAGCAAAAGAGAAAACCAACAGGTCACCAGGGATGAAGATATGCTTATACCTGACAAAGCAGGAAGTTCACAATATTTTTATCAGGGGTTATTTTATTTTTTCTTCAGCTTAAAAAGTTTGGTGAGACTTTCTCTTTGGTTCAAGGCCTTCAGAATATCTACTTCATTCTGTTCAAAACACTGGATATATCCTGATGGTTAGATGGAATTGTGAACCTAAAAAAAAAAAAATCCCATCCTTATCTTTTGTAAAAGGACATATGGAGTTAAAAGGCAAAATGCTGACCTGTTTTTGAATCAGGATTATACCTTGAGTGTGCTGCAGATGAAGATTTGAATTTCTCAGCTGTGGTCACTAATGGCTTCTTCCTCATTTTCTGCTGCCTGAATTCAGAACCTGGGGTCTCATATGTAACAGTGTGTGTTGCGTCAGAGTAGTAACAGAGGAGAGAAAGACTGTACACTCAGCATGTAAAATATTCCATGAAGAAAAGAAAGTCCTGGGTGAGACAGTTATTCAGTTCATCCAACTTTAAGCACAGAATACATCCCTGTACCCTCACTCATGAACTGGTGGAGAATTTTCCTCTGGAGAGGACTCTCTCCTTCTGTTGATTATTGATGGCATGAGGTTAGATTGGCCTGATAGCTCTGAGCAAGCACTGGTGCTGGAAGCTGGTTGACTGGAACCCTCTTGCCTACAGTGTGGATGCGTTACAGGATAATTCAAGTCATGTTACAGGGACCACCAGACTACCCATAGGGTTGATAATATCTCTTTGTTTGGACAAGGGTTTAAAGACTATGTGCTAGATAACAGCTGGGGTCACAGACATTGTGATGCATCCACAGTGTGCAGGGCTCTACCTGAGCTCATCAAAGTCCCTTTATAGTCAAAGGAGAGAAGTACTTCTCCTTAGGGGGCAATCCATTTCACTCTAAAACACACATTTAAAATGGGTCACCTCTTAAAATGCCTCTTTCTTCTGGTTGTTTAGAGGGTAGCCTGGAGGAGCTAGCTTAGACATAAACATACACGTGTGGGATCTCTGTAAGGATGTGAGGTGAATCCCATGGTCGGTAATCAACGGTGGGAAAGCACATACAGGATCATTATGAACAAAATGAGGCCTATTCACCCTGAGTGTTGAATGAGGCAGGACACCCATGGAGTGAACAACATGTCTTTGTGTAATTAGGCTTCATAATCAACAGACACAATGAGAGAAAAGGCAAATAGCACTGGCAACCTTATTTCTGGTCTTTACTAATGCCTGAGTTCTCAACTTTATTAATTCCATAAGCAGTGTTGAGGTATACATGAACACATATTTAAATAATACAAATATTTTAAATTTTCGTTTAGATTTTTCTCTGCATTTATCATAAGTGAGATCCTTCACAAATGTAAACAAAGCTAGTTCTATTTTCTTCCATACATTTATGACAGTTTCCCCTAACTGAAGACCTGGTCTAGTTTTTACTGTATGTGTTCTCTTTTTTTAAGTAACACAGACATATAAAGTGAATCAATATTTCTGCAGTTATGCTGATGCACCTCCACTTATAATTGCTGACAAAACCCAAAACTAAGTGGCAGTCTCCTGGTAAAAGAGATAATTTTTCTTTTTTGTTTTGACCAAGCTTCCCTTGCCTATTTGACTTAAAAATAAGTCCATACCTAGTATAGTAAAACCAACCCTCACTTGTATTGGAAAGTTGACTGATTATAAGCAGTGTAACTTCTGGATGGGAGATATTATAGTTAATACTAGATTGAGACGAAGGAAAGAAGGAATTTTCTTGCCAAAGGACTAAGAGAGTTGGATACTGTTATGAAACAACTGGTTGGTACATCTGCCTTGATGAGTCTTTAAAAAAACTGGAAGTTCTTCAAAGCCCCCAAAACTGAAGGAATGTTATTTAATGCTTCCAAGCAGCCCTAGGCAGAAAGAGTTTGGCACATAAATGTTTCCCTGGAGGACACTGTGTGATGTATTTTACATGTTATTTCTCAAAGTTGTGAATCTCATGGACCTAGGAACAGTCTATTCAGTTCCCAGCTGTCACTTGACTTCTGCACACAGAGGACTACATGGTACCAAGCTACACTATTTCCTGTACTTTGGAATGTGACATGGAACAGGCCTTAGTCTAAAGAGTGGAATCAACCTGTGCTGTAGCTATACATTGTATTTTAACAGTCCTATTCTTAGTCTTATCTCTAGTAATTTTATAAAAACAAGGTTACTAATTTCATCCCAAAGTTCAAATATTAGCATTACTCAAGGGTGTTCCACTACAAATTAATGCTAGTGACTTTTTTGAAAGCTTCTTGTTGCAGAAAAATGAAAACACTAGCAGAGTTGGGTCATGCCACTGGTAACGGACATATCCTGACTTTGTATGGTTTAATATCTGACAGTGGGTGAGAGAGACAGGGAGGACTGATGCCCAAGAGGTGGTTCTTATCAAAGGGATAATGATGGGCAGTATTGCTATCAACTAAATTAAAATTCTAAAGACAAATTCCCATTGAAATTCCAGTCTTCCATTTCCAACCACAAGGTAATACTAATGATAGAGGATATGGTTGGAGGAATATTTACTCTATTGGGAGGAAGTGGAAATAGTAGCAGCAATGGTGGCCAGAGGAATACTATGCTTTTCCCAGTTTGCATAGAGAAGAGGAAATCAAGTCTTTAATAATACTTGAAATACGCTCTCATCCTTCATGAGCAGTACTTGTATAAAACTGCAGCAAGATCCGTGTGGAAATGGCATGTAACCTCACCCTGACTTTTCCCACATGAGACAGATGCCTTATAACCTTTTCTGTCCATGTTGGTTTTAATCACTGAACTATTCCAATGAGTTCAGTCTAGAGAGCTTCCCTGTTGAAGAATCTTGTGGTTTTGTCTACTGGCAGTACATCTGCTGCAACACAAAATTGCACTCCTTTAAGTATGGCTTTCAAAGGCAATTCACAGTACTCCTGCTTAGAGTCTGTGCTAGTGCTATGTAAGACAAAACTCTCCTAGATCCTTGGCCTAGTGCCAGCTTACTTCAAACTGCCTGTTTATTTCTTACAACCAAACTGTCCTTTCAGCAGGTCTTTTCATTGTGCTCCAAATAATTTCTCCAAATCCTCTATTATGACTCATTTTCCCTTAAAAAAAAAACCAGAAAATACAAAAAACCCAAACCAAACAAAAAACCCCTTCAATCTCTTTTCTTTCCCAGGGGTTTCATCTAAATAATATTTCCAAATGTAATTTTTTTGACACTTCCTGTCAGCCCCAACAAAAAGAGGAAACAGGTTTTATTGGCTTTGATGTGAAACTTTAGGCGTCTTTAAATTCTCCTGGGAAACTTGGTGCTGTGCTGGGAAAGTGCTGAAAATTAATGAGGAATTCTGAGTTCAATTTTGTTAAATATGGTCACACCTAGGTCTATCTTATTCTGTGACAGAAAGAATCAGAAAACAGGAAGTGTTAAAACTTTTGTAAAAGATGCCCTAGTAGATCTGTGTTTTGTCATCTGGACTGTTCCTTCTCTGATGAATGGTAGATTATTTAGAGAAAGTAGGAAGAAAATCCACACTAGTAAGGCAGGGAAAGAAAAGTTCCTTAATAGCCTTCAGAGCTTATGTTTAAAAACGAGTCTGACCATTTGCTCTCTTTTCCACTTTCATTCTTGCCAGAATTGCTCCCGGTGTATATCTGTGGTACCTCGTTAATGGAAATGAAAAATGACAAGTTTTGATCCCAGTAAGGTCCAGGGGAAAACCATTCATCTACTTCAATTAACTCAGGAATTCAAGTTACACCTTTTGAGTATGAAATCCAAAAGTATCCTTTGCTCTGAATATAGCATTCTTAACAAAGCACAGTCTGGGTGAGTGAGGACACGAGAAAATAAGCTTCATGCTGTCTATTTTGAAAGTGATAGGTTAAATCCTCAAAGATGCTGCACACCTACAACTACCATTGAGGTCTCCATAGCAAAAAGTTATCCTACGAAATGCTTCGCTTCTTCTAGTTTCCAGAATTTGGACCTTTCCTTCTACTTTAGAGGAATTTTTGTTGGTAATGACAGCTTGAATTCTCCTGAAATGGAGGAAGGTACTGTTTAAGCCTAGAGGCATAAATAAGACATGCTTTTCTGTGACTCAGTGTATGCAAAGCAAAGATGGCAATGCATCTGAGATGTGAGGATGGGTGTACACATGTACAAATGTTATGAAAATGGGATCAGTATACACTCGTTCTTTAAATTTTTTCTAATTTGTTTATCATATGTGCTTTTTGTAGGTTTTAAGCTACATCAAGTCTAATATACATTTGCCTTTTTTTTTTTTTTTCCCCCACTGGGAGATTTAGTGTCAACTGCTGTATTGGATACATCTTGGTGTTAGGGATTTCACTGAAATTCTCCTAGTGTGAATTCTTATTCCCTTATCTGGGAAAAAATTTGCCAAGAAGGACTCCTCTGAAGTACTTTTCAATGATTCACTCTCACATTCTCTATCAGCGGTTTATCCAGGTTCCAGAAATGTTGGGCAGGGAAATGGAACATGAAAATTCACTCGTGGACAATTTGTTGTTGTTGCTGTTGATATTTTTGCCTAAGATTCTGTTAAATTTGCTATGACAGCTGGAAGTCTAACCTTTTGGATAGAAACTGCCAGATTTGAATATAACTACTGCAAAGAAGGAGACAAAAATACAAATCTGAGAGTTAAATCTCTGATGGTATATCATATCTCAGTGGCTGAATGCATCCATAGTAGCCCTGTGAAAATTGTTTCATTTTCCTTGTTAATCAAAATACAAACAGAAAAAACCCAGTGATGATAGGAAATTGAGTGAAATGATTGCTTTATAAAATAATAGTAGAAAAGTAAGAGGAAAAGCTCCCAAGTTCCTATTAAAATCAAAGGTTTAAAACAATGCCAGTTTTTTTCAGGGCAACCAGATCTACAATTCCAGTTTTTGACATGTATGCTGACGTGAGAAGCTCACTATTAAGTGGAGCTCCCTATTCTTATGTTCTACTTCTTTAATTAGAAAGGTCTGTCATGATACCTCTTCTTAATTTATAAAATACTTTTGCTTGTGAAAGTCTAGTAATTATTCAGTTATTTTGAAGGAACACTTAAAGCAGAAAATATAGTGTCAACATCCCATGGTCTTCAAGGAATTTGCGTGTTGGGTTTTTTGTTTTTGTTTTCTTTTTGAAAGAGCCACCCCAGCTCAGCACTGTCATTAACTGTGACTGGAGGAAAAAAAAATTGTTTTTTTCTCTCTCTATTCTTTTCCTTAACTGTTTGGATAGATCACAAGAGTGACTTACTCCCTCTATTTCTTCATGACAGGGCTCTTTAAATCCCCCTACTTCTGGAAGAAAAGGAGATACTGATACAGTAAGATAAATAGGAACAACCTAAGCCAAAATATCCAAAGAGTGAAAAGATATTTGTTTTTATATTACATTTACCAAAGATCAAATCCAAAGGGTAACTGATGGATTGAAATTGCCAGTATTTTATACCACAATACATCAAAGTATTTAGGATGTGTGAGATCATTAAATATAACTAGTTTTAGTGAAGTCAATGGGACTATTAAGATAGTCCTGCTTGTTCAGATAGTTGAAAATATGTGCCACAGTAGTTTGCTATATTGAATGATGTGTGTTACGATAAATGAAAGAAAGTGTCTAGAGAGAGGAAGGTATCAGATCAGGCATAAATAGCAGATGTAAAAAAAAATCAAAATATATACATATTTGAACTCTTTCTGAGCCACTATCTTCCCCTATTTTAGGTAGTTATTTCATTTACCTTGCCTCTCATGTGAAAACAAGGATAATAATTTCCCCATAATTTTACAATCAGGATTTTATCTGGATAAAATCTCCTAAAGTCCAGATACTATGCCACATCTCTGTTGTATTTGTGATTTTTTTCTTTTATGTGAAAATATTCTCTTTCACTTTCTTGTTCCATTTAAGTGAAAGATTCCCAAAATTGTCAGCAGTGCCTCATATATGTTTCTTTCTGACATTTTTTAAGCTCAGTGTTCCACATTTTCATTGTAAAATCCTTGATTCTTATTCATGTTCCAAATATAATGAATGTTGCATTCTAAGTTTCAAAAGTTCTGGTTTTAAATGTAGTACTTTAAGTTAGCAATCAGAGCCTATTTTGAATATGTGGTGCCTACAGTACATATGAATATGCTAATCAGCTAAACTTAATAGTTCTCATTTGTATTAATGCAAATTAGGCGGCTGTACTTTCCACCAAATATTTTCCTCAGTATTTATTAGAGAAATCAAAATCTCTTTCCACCCCTAATAAGTTCTAATATTTCATCTTAACGCTTTAAAGGGCGTGTTTTATTTTAGCTTAATCTAATTTCATTGAATAAAATTGCATCTAAAAGCAATATAAAGTTACAATTTGTTCCATGTCAAATAATAAAAATGGCCTTTAAATTTTACATGAATTTGACCTTTTGGTTTGTGCATTTCAATTAAACCTCTCTCGTAATCCAAATGGTATAACATACTTTGTGTTCATTTGGTCTTGTACAGAGGTATGCAGCTGTATTCCCCCTGCCTCCTTCGCTGTAGCCATCGGCCTTTCTTAGCCCTCAGTATCAACTTAGTCCCTTGAAGAAAGGTTGGAAGTTTTTCTACTTACTCAAACAAGTCCTGTATGCACTAACTGGAGTCAGAAATGAAGCTATGTGGGATTGGATGTGTCCAGGGTTCCAAAAAGGAGTAAGGAATAGTAGCCACTCACAAAAACCTGGACTTGTGCTTTGCAAGGTGGCCTGTGGAACCTGAATCAGCAGCTGTTGATTAACAATTTCAAGCTACCTTTCTGAGCTCCAGGAAAGTCCTAGATTTGAGGTGAAGCCCAGAAAGACAATTTGTAAGAACTATGCAGAACAATCACCTCTGTTGTGCTAAGCACAGTAGCATGCCAGACCACAACAAGGTCTTTTATGACCTTTGGCCTTATAAATTTTGTTATTAGTAGCAAAAATATTTTTGGTTTTAGTAACTTTCTTTTTTTCATAAGAGAACTATAAGAAGGTGCCTTACTATATCATCCTTCAGAATTATGTTAACTTTATTTCAGGATCACACCAGCCATTCTCTTCTGATGTAGAAAAATAAAAGGAACTTCACCATCAGTATTCAGAATGTTTCCAGCATGCTGATGCCCTCCATGATGAAGAGCAAGACCTGTGTTAAAGGTAGCTCTACCCATCCTCAACACAGATGAAATACAACTTTGATGGGGACACCATGACTGCCCTATCTTACTCTGCACTTTCCAGCACTTCCCCATCCTCAAGTGTGGCTTGTCTGACAAGGCCAGGACCAGCCATTATTCGGTGTTTATTCAGTGCCTAATTGCACAGTGGAGCCCCATACCTGATTGGCCCACAGGCACTCTTGTAATTAACATGATTAATAATATATGTTCTGCAGAGAAATAGCTGAGAGTAGTTTCCAAGGCTTGAAGCCTTGAACTTCTTTTGTAGCTTTAAATGTACTTTTAGACTCAATGGCTTAAAACTGCCTCGTTCTGCGTTCAGTAGAACTAACGAAGCCTGGTTTTCACTGGCTTTGTGTCTTGTGGCTAGACTGTGCCGTGTGTCAGGGAAGGTGCAAACCCTGATCCTGTGGCTGAGATGTTCAAAACTGCATTCTTCTATGTGGTCTCTTTCGAATCTAATGAGAGAGGGTTCACGCTGCAGCCTGTCTTTAGCGGCCGTGCTCAGAGAGTGTTTCTCTCCTACTCAGATGCCTCTTTTCTGAAGCTCATAGTAATTTAATATCCTTGACACCTCCAACCCTCAGTTAAATTTGATTGAAATGAGCTAATCAGTCTGTAAAGTGAGATAGACAGACAAATAGGCAGAGACGCGTGTGCTCTTTGACCATGATAAGCCTCATTTCCTTCAGAAATCAGGGTGAAAAGAAAAAAATCCATGATGCTTTTGGTTTAATTTTGCCTTTTTTTTTTCTTTTTTTTTTTTTTTTTTCCCCCAGGGCAAACTAACCCCAGCATTAAAAACACAACATCAATATCAGACTTCAGGGAAAAAGAAAGGGGTCAAGCTATTCTGGGGTGGGGGAAAGGAGATTTTGTTTCTCCTCCCTTTTTTTTTTTAATATATCACTGCAGTAAAAATCAAACTCCAGAGCTTTAATAGATTTTTTTTTTTTTTCTGGGAAGAAGGAGAAGATGGGAGAGAGGAGGGGAAAAGAAAAAAAGCTGAGCGACTGTCAGATCAGCTCAGGATCTCCATTAGAATGCAGAGTGCTCCAGAGTAATTACAAAACAGCTGTAATGGAAAATTGGTAGTCAAACCCATTTTCCACCAACTAGAACGGTGAATGGGCTCCATTATGTTCCTAATTCTCATTAACTTAATTTGCATAGGAAACAATGAAGGAATACCTAATGAGTTAGACTCAGCTAGCAGCAGATCGATACCCCTGTGAACAGGGGTTCGACCCATAATTACAGGACATGTGGCAGAGCCAGAATGTTTCTCCTCTTACATAGGGGAGATGGAAAGGTTGGCCTTGCTGTTGTTATTTATTTAAAGCCTGGAAATGTGGTGCCTACAGGGGTGGGAATTTGTTGCTGTTTAGAGGTGGTGGGTAGGGAGGCTTGTTTTTTTTTTCTTTCTCACTTTGTTCCACAGCTTTTAGGAAGACATGTTTTATTTCATTTCCTCTGCTACCTTAAAGAAGCAAATTCTTAAAACCTGTTCTGGTATCCAGAGTTTAATAGCTGGGATGTACTGATGGTGCACACTGGGGGCTGCAGCCAGCATACTCACAGCGTGTGTTCTGGGACAACTAAAACCTGGATAAATACACATCATGTGTCATCATGCCCCAGACTTCGAGCCCAGCCAAAACGCAGAGCCTATTCACCTGGGCTCAGCTCTGTGCAAACATAATCACACGGTATTAGAGGACCAACAGATGTAAATACCTCTGGCTCAAGGTGCGTGTGTGCCTCTTCATAGTGTAATCCAGGGAAGGTCTGTGTTCAATTCCTGTTCTTGGCAGCGTGACTGTATTTGCAGTCTTAGACATGTGCATTCAGCTCTCTGGCCTTTAACTCCTGCATGTGGAACAAGGATAGCAAATCCCTGCTCTGATTTAGACTCTAAACTGTCCAGGGAAGGGTCTGGATGATACAAAAATTAAGGTACTCTGAATGAGGAATATTTTTCTCTGACTGCTAGCAAGGTGGGACGCTGCCACTTTTGTAAGCTAAGACAATTTTTCTGGTTTTCCTGATTTGCCAGTCCTGTACCACAGTAGCTAGATCATGCATATGATATCAATACAGTTACTTGAAACGGCTGAATCTCTCCCAATGGTCTCACAGTTTAATTTAGTCTCTATTGTTCTTTCTGAGTGAAATTTCCCTTGTGAAGAGGACTTCTAGGGAGAAAAAAAAAAAGGAAAAAAAAAAGAAAAAAGAAAAAAAGAAAAATTCCAAAAACAGCATTATGTGAGTCCTCAAAAGAGTTTTAAATTAATGTTACCATATTTTTGTATGTACTGCAGCTGTGCAGTCCTCACAATGCCAGAGGGAACATGCTGTGGCAGATTCTGTAAGAAATGCATAAAAAGAAAAAGTATCTGCCTTAACGAGCTCACAATCCACCCAGATCAGGAAAACAGAGGAAACAGTCTTATTCCCCTTTTTGCAGATTGGGGCCTGAGTCACTGGATTATTCAGTGACAAGTTCAATGTCAGACTTCATCCCAAGCAAATGATTTATTACTGTAACATCTTTCATATATTATATAAGCAAAATTTAAAGGATGCATATATTTTGGTGTCCCACTGTGCTAAATTTTTTCCATATGACATAAGAAGAAGAGGTGGTGGCACTATGAAGGCACTATACTATGAAACATGCCCTAGCTGTAGGAAGCTCTAGCAGACCTTGTGTTCATAGGAACTAAAGAAATCTTAGGGCTCCTGCCAAGACTGTAAGTAAAGGTTGGGTGTTGGAATAAGCTTCTAGATTAAAAATCATTACATCGTAGAGTTGGATGCATGATTGTACCTTTGTGAGGTCTTCAGGGAAGGCAATAAGTGGGAAAGCATCTTTCTTAGATAATGTGTTACATAATAGGGAAGGGTAACAGGTTTGCTCTCAGTGGGGTGGGGAGCATCTGCAGGCCCAAAGGAGCAGGAGTGACCACTGGGTTCTACTTTGTTTTCCCATGGCAGGGGTCAGCAGGTGGCACTCACACACAGCCTCAGGAGGTGCCAACGCCACTGGAGTAGTGGCAAGTTTCTCTTTTTAGAAATGCTGCATCATTCTCAGATCTTTGCTGCAGTTCCTTTGTGGGAAGCTGTGGCAAACAGCTCAGGAAGGGGTTTTTTTCTGTCATAGCGTTTCTGACTTAACACAGAATTGCACTTTGGGAAGTGGTTTGAAGTTCCTGAAAGCCGGATGGTCCAAACTCTGATTTGATCAGTTCTGTTATATAAGTAACATATGTAATATCAATACATTATCAAGCTGAACCCTTATTTGGAGTCATGGATTTCTCCTTGGACAGAACAGTAGCAGCAAGACCAAGACATCTACCTGCAGTGAGAAGCAGCACTGTTCAATGTTAATCAATCCCTTAAAAAATTCTTATATTTTTTCTTTATAAATACATATTATTGCCCAATTTCTTATCTGTTGGTAAATAAAGAATATTCTTGGAAGTCACCTGTATGTTTTTTTCCAGTGGATGAGCTGGTTTTTAAGTGATGATTGTAAGTTTTTAGCCAAGTCAAGAGAGTACAACACTACTCTGGGCCTCCATAGAACTGAGGTTCACTTCCTGTATAATTGACTTAGTGAGGTTCTTTGGCCAGCTTATTTGGTCATTCTTTACTCTCCTTCTTCCTTCCAATTGCTTTTCGTCTTCTCTGTTCAGATATCTCAGCTTCATGTTTTCATTCATCCTTACTTTATCTTATTTCACCACAGCAAATAGAAAAATAGTCATGACAATTTAAAATACATTATTCTAGGGTTTGAGCCAGGACAAAAGCCTTTTATGCAGCTTTAGACTGTTAGCTTAATTTGAAGGAACTCTAAGCAATCCATACAGTTAAAAAGTTTATGGAAACCAAAAAGCAAATATTTCTGTGAGACAAAGCCCTGAATTCACCCTTCACTGGTTAAACAACACAGGATCAACGGGTAGTACTTGAGAATTTCATTCTGAAATACTGCTTTGTATGACTAGTTGCATTTGTTTAATTAAAGTAACACATCTGTACAGTAAATAGTCTGTGATTGGGAAGTAGCATAATACTGTACAAGCACAGCAGTAATTGGATAATGTAATGAAATGCATGGTGTTTTTTAAAAAAGAAAATATAATGAGATTTCATCATTTTATACACACAGGTAATTAGTTCTTAGAAATACTGGGAGAGTAAATTATCTGCAGATTTGAACTATCAGCAACTATTTTATACAGCCCAGCTGAAGAGGTTAAAATGTTCTACTTTAAGTCTCTTGAAATTCAAACCAAAATGAGGCCACTATGAAATTAAGGTACTAGTAAGAGCTAAAAGGATTCAGTTCAGTTCAAGCCGTCTGCCATAATGACTGCCAAGATTATGGGTGAATTTATGTGGGTGACAGCATGTTTTCCGCTGCCTGAGTGGCACTGCACACAACTGCAAGGCATCACCCATCCAGATCACTGTGCACGAGCTTGCTTTGCATTTGACTTTTCCGATTAACTTCTTTTTAAGCCCATTCACCAAATATGCCACAATTTGGAGACACCTCCCATAAGCAGATGTTTCAAAAACACGTCTTTGTGGTAATATGAATATGGTGGAAGAGTACAACTACCTGAAGGGCTTGTGTCACTGATCACAACTTTATCAGTGTGTTATCTAATACATGACAATCAAGCAGTGTAATTAGAATAGTTAAATGGGGGAGCTGCTTGTCACAGGGTATCATGGAAATCAGAGGTTCCCATGAATTCAAGAAAAAAAAAATCATGGGAAATATTTCAAGTAAGAGTTACAAAGGATATAGAAAACACTTTATATTCAGGATGCCATTCAGGAGGATGGAAGGCCATACAGAACAGACATGGTAGATTACATAGATAGATAGATAGACAGATAGATAGATAGATAGATAGATAGATAGATAGATACACACACACTTACACACACACACATTTATTTTTTTCTTTTCTTACACTTATCCCCATGCTCCCACTATAGGTAGCATTCAAAATTTGAGGCTGATGGATCTTAACTCTGATCTGGTGCATTATTATTTTTAAGACTAGTTAGGTAAAGTCTTCCATTCAGACTGATCAGAGTTTGCTTCCTGGCT